>OZ012741.1:352699175-352833686 GCA_963859935.3 Lathyrus sativus
ATCTTTCAGCCATTAATTCGAGACACAACTCACGCTAACCAACAACTGGCGACACAGTTAACACGCTTGACTGAATTTATACGGGTACCTCCGTTAGAAAGAAACCAAGCCCCTGTGGAGAATATTCCACAACAAATTCCAAGAGTGGCGCCAGAAGCCAATTTAGAGAACCAAGGAGGAATAGGCCCTTATGTTGTCGAAACTCCTAGAGTCCAGGTTGAGAGAAACCCAGAAATAGTTATGGTAAATCGAAACCAGGATGCAGACAATGTGGTCCAGCAAGTAAGACGCAACAACCTCGCGGTCGAAAACAATTTGGCTATGATGGTAGAAAGAATCATGACTCGAAATGGCCTAAACACTGGGTTTACTAGGCCAAATTATACTTCCACCAATAGTCGACTACATCCTTCGAGCGGAATTACCCCCTAGGACTAAGGTGCCTAAGTTCACTAAGTTTTCAGGGGACACAACGGAGTCCACCGTTGAACACGTAGCACGCTATATAATTGAGGCTGGGGAGATAGCCAATGACAAAAGCCTTAGGATAAAATATTTCCCAAGTTCTCTTACAAAGAACGCCTTCACGTGGTTTACCACTTTACCACCAAGTACAATATGTAACTGGACACAGTTAGAACGACTCTTCCATGAACAGTTTTACATGGGCCAGACGAAGATTAGTTTGAAAGAGTTGGCCAGTGTAAAGCGTAAGTTTTCATAGCCAATCGAAGAATACCTCAATAGGTTTCGACTACTCAAGGCAAGGTGTTTCACACAAGTTCCCGAACATGAGTTGGTCGAAATGGCAGCAGGAGGTTTAGATTACTCTATTAGGAAGAAATTAGATACGCAGTATCTAAGAGATATGGCCCAATTGGCCGACAGAGTCCGACAGCTAGAAAGGCTGAAAGACGAAAAGTCAAGATTTAACAAAGGCAAGAAAGTAGCTTTTGTCGAACTCAACGAAAGTAGCGAAGGGGCCTGCGAAGAGTCCCCCTACTTCGAGGAGAGTGAAGTCGATCTTGCTGAATTAAAACAGGGGCCTCCATATTCCTGTCGAGTACTGGCCCCTCCTCAAGGAAAGGGCTTTGTCGAATCAGAAAAAAACGACAAGTTCCCTAAGAAAACTTACACCTTTTACATCACGAAATGTGATGAAATCTTCGATTTGCTAGTAAAAGATGGGCAGATGATAGTGCCGCCTGGTGCTAAAACACCGCCCTTAGAGCAGCGAAAAAAGAGAGGTTTTTGTAAGTACCATAATTTTCTGGGTCATAAAACATCTCAGTGTTTTCTTTTCAGGATCTCGTCCAGAATGCGATACAGGAGAGACGCTTGAAGTTTGGAGATAAGGCAAAGGGTCTGATGAAGGTGGATGCTGATCCGCTGCAATTGACTGATGCTCTTTATGCTGAACCTATGGAAGCAAACATGATAGATGCTACTGAGGGCATCGAGTTTTCTGTTAATATGATGGAGGTTACTGAGGACCTCATTTCAGCACCAGTGATGGCGAAATGCGTCATGGGTTTCGGTTTGACGATACGACAGTCACAGTCGAGGAGAATACTGGTCGAAACGATAGCAAGTCAAGTCTAAGGGTTCAAGATCATCCAAGTTACACCATAGTAACCAAGGAAACAGCTGACATTTCGTCAGAATGGACCAGGCCACTGAGGGCTTGGAAAGAATGAGCTAGGCGGGACGGTCGAAGTCATATGGTCGACATTAACCCATCAGAGACCATGGAAGAGAAAGAATCAAAACACCATGAGGGACGTAGCAGGTTAGCATACCCAAAGACAGAAGAGTCAATCGTTGGTTTTTTACATCGATGCAAAGACAGTGGATCAAGCGTGATGCTGTGCCCCAGATGCAGCGCCATTTTCGATAGGAAAGCAGCAGAGAAGCTAGAGGGAGAACGTCGACGTCGGCTGAACAGAGGTGGCCATGGCTTTGATCAACGAAAGAGCTACCACAGGAGGACAGAAGACCAACGCTCTGAACCTCGAATCAGGACACCAAGTGCTAGGCCCGCCAGTTTCAAACCTGTTGTCGATTCGCTGATGGAAAGTGGAGGAAGCCTAATGAAGAGAGGGTGCAAGGGCAGCAAAGGTGGAAGAGATTTGAAGTGAATCGAGGATCTTCGGTCTCCTACGGCAAGGAGTATCAATCCTCAAAAACAGCGCACATATCTGAAAACTATAAGGGTAAGAATCCTATGACCAGGTCTCAATGGGAGGAGAGAGCAAAGAAGAAGAAAGGCTATCAGAGAAGAGATGGGGAAAAATCAGTCGAAGAACAGTTCAAACCCCCCCGGAAAAGAAGAACAGCAGTCGAAGATAACGAAAAAATTACCAGTTGGGCGAAGGTTGTTTTCGCCTAAACAAGACAGACCGGCGGAAGGGGACGAAGACATGACAGATAACTTTGACTCCGATGATTCTTTGGACCTGGTGGTCAACTTGGTGTTGGTAATGCCCGGGAGTTCAATAGGGTGTCAGAAGTCGAAGAACCAGGCGCAGACGCTGAGTGGGAAATGGCAGCACATAAACCTGTATGCTATTACGTGATGAGCAATGGTTGTGTCGAAGAGAAAAACGCGTTTTTCGAACGACCCACTGAAGAAATAAGGACCCACCTGAAACCATTGTATATTACAACAAAAGTGGAGAACATCCCCATCAACAAAATACTGGTGGATTGTGGCGCTACGGTAAACCTGATGCCACATTCTTTGCTGACCAAAATAGGAAAGCATGACGCTGATACAAAGCCACATAATATGGTCTTGTCGAATTATGAAGGAAAAGTAGGAACCACCAGGGGGGTGATTCAGGTGGATGTGACCGTCGGAACAATTACAAGACCAACGGTATTCATGGTGGTCGAAACCACGACCAACTACAATTTATTGCTTGGCCGAGAATGGATACATGGCATTGGAGCAGTGCCATCATCGATGCATCAAAGGATTGCCATCTGGAGGCCGGATGGCATAGTTGAAAATATTGAAGCTGATCAAGGGTACTTCAGGGTGCCAAGAAGGCAAATAGGTCAGTTCCAATTTGGACAAGCACTTGGCCAGCATTAGCCCTTGTGCTCCAGCGGACTTTGAGTTCGCACCAAATGACGAGGTGTACTACTCACTATACCTCCACCCTGTTGACGAATTTCGTTGGGATAGGGAAATACTTGGGGAGAGACTCCCATACCTGGGGGCAGCCCCAGTTGACCCCACGGGGTGGGGCAGTGAATTTGATGACTGAAGCGCGGTGCTGCGAAGAATTTCGGCCTATGTGGCTGAAACTAAATTACAAACGGCCGCAATGGCCGCCCACGACAAAATGGCTGAAGAAGCCACCAAAATACAGCGGGAGAGCCAGAGGCTCGACGCCATCTATGATGACGAACCTCTGGGGTTCGAGAGAGATCCTTTGGGGAACGACATCAAAATGTCGCACAGGATCCATTGGAGGAAATTGATTTAGGAGAGGGTCCAACCAGGAGGCCAACATACGTTAGTGCTAACCTCGACCCTCAACTGAAGATCAAAGTCATCCAGTTGCTCCGGGAGTTTAAGGATTGTTTCGCCTGGGACTATGATGAAATGCCTGGGTTGCAAAGAGATTTGGTGGAACATAAACTACCAATAAAACCGGGAAAGAAGTCCGTCAAACAGGGCCCAAGGCGTTTTGCTCCAGAGATCATGTCAAAGATCAAGGAGGAAATCGAAAGGCTCCTTCGTTGCAGATTCATCCGCACAGCGAGGTATGTCGAATGGCTGGCCAACATTGTCCCAGTCATCAAGAAGAACGGTTCCTTAAGAGTGTGCATTGATTTTAGAGATTTGAATTCAGCCACTCCCAAAGACGAATATTCGATGCCCGTGGCGGAAATGTTAGTTGATTCAGCCGCTGGCCATGAATACCTCAGTATGTTGGATGGTTATTCTGGATATAACCAGATATTTATCGCGGAAGATGACGTTCCCAAAACAGTGTTTCGTTGTCCAGGGGCCTTAGGCACCTACGAATGGGTGGTAATGCCATTTGGCCTAAAGAACGCTGGGGCAACGTACCTGCGAGCAATGAATTCTATATTTCATGATTTCATCGAATCTTTTATGCAAATATACATTGACGATATTGTGGTGAAATCTGTTTCAGGAAAAGGCCTTTTGGGTCATCTGCGACAATCGTTCTCCAGAATGAGGAAGTTCGACCTCAAAATGAATCCGTTGAAGTGCACGTTTTGTGTACAGGCGGGAGACTTCTTGGGTTTCGTTGTCCATAAGAAGGGAATCGAAATCAACCAGAATAAGACGAAGGCTATTTTAGAAACTAAAGCGCCGTCGAACAAAAAGGAGTTGCAATCGCTGCTGGGGAAAATTAACTTTCTAAGGAGGTTCATCTCTAACTTAAGCGGCAAGACGCAAGCCTTCTCACCTTTGCTTCGAATGACTAGGGACAGATTCGAGTGGGGCAAAGAGCATCAGGAAGCCTTCGACAAAATCCAAGATTACTTGGCTCATCCCCCAGTCCTTTCGCCTCCGTGTAGAAGCAGGAGCATGCGATTGTACATAGCAGCGTCAGATAGAACTTTAGGGAGCATGTTGGCTCAGGAGGATGAGAATGGCGTTGAAAGGGATATTTACTACCTTAGTAGAGTTTTAAATGACGCAGAAACTAGATATAGTGAAATCGAAAAGCTATGTATATGTTTATATTTCTCATGTACAAAGTTAAAGCAATATATTAAACTAGTAGATGTTTGTGTTTCTTCGCACTTTGATGTTATTAAACACATGTTATCAAAACCTGTTTTGCACAGTCGAATTGGAAAATGGGCACTGGCATTGACAAAATATTCTTTAACTTATAGACCGCTAAAAGCAGTCAAAGGGAAAATAGTGGCAGACTTTATCGTCGACCACTCTATAAACGAAAATGCCCTGAATATAGTTGAAGTGAAACCATGGAAATTATACTTCGATGGCTCTAGCCAGAAACATGGCACGGGTATTGGTCTGATGATTATTTCGCCAGATAAAATTCCAACAAAATTCAAGTATAAAGTCGAGGGTTTGTGTTCCAACAATGAGGCTGAATATGAAGCTTTAATAGCTGGACTTGAGATTTTGTTAGAATTGGGGGCAACCCAGGTCGAAATAATGGGAGATTCGGAATTAGTGATAAAATAGTTGACAAAGGAGTACAAATGCGTTAAAGAAAATCTCATCATGTACTTCGTAGTGGCTAATAGGCTACTTAAAAAATTCAAAGCATCAACTGTTCGACATATACCGAGAATACAAAACCGAGTGGCCAACGATCTAGCACAGATTGCCTCGGGATATAGGGTCTCGAAGGAAGACTTGCAGGAAGTAATCGAAGCTAGAGGCAAGGTAGTGTCAGTTGGTTGAAGCCATCAGACTTAGAGGCTACAAAGTTTGGATATATGGATGAAGAGACTTTCGAAGTCTTTACCATCGAAGAATTGTTGGACAAAGACTGGAGAAAGTCTTTAGTCGAATATCTCCAGAATCCGTCAATAGCCTCGAATCGAAAGATAAAATATCGAGCGCTGAGTTATGTCTTGATGGGCAACGAATTGTTCAAAAAAAACCCTGAAGGAGTTTTGCTGAAATGCCTGAGTGAATCAGAGGCATACTTGGCTTTGTCAACAGTCCACAGTGGGGCATGTGGTGCACACCAAGTTGGCCATAAAATGAAATGGTTGTTATTTCGACAAGGTTTGTACTGGCCTACAATGCTAAAAGATTGCATCGAGTTCGCCAAGGGGTGCCAGGAGTGTCAAGTTCATGCAGGCATACAACACGTCCCAGCAAGCGAATTACATTCTATAATTAAACCATGGCCGTTTAGAGGCTGGGCTTTGGATCTAATTGGAGAAATTCGACCAGCATCCTCAAAAAACCAAAAGTATATCTTGGTGGGGATAGATTACTTTACCAAATGGATCGAAACAGTGCCTTTACCTAAAGTGGATCAGGAAGATGTGATTGAATTCATTCAGAAAAATATCATCTTTAGGTTTGGATTGCCAGAGACGATAACAACGGATCAAGGGTCGATCTTCACGGGTAGAAAGATGCAGGATTTTGCCAGAGAGATGGGGTTCAAGCTCTTAACTTCGACCCCTTATTACGCACAGGCTAACGGGCAAGTCGAGGCAGCAAATAAAGTGGTCATTGACATGATAAAGAAGCAAGTAGGAACCAAGCCAAAGAATTGGCACAAAGTGTTGGATCAGGTTCTATGGGCATGTCGAACGTCACCCAAAGAGGCAACCAACGCCACCCCATATCGTTGGACCTTTGGTCACGATGCAGTGTTGCCAGTCGATATCCACATACAGTCGATTAGGGTTCAAAGGCAACACGAAATTCCTAGAGAAGTCTATTGGGATATGATGCTCGATGAGGTCATAGACTTAGACGAAGAAAGATTGAAAGCTCTAGAATTGCTGAGAAGGCAGAAAAAGAGAGTGGAAAAGTCATACAATAAGAAGGTTAAAGCAAAAACCTTTTTAGTTGGAGACTTAGTTTGGAGAGTCATTTTGCCTATGGATCGAAAGGCCAAGATGCTGGGTAAATGGTCTCTAAAGTGGGAGGGACCCTTCCAAGTGTCGAGGGTGTTCTTTAACGGAGCCTATGAAGTGGAAGAATTGGGCGAAGATAGGAGGATATTAAAAGTAAATGGTAAGTACTTGAAAAAGTACAGGCCTATGCTACAAGAAGTTAAGATAACAACAGAATAACAGAAAGTATAAAGCAAAGCCACAAATGGTATTAATATTTGCCAAAATGGCGCGATAAGTTACAATAACAAAATGGCTTCAAAGGCCAGCAAAATATAGTCTGTTAAAATATGTCAGTAAATCAGAAAGGAAGATTGGCCTTCATTTTAAGGTAGCTCGCCTTCTGAGACTCGATACGTTGTTGGCATGAGGCCCTTTCATCAGTTAATCTGGCAACTTCTTCTTCTAAGCTTCGAGCCTCTTCTGCAAAAGTGATAGCATGTTCGAGTTCAGCAGCAAGAGACCTGGCCCTCAGAAGTCGAAGTACTCCAAGTTTTGCTAGAAGAACTGCCTCGGCTGCGCATCAGTAGTTGGACGTATTGACGAGGATCGTTTTCTTTTAGCGTAACCATTTCTTCGTTAGAGAGGATCAATTCGCTCTGAAGAGGCATTGCCTGTGGCACCTCGACGGGAGTAGCTTTGGTAGCATCAATACAAGCAGGCTCGTCAGACTTTCCCTTTGTAATTATTTCCCTTTCTACAGGGGCAACTTTTGTGGGGTCTTGAGCCAAGGTAGCCTCTTCCTCCTCATCATCTGACTCACCTAGCTCAGATTGGTGCATGGCTTCTTCTTCGCATGCGTTGGCTTCGTCCGCATCAACGTCGTCAGTAGCGGGTTTTGTGTGAACGAGAGGGGAACTTGTTGTGGTGGTAGGGTTGGTGTCCTCAGGTTTGGGGTTTTCATATTCATCTGCCACGACTATCGTCTCAGGAGCTCCCTCTTCCTCATGGTCGGACCCATCAGTTTGTGATTGTTGGGTAGTAGTTTTCAGGGGCGAAGGGGCTGCATAAAATGCAGGTTTGTTAATTTCACCAAGAGAACTCACACCAGAGCCCAAGTCAGATGTAGGAATATAAGTGGGTTCACCTTGGCTGTTCAATGTATAAATAGGCAAGGGAGACGACTACATCGAAGGTTTGGAAGCCTCAGTAGTAGTATGCAGTTGGGAAAATAAACCTCATGAGACGCGAGATGAAAGAAACAAGAGCTTGATATAGAAAGGCCAGAAATTCTTTCACAATACCTTTGCGGCTTCCTCAGCCGGACTAGAGTTATCACTCTCTATGGGAACGGCAGAAGGATTTGGATCATTTGTTGTGAGAGCTTTGACAGGAGATTCAGGAGGCATGTTCTGTTTCTGTATCTTGGTGGGAGATGAAGGAGGTTCGACGCTCTCTAGCCCATGACTTACCCTTCGTTTTCTTTTTAGGGGAACATCTTCACGAGGGGATTCATCATCGTCGGAGTCTATGATGACTTGGGCTGCAACTTTTCTTCTTTTTTGAGGAATTGGAGGTTTGCGGCCAACCTGGGGCAATTGAAGTGATCAGCAAAATACAGAAAAGCTTCAGGTGAATAAGAGCATGTAGGAATTTACCTTTGAACTTTCGGTCTTTCCTTTTGTTTTACTTGTCGGAGCGTTTCTTTTGGGAGCAACTGCAAATAAGTAAATATAGAAGACATAGGTTAGTAACGTTGAAGCTTCGTGGGAGGAAGCCAAATCGAAGGGAGATGACCTTCAAGGATTTCGATCTCGATGTGAACATCTCCGATATTGATATGAAGGTGCCCTCTAAAAGTATCAAGTGTATGTTTAGTCGGAACCACCCGCTGCGCTTTAGGCTTCGACTGCTGTCGAAGTATTTTTATACTATCCTCACAGATAAACCAGTCTGGAAATGGAGGGGCAAGAGCCACGCCAAAATCAGCGGTTGGTAATCGAGGGGTCTTTGGGGAAAGAGTTTAAAAGCAACCTCATATCTTCTATCATAAGGGATAGATGAGGGGATTTTCAGTTTCTCCATTCGTTTAGAAAATTTTTCTTTAAAGTGACAGCAGCCTCACGGACGGTTCGACTAACATCATTTGGTCGATAGGCAGTTTCGAAGTACTTCTGGAAAGCTTGTATCTCTTTGATATGAGTAGACGTACCTTTCTTGACTTTTTCCTGCACATCAATAAAAGCCTGGTCAATCAAGCGTGAAAAACTCGAGACATCGAGAAAGTTATTGGAGTAATGATTGGTCCACCAGTTGTAAAAGTCTGGGGTACAAAGGTGAGAGGGTTCGAAATAAATTGGAGTAAAATGGGACTTATGGGCGTAACGGGCCATTTGAGTCGAACACTCAAGTGGGTTGAAGCTGGTAGAGAGAAGAATAACATGAGACTTCTTATCATACAAGCACCTAGGCAATGATTGAATTAACCCAAATTGCCTCGACACCAAGTTGGGTTGGTAAACGACTAATATTGCTTGTCCTCTGACAAGGTTGAGCTTATGAACTATCAAGCGTGGCGTCAAGAATCTCTCCCATATTAGGTTTGATTCTGCTTCTTGTTTTTGTGAAACTGGAGGAAATGACCTGGTGAACCATTCAGGGCCATACAGTCTATGAGCAAAAGGGGCCATCCTGGGAGTGAATTCATGCCTTTTTGCAAACAAATGAATGAAGCTGGTAAGATTTGTACGAAGGCTTCGACCCTTTTCATTGGGTGTCAACTGAACCAAGCGTGGCCATTCGACCCGACGTTCAGATACCTGGGCTTCGTTGACCTCTCCTTTAAAGGGAAGGCTGTGTTCGAAGGTGGCGTTCAACCATAGTTGAAGCAACCAAAATGGCCCCGCCATTATAAGAGCGCCATGGGTTTTTGGATCCCTCAGCTTATCAGCGCCTTCTCCCAAAGCCTCATACAGGCTGGCTAGTATCATCTCACTAAGGCATATGTCCCTTTTAAGGTGTAACTGATTCGCCAGGGTCAGGTACTTCCTCGCCACCTGCAAAGACTTTGTGCAAAAAATGCAGCGAGACAACCACATAGCCAGAAAGGCTATGTGCTCCTCGTCTTCAACTACGTCGGTGTCTTTCTTATGATAATGATTTATGAAGGGTGTGTAAGTATGCTTCGTGCTACCTGTCGCTACTGCGAAAATCGGCGCCGGCTTGACAGGAGAGTCGCCACCGTGCGTTATTTATCCCTCAGAGCGGGAAAGGAAACGCTCGAAGTAAACCTCGCAAAGACGGGAAAAGGTATGGTCATCGCAACCAAAACCTGGATTCGGGAGTCGGTTACGCAAGGGGAAGGTATTAGCACCCCTCACGTCCATCGTACTCGATGGGATCCACGCTTGATGTTTATAAGGAAAAGGGTGTGTTTATCTATCTACGCTAATGGTCGGTCTGAAAAGAAAATAAAAGGACAGGACTCGACAGAACATACGGTGTTCTGGGCCTACGTACTCCCTCGTGCAATGGGAAAGTCAGAGTCAACGTAGTTCGACTACCTACGTCTAAACGGGGAAAAGGTTGCTCGCCAGGACATCGCGTCCTGTGCCTACGTACTTCCACACAGCATGGAAGATCAGAGCAAACGTAGTTCGACTAACTACGGCTAAACAGGGGGCTCTCACACAACAGTGAGAAAATAAACTGGTTTCAAAGGTTCGGGAACCTACAACTACGATCTGGTCTCAAATGCACTCGGACAAGGGAAAGGGATAACAATTAGTCGTCAGTGGGAAAGTCTCGATCGCACAGCCGCGAGAGAACGAAGGTTAGTTGTTAGTGTGCTCGCTAGGATATCGCATCCTATGCCTACATATCCTTATCTGACACAAGGAATCAGAGCAGCTGTAGTTCGGCTAACTACGACACAAGCTACTCAAGAACTCTTACTGAAAGGAAAGGGAAAAGACACCCTAAAACTATAGCTGAAAAAGGGGAATCTACCTACTGCTATCATGCCTGGTTGACCATCCTAATGTCTATCATAACAACTCCGCAGCGGAGAAGTCAGAGCTCCTAAGGGATCATGGCAAGAGGACTAAACGGCAAACGGGAAATACTACAAAGTAAAGAAATACTAGAAATATGCATGAATACAACAACTAAACAAACAAGGCGCAAAGGCCGCAAACCACAAAGGCAAGGGAGCTCAGCTCTACCAAATACCAACAAGCAAAGCCACTCAATAACAAACAAGCAGAAGGAGGACCACCTCAACTTCTCATGCACACAAAGCCTATTTCTAAGATGCACCTACCTCAGAACTATCTAGATGAATTCCTAAGTCTAATGCAACACAACACCATACAAGTCAAACAACACCAAGAGAATGCTAGCTAACCTGACAAACCTCTATCCAAAGCTTAAACAAAAACCCTGAGCAATATTCCTAAACAAACCCTAATCAAACCTCTAAGCAACTATCTAAGCAAAACTCTAATCAAAACCCTAAGCAAGAGGAAACAATCCCAGTCTCCAAGCTTCAGAACAAGCTTACCAAAGAAAGGGAGCTAAGCAGACAAACTCATAGTGCCTTCCTCAGGAAAGTACCAGGAGGTTACTACTCAGGAGTCATATCCTATGCGGCTCGACAACTGTGAACAGTTTACATTCCTCCTCAGGAGAAACTAAACTCACACGAAGGCTCCAGCATCATTGGATATTTAAGAAAGCCTATATGAACTAAGGGAACTAAGTGAGCAGACCCATAGGACCTTCCTCAGGAAAGTACTAGGAGGCTTCCACTTAGGAATCGTATCCTATGCGGCTCAACAACTGTGATCAGTTTACATTCCTCCTCAGGAGAAATTAAACTCACAAGTTGGCTCCAACATCATTGGATACTTAAGAAATCCTAGATGAACTAGAGGAACTAAGTGAACAGACCCATAGGACCTTCCTCAGGAAAGTACTAGGAGGCTTCCACTTAGGAATCGTGTCCCATGTGGCTCAACAACTGTGATCAGTTTACATTCCTCCTCAGGAGAAACTAAACTCACAAGTTGGCTCCAACATCATTGGATACTTAAGAAAGAGGTGAGAAGAAAGAATGAAAGTCATTCATAGTGCCTTCCTCAGGAAAGTACCATAAACTCCCTTCAAACTTCAGGATCTCGAACCTCCCAAACAGGGAACAAGCTCCTAGACTAAGCCTCAATCCACTGCATCCTTGCAAGCTCCAACAGGACTTCAACCAGCTCCCATCTTTGAGAAGAAACCACAGATCACCAAACCACAAGAAACTATCTCTGAAGTTCAACCACAGTTGAACTTCAAAGTCAGAAGCCATCAAGACTTCTCCTATCCTCAAGCTCAGACTAAAACATATCAGAACATCCTACAAAAATCGATCAAAAATCTATGGGAAACCTACATGGCTCTATGACAACATACTAAAAAAAATCAGAGCAAAATTCATTACCAGACGAAAGAACTAAAATCAGCAAAGCAGACATATCCACAAACCAATTATTCAATATCAAAACAATACAAAAAATGCAATTAAAATGAAAATGCATGATTAAGCTAATGTTTTTGTACTATAAAATTCTACATTGAATTACGAGTCTACAGAAAAAAGAACGGAATTATTTGATTAAACCTACTATTTTTTTATGAATTTTCTAATAATATGCATGCACTAAAAAATATTAAAAAAGTCATTTAAGTGGAAAATATACCAAAAATAGTAAACAAAAATAAAATGGCATTTTTATTTTTATACAATTTTCTAGACATTTTCATGAAGTGGTAGGAAAAACAAGAAATTAAAAATCAATTGTTTTCATTTTATTATGAATTTTACAATATGCAAGAAAGTATTAAAAGAAATTAAAAAAAAAGCAAAATTGAAATAAAAGAGGAGGGGGGGTGCTAATAGCACGTTTTTCAGTTAAAATCCTAAGTTGGGCCTGAATGGGGGGTGTGCCTAGCAAAAGGCGCAGGCCCAATGCTATCAGAAATCCATTACAAAATAAAAGAGGCAAAAAAAACGCCTGGGGGGGCGAATAGTACTGATCCTAGTTATTATTCAGATGGGCCCACGCGAGGGGGGTGCGGATAGTAGTGGGCATAAGGCCCAGCCCAATTCCAATCTGTCTCCCACACGCAGGGGGGGGGGTACGAGTAAAACGGGGAGTAGTCTTTCAGTAAAACGCGTTTGGGCCTAAACCCAGCCCAAACCCTAATCCACGAAACCCTAACAAAACCTAATCTCCCTATCCATTCTCTGATCACTATTCATCCCCCCCAAACTAACCCTAGCCGTCGCTCCTCTCATCTTCTCTGAAACGACCCTAATCTCAAGCAAATAAACTAATCTCAAACCAGCATCAACGATCCCTCCTGAGTAACCACTGTCATCACCAATTGAGCCTTTAAATACATCTCAAAAGAATAACCCTAACGAAACCCCTCACAGCCCCAACGCTTGAACCTGAATCGTTCAAGGTTGAACCCTATCGCATGCGAAGAACAGAGTTTAGAGAGAAAGGAGACAAGAACCTGGATGACGAGATTTTCTGGAGAGCTCTTCTTGAAACCGGAGCAAGCGATGAAGTTCTTGAGGCGTGATTGAAGATCTTCTGGGAAAAAAAGTGAACGATTGATGAAGGTCTATGAGTTTCTGGACGAAGATTCAAGTGAATCTGAGCGCGTCGTCGAAGATATTGATGGCTATCATTGAGGATCTTGAACGGCTTTCTGGGGAATGCACGAAGAACATGCGAAGCTCTTGACGATCTATGTTGATAATGATGATTTTCTGGGGAGAAATTGAAGAACAATGAAGCTTTGAGGCTTTTCTGGGAAATTCTTGAGATTTCTTTGAAGGTTGAGGGACGAATCTGGGAAAGATGATGAAGTTTCCGGCGCCGTTGAGTTCTCCGGTGAGGTATGGATGACAGTGGATGGAGGAAGAAGAGAGGAGAACGAAGCGTTTCTGGAGATTCTGGGTAGAAAATTGGTACCGGTGATGGTTGCGGTGGCCGGTGACGGTTGGGGCTGCCGGCGGGAGTTGGTTATGGCGGATGCATGGCCGCCGGTGACTCTTCCGGTGAGGTCAGTGGGAAGCCTGCATGCAGGACGCGTGGCGTGCGAGGAGAGAGAGTGGAGAGGTAGTGGGGCACGTGGTGGAGCGCTGGCAGAGGGTGAGACGTGTGTGAGACGTGTGGCAGAGTGTGAGACGTGTAGTGGGGAAGGTGGCACGAGGAGAGAGACTCTGAGTTGGTGTGGTGGGTCCCCTTTATAGTGACAAATGTCACTCTCTGTGGCCAAAACGGACAAAAAAATGAATTGGACTCTGGGCCTTCAAAAAAATCACTTCTGGGCCCAACGAAAAATGCTGATTAAAACCTGAAAATTGAATTAAAGCCCTAAATCTGATTAAGCCTAATTAACCAATTAAGACCTAATTAACTAATGACTAATCCTGATTAAACTAAATGCAGATTAAACTATCCTAATTAACCTAATTAAATCCTAATGAAATCTAAAAAATTAATAAAACTCTATTAATTTCTATAAAATCTCTATTAACATTTAAAAGAAAATCTATTAAAATCCTATTTAAAATCTACCATTTATTTAAAAATTCTAAAAAATCTATTTAAATCCTAAAAATGATTAAAATGCCTATTTAAAATCCACAAAAGTCTATTAAGCCCTAAAAAATGCAGACAAATGCAAATGACCACCATAAAAGAGCGCACGAGACCAGATCGAATCGAACAGAGAATCCCGGGCATCAGAATATCCCAAAATCACTATGCAAGCTACAAATCCCCGAGGAGCGCACAATTTCCGGAAAATAAAACCCTGATGATCTAGACTGGATCTGCCATATCTGATAGACGTAAACCAAGCTGTAACCCTGATATCCTCTGTTTGGGCACAAATATCGTGCGTCTGATTTGCGAATATGAATTTAAACCACGAGTCAGATAGGAGAACCGGTTGGTCAAATTTTAGGGTGCAACAGCTGCCCCTATTCAAGCGACTTGGACCTGAAGGGTTTGAAGAGCGCTCAGCCTTCAAACATTCGGAGGTACGAGACGGTTGAATACAAATAAAACCCGAAAATTTGCCAACCGCGAGCATATACTGTAAACTGCTTGGGGAATAAAATCCTGAAAACCGAGTCCAGTCATTTCGGCACCAAACTGATCAATCATCTGGTAAAGAACTCCTGATTTGAACGCCAATTACCTGTGATACCGTATATAACAAACCCGAGGGTTGCCACCAAAACACCTGATCCTTTCACATTGCCTACTGATAGGCAGGAAGAGCAATATACTCACATCGTCCAAAGATGGACGGGAAGACACCCTGAATGGAGGAAACGCCAATACTCACATCGTCTAAGGATAGACGGGAAGACACCATTAATCTCCATACTCACATCGTCTAAGGATAGACGGGAAGACACCATTAATCTCCATACTCACATCGTCTAAGGATAGACGGGAAGAAAGCATTAATCTCCATACTCACATCGTCTAAGGATAGACGGAAAGACATTCGTAATCTCCATACTCACATCGTCTAAGGGTAGACGGGATCATCCTGATTGATGAAACAAATCAATATTCACATCGTCTAAGGATAGACGGGATCATCCTGACTGATGAAACAAATCAATATTCACATCGTCTAAGGATAGACGGGAAGAAATAATCTCCATACTCACATCGTCTAAGGGTAGACGGGATCATCCTGATTGATGAAACAAATCAATATTCACATCGTCTAAGGATAGACGGGAAGAAAACCACCTTTAAAGAACCATGTCGTCAATAAGAATCGACAATCACGAAAACTGAACATTCTTCGAAGAGCCTCGACATCAATAAGGATTGACAGTCAGAAAAGTCCCTCTTGAAACGTCATCTCATCCAATAAACAGAAAGAAAACCACCATCCGCAATATCGTTTTGCAACCCCTCAATAATCAAAGATGGCCGGAGAAGACTCGCTGGGGAAACACCCCATCTGCATGATCTGACAATAAGAAACCTGCTGAACAATACCCTGAAACTTCACGTCGTCTACTGATAGACGGAAAGAAAAGCCACTTGCTAGAGAAACCCCGTCTTGAAACCCACTGAAAATCACCCAAAACTTCACATCGTCTAAGGATAGACGGAAAGAAAACCACGTTCAAACTCAAGACGTCTAATGATAGACGGAGAAATCCACTTATTGGGGGAACGCATCGTCAATATGAATTGACGGGAAGAAAAGCCGGCCGATACCAGATGACTGATTTATCAAAGCACAACTATTGTATGATCTAGAATACAAATAATCCGCTGAATTGTCTGAACACTGCTGCTGGATAAATGCCCCTGAACTGATCACAGAGTAACTCACGCGCCATGTGAGGCTGGTAGAAAACCTGACTTATGCTTCGTATGCATATGCATATGCTTTAATCCTTCTACGGCGTAATGCTGCATTTAGGATGGAAATGCTACGCAGTTTGAAAATGACATGCAAGTATGATGCAAATATGATGATGCATGCAATATGCTAATGCAGGCTCGAGCTGCCGGAGAAAGCTGGGTACAGAAAACCACTTCAGCAACATAAATGCCGAAGACGAAGCCAACTCCGCTAGGGATAAACCGGATATCACAGGATTATCCCAGCAAAATAAATGCTGGGAGAGTGAAATCAACTCCGCTGGGGATATTGGAAACTTAACCGAACACCTCGACGAAGTAATACCCTGCTGAGGAATATAACTCTGCTGTGAAATAGCAGATGTGCTGAATATGATTGGACTCCTCTGGGGATAGCTTGCCCGTGCCACTGATAAATTGGACTTTGCTGGAGAAAATGGACGGAGTCTTCCCGCGTATTGCCGAAAATTGGATTTGGAAACTGATGCGCTAACACGGATGGGCCTCACAGTGATTGCCAACATGGATTTGAAATCTTAGGCTATCCGTGATGGGTTAGGTACAACTGACGCTGGAAAACATTCTGCCTGAATACGCAGTCTCCTAGTGGAAGAGTCAAAAGATAGTGACATGACTTCCCGCATTCGTCTCGCTCTCGAAAATCGACTGCATCTGCTCGCATAACTCTGAATGACCCTGCTGATACGGAGAAGACCAATCCTTTCGCTTCTGATATGCCCCAGCCTGCGGGATCTCCGTGGGGATAGTCCTTGAAAGGAAATCTGCAAATCTGAGCCCTGATGGTCTGATATGACATGCCCTAGCATTCTGAACCTCGGAGAGATGCTTCACATCAAATGCTCCTCGAATAAAGAACAAACTCTGCGCTCTTAAGATGGCCTGCCCCTGATTGCAGTGACTTTGCTCCTGATTATCTGATTCAGAGTAGTGCCCCTGACTACGTTGTATTTGCCTGAATCTCAACCTGATTGCCCCAGGATGATTGACTTCAAAAGGCTGACTTGACTGGGGATCACAATAATAGCTTGCCCCTGCTCTCGGTACATTCGGGCGCTCTGCATTCTATCCTGACCGTATCTTCCATTGTAGAAAACTTTCCTGCTGTCAAGCTCTTTCTTGCAAGTAAAACAAGTTGTTCTACGTAAAAAGATGTATTAATGCAACACATATGACAGCTTTGACATCCAATCTGTTCACTGGGAAAAGGAAAAACAGTTTATGGCATGTAATGCACAAAACATTTATCAACATTAGTACCAACATGGTAAGAAGAACCCTTTTAAGAGCCAGAATCGACGCGGCCTTTACCGAAGTATGCTTTCGAAACAACCTGCTTCAATTAGGACTTTTGAAGGTTGTAACGTGGTCAGGTTAGCGGTTTTGAAAGAAGGGATAAAGGCTCAAAGTTTATTTTAACCCACCCGCTCTCCTTGACGTTCTCCGATCCTACGTTCAGCTAATTCGACCTTAGCGCTCACCTTTCAGAGGACGAAAGATAAGAGTGATAGTTCGAGAAACTTTTGGATTTTGGAGTGACAGCTACGCACCTCTCGTCTTTGACACTTGAGGTCACACGACTCGTATGTCCTTTGAGGATTTTTCTTTTGTCCCTTTTCATCTTTTTCTTTTCATATCCCTAACTTTTGCCTGGACTGACTCTTTTGAGTTTCTTTTGATTGTTAAAGTCCAGCGGGATGCCCTCATTTTTGCCTAAGTCATTTGTTTTGAAGTTTTCTTGACTTAGCGGGCTTTTGATTCTTTTTTTTTTCTTCGTTTTTTTTTCTTTCGAACAAGTCGTGTGACACTGGTTGTCTGACTCTTTGGGGAATGACATGACTGCCCCACTCTTGATTGAACCGTTGTGGTCTTTTAGGCATGACCTCTAGGGGCGTGATTGATCCTCGAACGGACACTCCTTTTGCAATTTGGACGCTCGGCCAAATTAGCTAACACCTACCCTGCCCCAGGTTAAGATTGAGGGTTTTTCGTTTCAGAAAGAACTCCTACTACTAGGCTCAAAGGGGTTGACAAGGGATTATCTTCCTTATATCTCCGGTGTTTAGGGATTTGAAACAATGCCTGTACATCATCAGCAGGTTTTTACTTCAAAAGCATACAATCGGAATTTTGCACGTCGTTCATTTTCGTCATCCTCCCCAGATTCTTCTTAACCAAGCGTTGGACATTCGTAAAACATTTAGTGAACACGAATGGATTTAATCAAAACATGCATATTTATTTCATTATCATTAATTGAATGAAAACAACAAGTTTTACAAACAAGATTGCAAATTCAAAAACAGGAAAGAAACTACAACTGTAAAGACATGACAAGATAAAACAAGAAAAAATGCTAGCTTCCGAGAACCGGGCTTTCCCATTTGTCCTGCTGTTGAACCAGCTATCTTCGCAATCAGTTATTAGAGACAATTTTGATGCTGTCCTGATCTGCTTTCAACGACCCAACCAGATTACAGAGCCCATCCTCCTTCATTCAGATGATTTTGGACCCTTCTCGCCCGAAGCTGATTGCTGCACTATCAAGTAGATCCTGCACTTTGTGCTTGAAGGACAGACAATCTTCAATGTTGTGCCCTTGTGCTCCTGAATGGAAATCACAGCGCTCCTTGATATCATAACCTGCTGGAGGCGTACCTGTCAGCGGAGCTAACTTCCTCTTCTCAACCAACTGCAATCGTAGCAACACCTGAAGAAGTTCGGCATACGGCATCGGAGGCACCTTAAATACCCTCAATGGCTTCTGATTTTGAGCCTTTCGCTGATTGGGATACTGCTGCCTTTTCCACTGTTGAGATCGTTGCTGTTGTTGCTGGTATCGGGTTGACTCTTGAACACCCTTCGTAGCAAATACAACATCGGTTTCTTGACCTTCACTGTATTGATTAAAGCCCTCCTTGTGCTTAGCCATTTTATTTCTCAGATCTGCCCCAGGAATAGGCAACAGTTGTGGGCATGGAGATTCTGACACCATGGAGTCCAGGATACGCTTCTGACCCACTGCAGCTTTAGAAACATCTGTTATCTTAGCATCGACTGGGATAGGAGCAATACGTACAGCTACGCCGCTCGGCGTGAATTCAATATCGTGCGAATCAATCAGGTCTTGAACATTGTGCTTAAAAGCATGACAACCCTCGATGTCGTGCCCGAATGCCCCAGAATGAAATTCACATTGCTTACTGGCATCGTACCCATGAGGAAGCACTCTTGTGGGTGGATCCAACGTTCTCTTTTCAACCAGATTAAACCTCAATAAAGTCTGCAAGAGCTCAGCATATGTTGTAGGCGGCGCCTCAAATATCCTCTTTGGCTTTCCCTCCTGAATCCTCCGTTGAGCCGGATGCATCTTTGGTTGTACTTGCTCAGGTTCCACAGGCACAGGTGGCGCGAGCTTCTTCATTGCGGCGTCAAATAGCTGATCGTCCTCTTTCCTAATCACATTCTTGACTACTTCCATGATCAAGCTCACTTGGGTCTTCAGCTGACTGTTCTCCTCTTTGAGAATCTTCTGTTCCAGACGCATTTCTTGCATGTCTCTCATCATCTGCCCCAGCTGGCTTCGGACTTTAATCAATGCAAACCGATCCTGTTCCATATCTCTGAAGGAATTCCTGCAACAAACTGGACGATGAGGAAATAAGACCCACGGTTCTGATATACCTGTTAAATGATAATGCAGCGTAGAAAGCAAACACATATTCATAACGAGACAAAGAGAAACTCAAGCTATAAGCACATAGACGAACATCTCCCCCACATGTATAACCAACAAAAGCATCACGTAGGCACAAATGAGTACGAATACAATGACCCCAGCCAACAATCCTGGTGGTGGTCGGCAAATACTAATGCACAAAAGCTAAACGGATTATGCAGAGAAAACCGATGCGACACCCGGCACATAAACTTCTAAAAACTTCTCCCATATTCAACTGAACTCTCTGATTGACAATCTTCAGAGCACACACTTCCTGTGGAGTCTTCCATGACATTAACTGACGAACCCACACAACTGGAGGATGGAAAATCATTAATCTGAACAAAACCCTGAGGAGTGATGCAAATACGGCCAGAGTCTAGCAGATCTTGAACCTGGCTTCTAAGCACCTTACAATCATTTGTTGAATGCCCCTGTGCCCCAACATGGTACTCACAGCGGGCGCTGGCATCAAAACCTGGAGGATACGGTGGAATCACCGGCTTAGTCTCTTTCGGCACTATCAATCCACTCCTGATCAGATCTGGCAACAACTGACTGTACGACACCGGTAGCTGAGTAAACTGCCTTTCAGGCTTCCTTGGTCTTCGTGGAGCATGCTGACGCGATCGGCGGTAAGATGACCGTTGACTTGAAGTGTCTGAAAACCGATCCTGAGATGCTAGAGATTCTGATATGACATCATTTCCTTCTTCCCACTCTTCTTGAGAACTAGCGACTGATTCATTCTTATCAACTGGGAAATGATGAACATCTCGAAACTTTCCACTCTTGAGTCCTCTCTCAACAAGCTCTCCCATTCTCATCAGGCCCACAAAGCTTGTGCAACCGAACAATTTGTCGAAATACTGGCCTTTCAGAGTACCCAAGAAGATGTCAACCATTTCTCTTTCCGGAAGCAGTGGTTGAACACTAGCAGCCAATTCTTTCCATCTTCGCAAATACCCTCTGAATGATTCATTCTCCGCCTGAGATAATTCTTGCAGATGTACGAGACTAGGAGCCAAATCCAGGTTGTAATCGTACTGCTTCAGGAAAGCTCGGGCTAAATCCACCCATGATCGAATCTGATTATTCTCTAATTGCACATACCACCTCAAGGATGCCCCAGCCAGACTATACTGAAAGCAATGGATCATGAATTTGTCATTTCGCACAAACGAAGTCATCCTTCGACAGAACATCATTAAATGCAGCTTCGGACAGCTATCTCCCGTGTACTTTTCGAATTCCGGCACTTTGAACTTGTACGGCAACACCAGGTCAGGAACCAAACACATGTCTACAGCATCCAGGTTAACAGCATCTTTCGCTTTCAAGGCTTTTATTCCTTCTTCCAACGCTTGGAGTCTTCTATCATTTTCGAGAGCTCTTAGATCTACCATCCCGGCCATTGGAATATCTCTTCGGTAATTCATCACAGGGAAAGCAACACCTTGATTGTTAGCAGGAGGATGACGTTCATTTCGGGCGACAAACTGCTCATGTCGATTTCGGTTCTGGACAGTAGGTTGTACAACTTGGTCTGCCGCAAGATTGTTCGGGAAGTCTTCCATAGAATCATACCGAGGGTGGGACACCATAGTAAACCTTGTCAAAGTGTTAGGAGCCTGGAAATTGCCTTCAGCCATAGCTACCAATTACCTGTAACTGACTACACTGCTTGATTCTGCTCAAATCTGCTTCAGCCCCTTGGTCGTCTTCAACACTCCACTCTTGCCTCAAACAACTCCCCGAGAATCACTCTCTGGTGAAAACAAAGGCTAGATAAGTGCTCTGACCTGCTAGAGTAATGCTATGCAATGTGATTTATGCAAACAGAAGTACAAAAATGCTAACGTGCATGTGTGCATTGGAGATATTTCCCCTCCAATTCCAGTGTCAGTGGTAGCAAGACGAGATAAACCATAAAGACAATATTTAGAAAAACCCTCATATATTTATTAGAATAACAGTCTTGTCAAGAGGTTACATAACTATGCTCCATACAGCTGATACGATAAAGGAGGATCCCAGCCAACATGCCTGGTGGTGATCCCAACACAACAGAATACAAGAGAAAAATCAAGTACGGGTACGGTTGCGGAAGTCCTCGACCATCTTCTTCGTCTCTGCGTGATCTGGTCGATAAATCAAGCCTTCTATCAACTGATCCCTTTTTCTGACCGTTCCCTGGATGTCTCTGACAAAGTCTTCCCAAGCCTTATCATTGGCACCATCCCCAGGTTTGGGTCTCTTGGCGTCTGCTCTATGCTGAAAATCTTCCAAATTCTTCGTGGCATCAATCAGTTTGCGCTCGGCCTCGTATCGGCGGCATGCTTCTTCTTCAAGCTCTTCATTCTTCACTTTGACCTGTTCTTCTAACTGAGCAACCTGTGTCTTTAGCTCTTCTTCCCGCTCTTTGCGCTTGGCCATAGTGAGATCCCAGTGCTCTCTGAACTTAGCTAGCTTCGTGTAGGCCCTTTCCAGCTCTTGCTTCTTAGTAGCCAATACACTACTAACTGAGTCTACATCTAACTCCAGCCGCTTCTTGGTTTCAGTCAACTCCAATAACATGGTCTTCAGATGTTTCAGAGTTTCAGCCTGTTGCTTAGAAAAATATCCTATTTCAATCTTTTCATGACGAAGCTGGGCATTCTCCTTCCCTAAATCATCTTTAGCCTTTGCTATCTCTTCTTTCTCCGCCATCAGCTGCTTGTATACCTGTATGTCCACTGTGGTAGGCTCCTCCACCGGAGAAGGATGCAATGGCTGAACCGCTGGATAAGGCATAAGGAATTTCGTAGCTCGCTCCCGAATCCATTCCACATACGGGCCAGGAACTCGAATATCCCCTCTGCTACCTGAAGGTTTCCCTCTCTTGTGCAAGTTCTTCCATGCCTTCTCAAGCTTGGTCAGCATCTCTTTCCCTATTGCCCCAGTGAGATACAGAGATTCCTGTATCTCCTCGGGCTTCGGCGCTCCCTGAGGTACATACCCAAATTGCCTGATCAATAAGGAAGGGTTGTAATTGACACACCCTTTCCTTCCTATTAACGGAACATTCGGGAATCCTTCGCATTTGAGTATGACTTCAACTCCGAATACCTCTTCGTTAACCCATACCACGTTCTCGGCAGTCAACCCCATCAAGCGCTCGGGCCATCCTAGAGAATCAATAGAGGTGACAAAAGGTCCTGACTTAGGCATATGACTGGTGAACCACCTGCACAGGAGAGGTACACAACAAGACACATTCCTTCCTCGCCGCTTTTCATTCTGGTAGTGAGTTGAATGGTGGATATCTCCTAGCAAAGTAGGAACTGGGTTCTTCGCAGCCAAAATATAGAAGGCATCTGAGTCAACAAAATCAGGAATGTTCGGGAACAACACGATGCCATAAACACATACAGCAAGGATGACGTCAAAAACAAACCAGCCACCCTTCTGGGCATACTCCCGAGCCTTCTCCACCAAGACATCCAACGGAAATCCCCATACATCTTCTCTTCTGATCATCTTCCCAGTCAGCTCAGACTCTCTCAAGCACAGGATGGCAGAAAGCTCAGCCAGACTAGGCTCAGCGTCCGTACGATAGAAAGGCATCTGCTCGCGGATCGGTACATCCAAGAGTGCAGAATACTCCTCCAGGGTAGGAGCCAAAACAAAGTCGGGAAATACAAAACACCTGAGCTCTGCATCATAAAACTGTAACAAGGTATAAATGCCGCTGATCTCGTAGGCCGATGGCTGATAAACATAGGTCAGAATCCTCCCATATCTCTTTCTGAAGTCACCCATTACCCTCTTCTTAGCAATAGTAATCAACTCTAACAACAGACTGATATCCGGAGACGGAAACTTGTAGGGCAACACTCTCTTCATGGCTTCCATGTCTTGCTAGGAACAAACACCAGAACTGGGAGGGAAAATATGTACCTGCAATACACACACGTTAGTTGAATGCAAATGGTAATGCAATGATGCAGTATGATAAATAATGCAATATGTGAACACAGGGGCTATGCTGTAGCCTGAAGAGGAACATCTCTGTGATCAAGAACAGGAAACCAATACGGGCACCAGAACCTCATGACACTAACTATCATCTGATACTCAAAATATCAATCCCCTGGTAAGAAATCCATCTGAACCTTTGTATCTGACGAGAAAACCATCTGATAATAGCATCAACCTCAGATAAGAAACCCATCTAACCCAGACAACACACCTGGAGATGAATCAAGAACACCATCTGATAACTACTGAATCATGGTTTCTGAAGGCCAGTTTTCCTGCAATAACCCAATCCCTCTCACAGGTATGATAGACCTAATCCACGGACAAAGGTACGGCATCCTATGCGGTCATCAGCGTCACAGACTTTCATGAATGATGATACGATTCCCAGAAGGAGTGGCATCATCGAGTCATGAAGAGGCCTCACTTAGCTGACTTCCAAATGATCAGTCCCCAGAGTCGACAATCCTCACGTCTGGACTCCCCTCAGATCCTCAGGACCGGAAAGGAACACCTCTGCGAGAACCTCGTCTGAGCGTAGATTTCGTAGGGAACTGTGCCTGCTCAGCAGACAGGTTCGTCTACTACTCTCCACAACTATATCTAGGTGCATACTCAAGCCCAGGTCCGGCTTCTCACTCACAGTAACCTCCCTTGCCCACAGCAATAATCAGAATAATATAATGCTGAAAGATAAATGCGGAAAGGTTAAGGTACGGAAAAGTAAAGTGCAGGAAGGTAAATCACATATGCACAACACCCAACAAATAAACACCCAAGCGCTAGGATTGACTCGCGTAGGGGATGGGAAACGGTCCCAGCATAAGGGATGGGAAAAGTCCCTAGATGCTATATCTCCCCAGCAGAGTCGCCAGCTGTCGCTACTGCGAAAATCGGCGCCGACTTGACAGGAGAGTCGCCACCGTGCGTTATTTATCCCTCAGAGCGGGAAAGGAAACGCTCGAAGTAAACCTCGCAAAGACGGGAAAAGGTATGGTCATCGCAACCAAAACCTGGATTCGGGAGTCGGTTACGCAAGGGGAAGGTATTAGCACCCCTCACGTCCATCGTACTCGATGGGATCCACGCTTGATGTTTATAAGGAAAAGGGTGTGTTTATCTATCTACGCTAATGGTCGGTCTGAAAAGAAAATAAAAGGACAGGACTCGACAGAACATACGGTGTTCTGGGCCTACGTACTCCCTCGTGCAATGGGAAAGTCAGAGTCACCGTAGTTCGACTACCTACGTCTAAACGGGGAAAAGGTTGCTCGCCAGGACATCGCGTCCTGTGCCTACGTACTTCCACACAGCATGGAAGATCAGAGCAAACGTAGTTCGACTAACTACGGCTAAACAGGGGGCTCTCACACAGCAGTGAGAAAATAAACTGGTTTCAAAGGTTCGGGAACCTACAACTACGATCTGGTCTCAAATGCACTCGGACAAGGGAAAGGGATAACAATTAGTCGTCAGCGGGAAAGTCTCGATCGCACAGCCGCGAGAGAACGAAGGTTAGTTGTTAGTGTGCTCGCTAGGATATCGCATCCTATGCCTACATATCCTTATCTGACACAAGGAATCAGAGCAGCTGTAGTTCGGCTAACTACGACACAAGCTACTCAAGAACTCTTACTGAAAGGAAAGGGAAAAGACACCCTAAAACTATAGCTGAAAAAGGGGAATCTACCTACTGCTATCATGCCTGGTTGACCATCCTAATGTCTATCATAACAACTCCGCAGCGGAGAAGTCAGAGCTCCTAAGGGATCATGGCAAGAGGACTAAACGGCAAACGGGAAATACTACAAAGTAAAGAAATACTAGAAATATGCATGAATACAACAACTAAACAAACAAGGCGCAAAGGCCGCAAACCACAAAGGCAAGGGAGCTCAGCTCTACCAAATACCAACAAGCAAAGCCACTCAATAACAAACAAGCAGAAGGAGGACCACCTCAACTTCTCATGCACACAAAGCCTATTTCTAAGATGCACCTACCTCAGAACTATCTAGATGAATTCCTAAGTCTAATGCAACACAACACCATACAAGTCAAACAACACCAAGAGAATGCTAGCTAACCTGACAAACCTCTATCCAAAGCTTAAACAAAAACCCTGAGCAATATTCCTAAACAAACCCTAATCAAACCTCTAAGCAACTATCTAAGCAAAACTCTAATCAAAACCCTAAGCAAGAGGAAACAATCCCAGTCTCCAAGCTTCAGAACAAGCTTACCAAAGAAAGGGAGCTAAGCAGACAAACTCATAGTGCCTTCCTCAGGAAAGTACCAGGAGGTTACTACTCAGGAGTCATATCCTATGCGGCTCGACAACTGTGAACAGTTTACATTCCTCCTCAGGAGAAACTAAACTTACACGAAGGCTCCAGCATCATTGGATATTTAAGAAAGCCTATATGAACTAAGGGAACTAAGTGAGCAGACCCATAGGACCTTCCTCAGGAAAGTACTAGGAGGCTTCCACTTAGGAATCGTATCCTATGCGGCTCAACAACTGTGATCAGTTTACATTCCTCCTCAGGAGAAATTAAACTCACAAGTTGGCTCCAACATCATTGGATACTTAAGAAATCCTAGATGAACTAGAGGAACTAAGTGAACAGACCCATAGGACCTTCCTCAGGAAAGTACTAGGAGGCTTCCACTTAGGAATCGTGTCCCATGTGGCTCAACAACTGTGATCAGTTTACATTCCTCCTCAGGAGAAACTAAACTCACAAGTTGGCTCCAACATCATTGGATACTTAAGAAAGAGGTGAGAAGAAAGAATGAAAGTCATTCATAGTGCCTTCCTCAGGAAAGTACCATAAACTCCCTTCAAACTTCAGGATCTCGAACCTCCCAAACAGGGAACAAGCTCCTAGACTAAGCCTCAATCCACTGCATCCTTGCAAGCTCCAACAGGACTTCAACCAGCTCCCATCTTTGAGAAGAAACCACAGATCACCAAACCATAAGAAACTATCTCTGAAGTTAAACCACAGTTGAAGTTCAAAGTCAGAAGCCATCAAGACTTCTCCTATCCTCAAGCTCAGACTAAAACATATCAGAACATCCTACAAAAATCGATCAAAAATCTATGGGAAACCTACATGGCTCTATGACAACATACTAAAAAAAAATCAGAGCAAAATTCATTACCAGACGAAAGAACTAAAATCAGCAAAGCAGACATATCCACAAACCAATTATTCAATATCAAAACAATACAAAAAATGCAATTAAAATGAAAATGCATGATTAAGCTAATGTTTTTGTACTATAAAATTCTACATTGAATTACGAGTCTACAGAAAAAAGAACGGAATTATTTGATTAAACCTACTATTTTTTTATTAATTTTCTAATAATATGCATGCACTAAAAAATATTAAAAAAGTCATTTAAGTGGAAAATATACCAAAAATAGTAAACAAAAATAAAATGTCATTTTTATTTTTATACAATTTTCTAGACATTTTCATGAAGTGGTAGGAAAAACAAGAAATTAAAAATCAATTGTTTTCATTTTATTATGAATTTTACAATATGCAAGAAAGTATTAAAAGAAATTAAAAAAAAAAGCAAAATTGAAATAAAAGAGGAGGGGGGTGCTAATAGCACGTTTTTCAGTTAAAATCCTAAGTTGGGCCTGAATGGGGGGTGTGCCTAGCAAAAGGCGCAGGCCCAATGCTATCAGAAATCCATTACAAAATAAAAGAGGCAAAAAAAACGCCTGGGGGGGGGGCGAATAGTACTGATCCTAGTTATTATTCAGATGGGCCCACGCGAGGGGGTGCGGATAGTAGTGGGCATAAGGCCCAGCCCAATTCCAATCTGTCTCCCACACGCAGGGG
Organism: Lathyrus sativus; assembly: GCA_963859935.3. Taxonomy (NCBI): domain Eukaryota; kingdom Viridiplantae; phylum Streptophyta; class Magnoliopsida; order Fabales; family Fabaceae; genus Lathyrus; species Lathyrus sativus. Next base: position 352,726,811 of record OZ012741.1, read on the forward strand.
GGGGGGGGTACGAGTAAAACGGGGAGTAGTCTTTCAGTAAAACGCGTTTGGGCCTAAACCCAACCCAAACCCTAATCCACGAAACCCTAACAAAACCTAATCTCCCTATCCATTCTCTGATCACTGTTCATCCCCCCAAACTAACCCTAGCTGTCGCTCCTCTCATCTTCTCTAAAACGACCCTAATCTCAAGCAAACAAACTAATCTCAAACCAGCATCAACGATCCCTCCTGAGTAACCACTGTCATCACCAATTGAGCCTTTAAATACATCTCAAAAGAATAACCCTAACGAAACCCCTCACATCCCCAACGCTTGAACCTGAATCGTTCAAGGTTGAACCCTATCGCATGCAAAGAACAGAGTTTAGAGAGAAAGGAGACAAGAACCTGGATGACGAGATTTTCTGGAGAGCTCTTCTTGAAACCGGAGCAAGCGATGAAGTTCTTGAGGCGTGATTGAAGATCTTCTGGGAAAAAAAAGTGAACGATTGATGAAGGTCTATGAGTTTCTGGACGAAGATTCAAGTGAATCTGGGCGCGTCGTCGAAGATATTGATGGCTATCATTGAGGATCTTGAACGGCTTTCTGGGGAATGCACGAAGAACATGCGAAGCTCTTGACGATCTATGTTGATAATGATGATTTTCTGGGGAGAAATTGAAGAACAATGAAGCTTTGAGGCTTTTCTGGGAAATTCTTGAGATTTCTTTGAAGGTTGAGGGACGAATCTGGGCAAGATGATGAAGTTTTCGGCGCCGTTGAGTTCTCCGGTGAGGTATGGATGACAGTGGATGGAGGAAGAAGAGAGGAGAACGAAGCGTTTCTGGAGATTCTGGGTAGAAAATTGGTACCGGTGATGGTTGCGGTGGCCGGTGACGGTTGGGGCTGCCGGCGGGAGTTGGTTATGGCGGATGCATGGCCGCCGGTGACTCTTCCGGTGAGGTCAGTGGGAAGCCTGCATGCAGGACGCGTGGCGTGCGAGGAGAGAGAGTGGAGAGGTAGTGGGGCACGTGGTGGAGCGCTGGCAGAGGGTGAGACGTGTGTGAGACGTGTGGCAGAGTGTGAGACGTGTAGTAGGGCAGGTGGCACGAGGAGAGAGACTCTGAGTTGGTGTGGTGGGTCCCCTTTATAGTGACAAGTGTCACTCTCTGTGGCCAAAACGGACTAAAAAATGAATTGGACTCTGGGCCTTCAAAAAAATCACTTCTGGGCCCAACGAAAAATGGTGATTAAAACCTGAAAATTGAATTAAAGCCCTAAATCTGATTAAGCCTAATTAACCAATTAAGACCTAATTAACTAATGACTAATCCTGATTAAACTAAATGCAGATTAAACTATCCTAATTAACCTAATTAAATCCTAATGAAATCTAAAAAATTAATAAAACTCTATTAATTTCTATAAAATCTCTATTAACATTTAAAAGAAAATCTATTAAAATCCTATTTAAAATCTACCATTTATTTAAAAATTCTAAAAAATCTATTTAAATCCTAAAAATGATTAAAATGCCTATTTAAAATCCACAAAAGTCTATTAAGCCCTAAAAAATGCAGACAAATGCAAATGACCACCATAAAAGAGCGCACGAGACCAGATCGAATCGAACAGAGAATCCTGGGCATCAGAATATCCCAAAATCACTATGCAAGCTACAAATCCCCGAGGAGCGCACAATTTCCGGAAAATAAAACCCTGATGATCTAGACTGGATCTGCCATATCTGATAGACGTAAACCAAGCTGTAACCCTGATATCCTCTGTTTGGGCACAAATATCGTGCGTCTGATTTGCGAATATGAATTTAAACCACGAGTCAGATAGGAGAACCGGTTGGTCAAATTTTAGGGTGCAACACTACCAAAACCTATGGTGTCCCGTGCATCAATTTCAGGATTGTAAGCCAATCCACATGGTCTTAATCCAACAATAGCAGCCATGTCGAAAAGTGTGGGAGTCACCATTCCATAGGGAAGATGGAAGGTATGGTGAGTACTGTTCCAGAAATACAAAGAGGAGGCCAGCATTAACGGACAGTAAGGTGGCCCAACCTTCGACAGCATGATTAGGTCATAAATACCTATTTCTTTCCAATGTTGTGCCTTCGCTTTCTCTATTTTCGCCAACCAGTTAAGATAAAGTTCAAAATCTTTGAAGTATGGCGTAGCTCTAAATAGTCTTGCTCCATCATGTAAATATTTAAGGTCCACGTTGAAGAGAGAAAGGTCATCCAGGTTATCAGAAGGGATTTTGCTAGCGTCTTTTTACCCTAAGGGTTTGGTTTTTCGATAGGAAGGGAAAAAGTCGCTCAAAGTGAAATAATCAAGGTTTGGGGGAGACAATGGGCCAGACATGGCTAAAGTTTTTCTAGCCACATCAACGAGGATGATTACCTGAGATTCGTAGATGTGTCGTTTCTCTTCCGCTAACGGTTCCCTGATGAGTTGTTGGTTCTTCGTGATTTTTGGTCCGCTCAAAGTAGCGAAAGGTGGCAATGCAGATGAAGAAGATGGTCTCCTAGTTTGAGTTTTCTTCTGTTGTTCATCCATGATTGAAGTTTTCAGAGAGGAAGGAGATTTTTCTGGTGTTTGAAAAAGGGGTTTCTTCAGCAAAAGAGAGAAGAGCAAGTGGTGGTAAAGAGTAGGAAGTCTTATGAAAAATTTCTTTGGAGATTTTATAAGGGTTCAGAAATTTAAGAATTTTACGTGGGTGAAGTTAATGGGCCACGTGTGCCACCTAGTGGAAGAAGTAAGGGGCGGTTGTAACCTATACCCCTAGGCGCTAAAAGGGTGATGATGTTTTCTGAATTTTTGTGAGTTCCAAGAAACCTGCCATGATGATGATGACGTCAGAAGCGTGCAAAGTGGCGCAGTTTTTAATAAACATTTCTCTTTCTTTTGTTTTATCTTCCAAAGGATAAGAGGCAAACCAAAGGGTCTGATAATATCGAAAAGATGGTGTCGAATGAGATACTATCAAAAAATGTACTTTTCCTGCAATAAGGTCGAAAAGAACATTCTTTGGGGGCAATTTGTTAGCTCCCAAATTCGACACTGCCTTGAGTTGCTAAAACACTGAGACATAATTAAAGTCTAAGTTAAATGAAGCAAAGAGGTTTTGACAGCCTCTAAGGAATTTTTCTAAAGTTGAACGGTCGAAATAACTTAGAAGAATTAAGAAACCTAAAGTTATGAGCATTTCGACCGTGTCAGAGGTCATTCGACCGAAATTCCGCAAATGGCATTTTTACGTCGTTTTGAAATTCAAAAATTGGAGGGAGGAGTTTTGATTCATAAGACACGTGGAGAATTCTAGAGCGGGAGGTTACATACAAATGACACTTGTTAGATTGAGGAGATACTAGGAAGTTATTAGCGGTTAATTATTAGCATTATAAATAGGGATTTGTTAGACAGATTTCTGGGTGTTTTTACCATTTGTACAAAGTAACTCCAATCAAATTTAATCAAAGTACCCGAGTGTGAGAAAAGAGTATTTTTCACGGAGAATGTACGTTATGTAAAATCACCAACTTTTCAATAAAGTCTTTTACAATTTCAGCAACATTTACATTTCCTCTGTCGAACCACTTGTGCAAGTGTTACATTTTGCCTTTTACCTTTCCTGCATCTTTTACTCCAATTCCTTCTTTTCTTTAAACTTTTTACCCTTTTCGAACAACCCTTTTCTACAAGTCTTTAATAGAATTTCCTTTAAGTTTATGCACTTTAAAATATCCAGTCAAAGTCCTTTTCATTACAAGCACCTTTACCGATTCGTTATCACAAGTACTTTAAATTTAATTCTAAACGTAGAATACTTTAGCACATGTCGTAGGATCAATCTGATCGATCCTGTGAGTCACCAAAGTCAAATTTGGAAGATCAGTGGTTGTTTTCCGATTTTCAAGGGAAACAAGTGGTTGATTGTGTTTCCCCTGCAGAGTTGTTGATTTCCCCAGTAGAGTGAATTGGATTCCAGCGTGGTCGTCTTTCCCCAGTCGGGTCGTCTATTCCCTAGGAGAGTTATATTCTGGAAGGCCGTTTAGGTCATTTTCCTCAACATGTTTTGATTCGGATCCCCAGCTGAGTGGATTCTCATTCTTGTCAGAACATTGTGTTAGAAGATGGCTCGGATCTCGAAGGGGGGTTGAATAGATCCCAATTAAAAAATTGAGTCAGCGCTTACTGTCGCTACTGCGAAAAAAAGATGCCGGCAAAGACAGAAGAGTCGCCACCGTGCGTTATTTATCCCAAAATAAGGAAAGGAAACACTCATAGAAAACCTAACGAAAAAGGGATAAGATCGGTCATCATAACCAAATCTCGGGCTCGGAAGTCGGTTACGCAAGGGGAAGGTATGAGTGTCGCAACTGCGAAAAACAACCGGCGGAAAAATAGAAGAGTCGCCACTTTCGTTATTTATCCCAAAGAGAAGGAAAGGAAACGATCGGAAAAACCTAAAGAAAAAAGGGAAAGACAAGGTCATCGCAACCATGTTTGGATTCAGGAGTCGGCTACGCAAGGGGAAGGTATTAGCACCCCCTCACGTCCGTCGTACTCAACGGGATCCATGCATTGTTGTATATCTAAAAGGGTGTGTTGAAACTATCTACTTTAAGGGCTCAGGGACAAAAGAAAAAGAAAAGAGAAGTGAATCGGCAGAGCATTGTCGCTCTGTGCCTACGTACTCCCTCGTGCAATTGGAAAGTCAGAGTCAACGTAGTTCGACTAACTACGAGTAAAGAAGAGGGAGGTTGCTCGCCAAGACATCGCGTCTTATGCCTATGTACTTTCATCTAGTATGAAAGATCAGAGCAAACGTAGTTCGGGCTAAAAGGACCACAAGTTGGTTCAAAAGCTTTTAGGCCCGAGTAGGGTTAACAAGTAGTTCTAGCAGTTGGTGTATGCAGCTCGACCATTGGAGACTTAGGCGTTACCGTTTGCGATAGGACTAAGAGTTAACGACACTCTTTTTGTGAAAAGATTTTCCGATTAAGAATCCTGAAGGATGAAAAAGGTTTGAAGTGTTTTTGTGTTTTTTAGAGAAGAAGTGTTTTGAATTAGAGTGTTTATAATGTATGTTGTACTAAAGTCTAAAACCTAGGATCGAATGTGTCGCATATCGTCCTAAAAACGTATACTAAACACTCTAGGCAATTGAGAGGTGGCCCCTCAATCACCATTTCCCAAGTATAAGGCTCATGGCACAACATTCATTACCCTTATTAAGTATGTTAAACTTGTTTGAAGATGAGAAGAGAAGAAGGCACACTAATGGGAGACTAACCAATCCTAAAAGTTATCATGCAAAGTGGACCTAAAGTTGAGTTTGAAAAGGGGAGCTACCTAATGTTATCTTGCATGTGTAGAACCTTAATGTTTATCATAACCTCAAGAGGTTAGAGAACTTATGGGTAGCATGGCAAAGAAAAGCAAAAGAAGAAGAAGAAGAAGAAGAAGAAGAAGAAGAATGCATATGCAAATGAAAGGATGCAAACATAAGATGCACAAGTAGAATGATAGTGGGAGGAAAATAGTGTGGGGAAGTAGCCACCACAAGCTCATCTCAACCAAGCATGCATATGGAAATGCAATAAAATAAAAGAAGAATGATGCATCAAAAGCAAACAAACAAATGACAAAAACATAAAGAAAAAGTCCTCATGGATTCATCACTTTAGGTAAGCTTCAAGTTCCTCCTAAGGAGGGACCAAGCTACCTTAAATGACACTCCAAGGTCATTGGACAGAAGGGAGATGAAGAGAAGAGATCTCAAAAGCAATAATAAAACAAATCAAGAGGAAATGCAAGCAAGAGCACAAAGGAAGCAAGCAAACATCACTTAGGAGTTCAAGTTGAAAGCTCAAAAAGAAATGCATCAATCAACAAGACATGAACATAATTTTGACCTAAAAATGAATATACAACAATCTCAACATGTCTAAAATGTGAAACAAGAAGAGTTGAAAGCTTATTGGATCCCCAAAGGTCATTTCCAATTCAAACTAGGTCATGCACTTGTGTGAGCTGTCCTATGAAATAACCTAACTTGCAAGTCACCTCAAAAAATACCAAATAAAATACACAAAGAAGCTAAACATGTTGGAAAACAGAGGCCAAAAGATCAAGACAAATATTCCCTCAAAGCACCATCAAAAGAAAAGATTCATTTAGATGTACCACTTTGAAATGGGAGAAACAAAGGAAAAAAGAAAAGCCACAAAAGTCAACCCAAAAGTCAACAACCAGGGGCAAAATGATCCTCAAAAATTGGTCAACTCATCATTGAGATGAAGATCAATTTTCAATCATTGGATCAAAAAGGAGGATGAGAAATAAATGCAAGAGTAAACAAAGTTACAATTTAAACCATCTAAAACCACTCCAATATTTAATTCTTTTTTAAATTGAAAATAAAATCAAAAATAAAGATAAAAATATCTAAAAAATATTATACATCTCAAAGTTTATAAAAAATATTTTTGATGAATTTTTAAAGAATTGGAGCTATTTTATTTGATTTAAATTGCAAATAGAAAAATAAATCAAAAATAAAAAAGAAAATAAAATAAAATAATAAACATTGGTGTGGATAGCAACCCATAACAATTTAAAACAAGAATTGGTCCAAACGGGGGGTGCAAAAAGCAACCCAGCCCACACGCAAGAACTCAGAAACAAAAACAAAAACTGATCCAATAAAACTAGTCAAACAGAGTGCACGGTAGTCCTCATTATGGGACGTTAGATCATTTTGTAATCACATCGTGTGGCCCACAGCTTGCCAACATATTAATGAGGCATTTGAATGTAATTTGGTGGAGCAAAACAAAGGACGTACACGGTACATCTTAATTCTAACCGCGTGATCAAAAAAAGAACCGATCCAAGGGCTCACACATCATCTTCTTCAATGAAACATGGAGGGAAATGGAGGTGGCCGGGCTGCAACTCCGGTCATCCCTACCAAACGTCCGGCCACCACAGGTACAACAACAACACATGGCCAAACCAAAACTCAACCGTTTTGCGCAAAATTTATATCAAAATTCAACTAGAGATCATGAGGATCTCAAATCCGGCATCAAAATTCATTAATCATGCAACATAAGAGCAACCGGTAGCCATTAAGTTTGTGCATCAAAACCAAAAGTTCACCAAAACTCGCTCAATTTGGTTTAAACATCATCTAGAGGTTATGTAGGTTACAGATCCACCAACAATCAAGCAAAAACACGCAAGAATAAGGCAATCCAAGTCCAAACAGTTTGGAGCTCATAAGCTCAATCATCACAAATGCCAGTTCGTTTTAGTTATTAACGATCTACATGTTTCCTAGGTCTCAAATATGAAAAAATGGCAATGAATCATGGCATATTGAGAGTGTAAGGTTGATTTGTAAATACCTAGTGGAGAACTTCCACTGAGCCTTCAATTGATGCTTAAGCTTGAAGAAAAATGTCCAGAAACGTTCAGTGATCTTCAATGAAGCTTTTACAATTCACAATTTGGCTTGAAACTTGCTAATTCTCCAAATTCGAAATTCAATTTTTCACCACTTTTTCAAAACTGTTCTTGAGCAATTTGCCTCCAATTTTCAGTTCTGATGATTTGTTCATGATCAAAATCTTATATGTGATGGATCTTGATAGAAATAAAGCCCAATGGCAGCTTGTAGAGCCCAATTAAAAATCCATGGAATTTGGTTTTAGAGCTCTCTCATGTACACGAAATTCCTTCAAATTTGGCTCCAATTTGCTTCAAAATGCTTGCTGGTAACACATGGAGTGTGAATGGCTGAGATTTGACCCTTGTTTAGTCTCAATGGTTGATGTTTGTTATGTAAATTCATGATGAAGTAAACTTGGAAATGGCTCACCAAAACACATCAAACTCAAATTCTAAAATTGCCAATGTGTTTAAAACATGATTTGCACTCAAAATATGTACCTATTTGCACAAAATTGATCAAAAATGATTTAATTCTAATCTTGACCTTTTAAGCTTTCTTCCATGAAAATTCTCCCATCAATCCTTCATTCCAAGCCTAATCCATGACTTCTCAATGCTTGGTTAAACAAATAACACCATTTGGAGCAAGTTTGATGTTGGAAAGATCTTCATTTGAAGTGTGCAAGTTGGTGAAATGGACCTATAATTTTATGACCTATAATCTCACTTTCCCAAAATACCCCTGACTTGCAAGCCTCATAACTTGAGTTCTACAAATCAGATGAAAGACTTATAATACTTTTGGAAAGCTAAGACCAAGATCTACAACTTTCATGTTGGCCAAAAGTTGAGGAGAAACATCCTTCTAGGTCAAAAATGGCTTGGAAGTTGGTTGACTTTTGTTGACCAAAGTCACATTCATCTGATGACCTGTAACTTGTCTGGATCATAACTTGAGTTCTATATATCCAATCAAGGACTTCTAGTACTCAAAATAAAGCTAAGAACATGCTCTACAAGTTCCATGTTGGTCAAAAGTTGAGATGAAACTTGTATCTTGAGATAAGTGGTCTTGAAGTTAGGCACTAAATAGGGGATTTTACCCTGAGAACCCTAATTTAGTAACTTCTCACACACTTGATCCTTGATGAATTGAACTTGAAATGATGTCTCATGTATCTTAACACAACATCCCATGACCACAGAGACTTGGAATTGAGTTTTAATCTCCTTCAATTTCACAGTTGATTGAGGATTAGCCAGATGAAAACCCTAGTGCAACACCTTCAACTGTAACCTTTCACACTTAGCACAAACACTTGGATGAGCTCCACAATGACCCTCAAGGAACTTAATGAGCTCTCTCAACATTTTATATCCATACTCATGAATTCACAATCCTCTGATGATCTTGAACTGGCCTCCAAGTTAGGAGCTGACCCAGATACATCCATCAATTTCTTCACAAGACCAATGCCCACTTCTAGATGACTTGATGACCATTCAAACTTGAGTGACACCCTTGCTTAGGCTCAACACTCTGGGTAGACTCCTCTTGCTATGCACAAACTCTTGATCCTCTGTTCAATGAAAAATGCTATGCAATGCAAATGCTAGAAAGAAATGAGATAAAACATAAACCAAGTTAAGAAAAGGTTGGGCAAATTTTGGGGTGCAATAGTTGCCCCTATTCAAACGACATGGACCTGAATGAGTGAAAAGCGAACGACTTTCACGCAATCAAGGTAGAAGACGGTTGAATACCAAAGAACCCGGAAATTTTCCAACTGCAGAAATAAAACGGCAGACCCCGACCGGGGGTGAAATCTCTGGAAAACTGAATCCGAGAGAACAAAAGATGGCACACAGTCTGAATAGAATATGACTTCGCCGTAAATTATCTGCATCAAATTCCCCTGACATCACCGTCAGACATCTGACCTCGCTGCCAGTCATAGACATTGAGTCTATAATAACAATTGACATCGCCATCAAACTTCTACTTCAAGTTGGTAGAATAGCTAACATTGCCGTTAGACCTCTGTTAGATAAAACAGGTATATAATCCTAGGATGCGATTCTCTGATATTGCCGCCAGTCATTCAAAGAAATCCAACCAGTAAATCACACCTGACCTCGCCGTCAGTTAAAATAAAGTGCCTGACATTGTCGTCGGACCATCAAAAAGTTGATTAAGTCACTAACATCGTCGTCAATAACCAAAACATCTGACATCGCCGCCAGAAACCAACATCACCTGACATTGCCGCCAAAAACACATCCAACATCGCCGCTGGAAAACCAAAAGGCACCTGACATCACCGCCAGTAACAAACATCCAACATCGCCGTTGGGAAAACAAAAATCACCTGACATCATCGTCAGAAACAAACCTCCAACATCACCGTCAGAAACAAACCTCTAACATCGTCGCTGGAAACTTAAAAAACACCTGACATCGCCGCCAGAAACACAACATATCTGGTAAGGGAATCTGACGCCACCGTCAACAGCCATAAATCCAATAAACACCTGACATCGCCGCCAGCTAACTATAACTCTGAGAAACACCTGACATCGCCGTCAAGTACCTATGGGGATAAATAATTCTGACATCGCCGCCAGACAACCACGGTGCTAATGAACCTCTGACATCGCCGCCAAACAAATAAAAAATTTGATAAGCCTACAACATCGCCGTCAGATAACCATATTCCTCAGAAACTTCTGACATCTCCGTCAGACCTTCGCTAAATAAAAGTGATCAACCAAAATCCACCTGAAGTTAAGATCACCCACTGATAATAATCATGGAGAAACTCCACTGGGGAAATAACATGAGTTGGGATTTAGCCACCACACGGGCAAAGACCCATCACCTGCGAGATACACCAGAAACAAAGAGATAACAACCTGGCTTATGTTTCACATGCATATGTTTGAAAATGGCGTAATGCTCCATACGAATTGGAAATGCTACGCATTTGGGTAAATGTTATGCACGCATGCAGATGCAACGGAACTGAATCAACAAAATAAATGCTAGAGATACAAAAAACACCCTGCTGGGACAAGAAAATAACCCTGTTGAGGGAATCAAAAAATATGTCGGGGGATAGAATGCAAACTTGCTCGTGCCAATAACAACTAGACTTATGCCGAGAAGCGGGCCCTTGCTGGCCTTCTGCAAAGAAAATACCGACGTGAAAACATTCTTCTATCCTGCTGGGGAAGAGAGAACAACACTGTTGAGGACACCACCCTTTCAATTGCTGGGGATTGCTCTGCCAGAGAACGAACCTAACCAGGCTGCAAATTACTCTGTGGGGAAGAAAATCCAATCACGACTCACTAGGGAGTGACTACAAGCATGCACCTTGCGGGGATTAAATGTACAATGACTTCCAAAGGAACGCGTACACGCTACCTGCTTGCTCAAAACACACACAAACTCTACTGGGGATAGAGGTACGAACTTCACTGGCTGAGGAAGTAACACTCTGGCTGAGGATAGAACAAACTTCATCCGCACCTTTTTGCCCCAAGGGTAACGACCCTGCAACACTGAACAAACAGACATAATGTCCTACGCAAATGGAATCATCTTAGTCATCATTCGTGACGTTGTTCAATTAATTCAAAGTTTTAACAATTATTGGCCAAGGCCTGCAAGTTTATGTAAGCATAAGTTCATCAAAACATTGGGCTTTTTCACAAACAAAACCGTAAGAGTTAAAACAAAGCACACAGATCAAGTACTAAATAGTATATGTTTATTGACAAATGGCCTGTAAATAGGCAAAGCTTTACAACAGATGCAACTCCTAAAAAGAGGAAGCTACGCAAAACAAATACAGATATGCACAGAAATATACAAGAGTGTACAAAAATGTCGGCAACGTGGCACAGACAAACACCATGAGCTGATCCCTCTATGACTCGCCTGACTCTGACGCTTTCCCGACGCTTCGTCTTTAGAAGAGATTGATTCGGATGAAAACAACCCTCAGGTTCTCCCAATCCACTAAGCAATGAAGTTCCAACGCAGACTGCATTCATTTGCTTCTCAATCCCTAACTTTTGCCTGAACCACCCTTTCGGGTTTTAGATTCACCGGGATACCCATTTTTTCCAAAGTCGTCTTTCCAGGTTTTCGACTTTGCGGGTTTACATCTTTTCATTTTTATCCCTAATTTTTGCCCGAACCTATTTTCCCTTTTTTATTGTTCGCCGGGATGCCCCATTTTTGCCTAGACTTTTCTTTTTGTGTCCAGCGGGTCTCTTTTAAGCAAAGTATTTTTTAACTGCGTCTGCATTCACAAGGGATGTGAAATCTTCACCATCCATGGTGGCTAACAACAAGGCTCCTCCAAAGAAAACCTTTCGTACAACATATGGACCTTCATAATTGGGAGTCCATTTGCCCATGTGATCTGACTGTGGTGGGAGAATCTTTTTCAACACCAGATCGCCCGTCTGAAAGCTTCGAGGGTGCACCTTCTTATTGTAAGCTTTCTTCATCCGGATCTGGTACAAACGACCATATGCAATTGATGCTAGCCTCTTTTTATCCATCATACTAAGCTGATTCAAACGATTCTTTATCCATTCTGCCTCATCAAGTTTCACGTCGACCAAAACTCTCAAAGAAGGAATCTCGACCTCTAGCGGTAGGACAACTTTCGTACCATACACTAGCGAGAAAGGAGTTGCCCCGGTTGATGTACGTACCGTCGTATGATAATCGTGAAGAGTAAACGGCAACATTTCATGCCAATCTTTGTAGGTGACAACCATATTTTGCACTATCCTTTTGATATTCTTATTGGCCGCTTCAACAACGCCATTTATCTTTGGCCGATAGGGCGACGAGTTGTGATGTTCAATCTTGAAGTTCTGGTATAACTCCTTCATCATTTTGTTGTTTAGATTCGAACCATTATCAGTAATGATTCGTTCGGGGAATTCCATATCTGTAAATGATGTCCTTCTTTATGAATTTTGCTACCACTTGTTTGGTTACATTGGCGTACGAAGCTGCTTCAACCCACTTGGTGAAGTAGTCGATGGCTACCAAGATGAAACGATGACCGTTGGATGCAGTGGGCTCGATTTTGCCAATCATACCAATGCCTCACATGGAGAAAGGCCACGGGACGCCATAACATTCAATGGGCACGGCGGTACACGTATCTTATCTGCATAAATCTGGCACTTATGGCATTTCTTCGCAAATTTGAAACAATTTGACTCCATAGTTAGCCAATAATACTCAGCTCGTAGTAGTTTTCGAGACATGGCATGTCCGCCGGCGTGCGTACCGAAAGTACCCTCGTGGACTTCTTCCATAAGCAACGTTGCTTCTTTCTCATCCACACATCTCAACAACACCAAATCGTGGTTCCTTTTGTATAGCACACCATCTGGGTTTAGGTAAAAGTTGCCAGACAACCTCCTCAACGTCTTCTTATCCTGAGCCGAAGCCCCTGGTGGATACTCTTGCTTCTTGAGGAAGTTCTGTATATCGCAAAACCATGGCTTGCCATCAGCAGCTTCTTCAATGGCGAATACGAAAGCGGGTCTGTCCAGGCGAGAAATGACTATTATGGGAGCCTCATTCCAGAAGTTCACTTTGTACATCGAAGATAACATTGCCAAAGCATCGACCATCTGATTTTTCTGCTCGTGGTACATGGTGAAACTCTACCCGATCGAAGAAGGGTAACAACCTCCTTGCATAATCTCTGTAAGGAATTAGGTTCAGTTGACGAGTTTCCCATTCTCCCATGATTTGATTAACCACTAGCGTTGAATCGCCATATACATCTAAATTCTTGATTCTCAAATCAATAGCCTCTTCCAGACCCACGATACATGCTTCGTACTCAGCTTCATTGTTGGTGACTGGAAATGTCAATCTGGCAGTGAACGGGATGTGAGTGCCATGAGGAGTCGTGATAATTGCCCCAATTCCACTACCATAGGAGTTGACAGCACCATCGAATATCATTTTCCACTGAGAATCCTTCTCTGGACCTTCACCGTGTAATGGTTCTTCACAATCTTTCGCTTTGAGGAACATGATATCCTCATCAGGAAATTCAAACTTCATCTATTGATAATCTTCGATTGGCTGCTCAGCAAGGTATTCTGACAGAACACTTCCTTTGATGGCTTTCTGAGAAACATACTGTATATCATACTCTGTCAGTACCATCTGCCACCAGGCAATTCTTCCTGAAAGTGCTTGCTTCTCGAAGACATACTTAATTGGATCCATCTTCGAAATCAGCATGGTTGTGTGATTGAGCATATATTGTCTCAAACGTTTGGCAGCCCAAGCAAGTGCACAACACGTCTTTTCGAGCATTGAGTAACAGGACTCACAATCTGTGAACTTTTTACTCAAATAATAAATCGCATGCTCCTTTCTTCCAGTCTCATCGTGTTGACCGAGAACACAACTCATACTGTTCTCAAGAACCGTTAAGTACATGATTAAAGGCCTTCCAGCTACTGGGGGTATCAATATCGGAGGCTCCTACAAATACTCTTTTATTTTATCAAAGGCTTTTTGACAATTTTCATTCCAGACAACCGCCTGAATCTTTCTTTAACAATTTAAACATTGGCTCACACATGGCTGTGAGATGAGATATGAACCGAGCAACCTAGTTCAATCTCCCTAGGAAACCACAGACTTCTTTTTCTGTTTTCGGCGCTGGCATGTCTTGTATGGCTTTTATCTTTGCAGGATCGACCTCGATTCCTTTTTCACTGATAATAAACCCCAATAACTTTCCGGACCGAACTCCAAAAGTGCACTTATTTGGATTCAACCTCAATCTGAACTTTCTAAGCCTCTCAAACAGCTTCAACAAGTTAACCAGATGCTCTTCCTCCGTTTGAGACTTAGCAATCATATCGTCAACATAAACCTCAATCTCTTTATGTATCATGTCATGAAATAGCGTTGTCATAGCGCACTGATATGTTGCTCCGACATTCTTCAAGCCAAAAAGGCATTACCTTATAGCAAAATGTTCCCCACGGTGTAATGAATGTTGTTTTCTCCATGTCCTCCGTTGCCATCTTTCGCTTTGCGCGAAAATAAGGTGCCGGCATGACAGAAGAGTCGCCACCTTTCGTTATTTATCCCTCAGAGCGGGAAAGGAAACGATCGGAAAAACCTAACGAAAAAGGGTAAGACAAGGTCATCGCAACCATTGTCTGGGTTCGGGAGTCGGTTACGCAAGGGGAAGGTATTAGCACCCCTCACATCCGTCGTACTCGACGGGATCCTCGCTTGTGGTGTTTACTTGGACGGGTTGGTTATAATCTATCTACCTATCAAGGCTGGCTGAAAAAGAAAAGAAAAATGACTCGGCAAAGCGTCGCACTTTATGCCTACGTATTCTCATCAGAGAATGAGAAATCAGAGTCAACGTAGTTCGGCCTACGAAGGGTTATGGGGGAAGGTAGCTCGCCAAGACATCGCCATCTTGTGCCTACGTACTCTCAACATGCATGAGAGATCAGAGCTCACGTAGTTCGGGACACTACGGTTTATTTCCTGTCTTTTACGAAAGAAGTGTTTTTTATTGTGTTTGCGATTTCAACCGCACTAGAGACTATGACCTGAGAGTGAATGCGTCGCATGTCACCCAAAGGGTACCATACTAAACATCCAGACTATGGAAAAGAAGCTCTCCCACAATCCTTTCTCAGATAGCTTAAGGCTCGTAACGTACGAAAGAAATCATTCATGATTACTGTATCTTAAACTGTTTTGAGATGAGAAGAGAACAGGCCTAACTAGGAGGGAGACTATCAAGTCCTAATGTTATCATGCCATGGATTCATCCTATGGTTGAGGTTTGAACAGGGAACTCCTAGATGTTGTCATGCACATGTTTCAACCTAAAATTCTATCATCAAATCCTTATCAAAGGAAATGAGAGTCCTAAGGGATCATGTCAATGATACACCAAAACAGACAAAAGCATCAGCTTAACAGTAAAATGCATGCAATGCAAGTGAGGGAGGAAATGTGTGTGGGGCTTCAGCCTCCACAAGCTCGTCTCAGCCTCAAGCCAGTCATGAAATAACAGCAATCATACTGAAAAATAAACAACATGCTATCAAGCAATAAACAGTAAACTGCAATCATACAGATAAAAGGAAATAAAATGCCATCAGGCAAACACACCACATGGGCAAGGGAGCTGGGCTCTACCGAATACCCGCAAGCAAAGCCACGCAATAACAATACAAGCAGAGGGAGCAACTCAACCTTAATGCAATCATGCTCCTAGACTGAACTTATTCTAGATGGACTTAGTCTAATGCAACAGACAAATCAAACAAAACACACAATACAGAAAAGAAAACAGAAGAAAGCCTCAGCTCCTCCAGCAAATACTCAGTCTTCAGACTCCAGAGATCACTTGCTTTCCAGGTATCAACCCTACAATATGAGTATCAACTCATCTTCTCCCTTAAGCTCCAGCTTCTTTGATCAGCTCCACCTTCAGGCTTCACTATCTTCAGGGATCTTCAGGTATCAACTTGATCTTCACAAAGTCTTCAGACTTCAACAATCTCCAAGGAATCATCCTCTTCAAAGCTTCAGCTTCTATCTTCAAGGGCTCTTAGATCTTCCATCAAATCTTCAATACTCTTCATTGCTATCTTCAACAACCCAAATGCTCCATCAAACAAGATTCAGTCCACAAGATGAGGTGAGGATGTTAGAGTGCTCACTGACTTCCAAAGGATGCCATTGAGGACTTAACATTAAAAGGAAAGGCTCTCTCAAAGTTCTACCTCAGAGGGCAAGGTCACTAATCCCTCCAAAGGAGAGAGGTGAATACCCTTAAGGGACTTTATGTCATAGAGAAGGAAGGAGGTGAACAAAACACTCCTTGTTTATTGAATGGAATTATTCTATCTGAAGCTCTACTTATGCACTTATGATCCTATAAACAGAACAAACAAAAGCTAAAACTAAGCTCCTCCTCAAGGTCTTCAAAGCTTCAATGATGATCCACAAGGTCTTCAACTCAATCTTTAAGGCTCACACACTCAAAGGAGAAGAAAAGCAAGCACAACAATACAAACTATGCCTTTAAGCAACACACATACTAACCATACATCCAAAAATCAATTAAAAATACTAAAATACTATATAACATCCTAGTAAAATTCTATGGGATTCTACACATACTTACCCTTAACCCATATATTCCCCATACTCTAATTTGACCTATAAAACCCAAAACAAAATTGTTAAGTCTACTTATGCAACCTAAAACCCTAATTTGAGTACACTAAGACCATGCTTAACAAACTAATCAAATTTTAATCTACAAATTGTGAATTAAATCCTAGATGATCTATGATTCAATCTCTAACTATGCCAAAAAGAATGGCTCAAAAATCCTAAGGGAAAGTCCTAAAAGAAATTCCACAAAATTAAGTAACAACTAAAATCAATTAAAAAGACTATTTACATGGAAAATATACTAAAAATATTAAAAGGAAAATAAAATGGAATTTTATTTATTGATATTTTTCTAGACATAATTATGAATATGTAGAAAAAACAAGCCTTAAAAAACATTCAATTTTCTGTTTTATATGGATTTTTTAATATGCAAGAAAATTAAAAGAAATTAAAATCAAAGAATTAACATAAAATGGGGAGGGGGTGGTAATAGTAGAAGCGCCCAGTTGATTATGATGGTGGGCCAAGGGACCAGGGGTGCGAATATCAACTTCGCTAGGCCCATATGCTCAGAAAAATAATATGAAAAATTAACGGAAAATAAATACGAACACGGTGCAAATAGCAAGCAGTTTTAGTTCATTTGTGGATTGGGCTTCTGGGTAGGGTAGGGTGTGAATAGCACTGGATTGCTGAGCCCAAAACTCCTCATTAAACCAAACGCACCGTTTTGATGTTGAGACTTCCCTCCACTTTCAGAATTAAATCATAGCCTCACGATTGGATGAAGAAGTCAAGAATTGAAGCTGATCGGACGGTTGATGGCCATCGTCTCCAAATGTCATTAGGGTTTCCAGCCAAAACAGGATTCATGCACAACTTTCAACTCGATCGTTCTCCATGATTACTTGATGAAAACGAGAAATTCAAAACCCTAAAATAATCTACTAATCACAAGGAATCCATTCCTGGTCTTAGTTTTTGCTAGCACTCCTTGTAGATCCCAAACAGAGGACACGAAAGCTAGGGTTTCACCATAATTCTCTGAGATCAATCACGATAGAGCTTCAATCTAATGATGTGAACGTGTTCTACATGTTTCCCTAACCACACTGTGATATATCATGATCATTAAAACCCCATACACGGCTTGTTATACAATCTTGAAAAAATCGTGATCTGTTACCAACCTTCATGATATCCTCTGAAACTCTATGGAATTGGTCCTCTGATCTAGCTTAACCATTCTATACTAAAGATCTAACCTAAGCATGCATAATTAAGGAGATATGGGAGAATCCACCAACCTGTCAAACTTCAATGGTGGAGGTATGAACAGATGGTTTTCAGAACTGGTAATGGATGCAAAACACTCCTCCAATGGTAGATGGCTTTCTGTTTGCAAGGATCTTGAAAGAGAATGCTTGTAGATGAAGAAATGAAAGCTTGCTTGATTTTGAAGAAATCTTGAAATGGCACTTTCTCTCTCACTCTCTCCAATGGATTCAGCCACTTTCACCAACCTTTTCCTCATTGTGATTCACTCTTTTTATAACAATCAAAAGAAGAGTCTAGAAACTTGTGGAATCACCTAGAAAGTTTTAGAATTTCTCATGAAGTGATACATTGTATATCTCATATCTCATGTGCCAAGCCTTGCCATTTTGCTTTAAAATCTCCTTACAAGAGATATTGAGAAGGAATGTATGAAAAACGAGCTTTGGTTTTGCTTTATGTGAAGTTTCTCAAGTTGCCTTATTATGCAAGAATGAAAATTACAAAGCAACCTCCATTTTTAAGCTTCAAATCAAAATTCTACTTGAACAATTGTTTTTAAAATGATGTTTGGAGTCAAAATGACATATTGGATGACCTATTTTGGATTTGTGGATCTCCCAAACCAAATTCCAACTTGGATTCATTTAACTTATAAGTCATTTTTAGGCCATTTTTACCCAATCAGGAAAATCCTTGCTACAAGCTTTTTCAACAACTCATGACCACTTTTCTAGACTTAAAATCCCATTTTGAACAACTTTGATGTTTTGAGTTTTTCCATTTGAGGCTTGGAAATAGGAGATATGGCCTTTGCTTAAAATGACCTATAATCACCAAATGACCAAAATACCCCTGTCTTGTTCAAACCATAAGTTGAGTTCTACAAATCCTATCAAGGACTTCTAGTACTATCTAGAAAGCTAAGAAGATGCTCTTCAACATTCATGTTGACCAAGAGATCATAGGAATCATCCTACTAGGGAAAAAGTTGTCTGCAAGTTGGGTGACTTTCAAGGACCCAGATTCACACACCTCAGCTGACCTGTAATTTGTCAAAACCATAACTTGAGCTGTGCACATCCTATCAAGGACTTCTACCACTCAAATTAAAGCTAAGAACAAACTCTACAACATTCATGTTGTGGGGAAGATGAGATATCAATCACATCTTGAGCTAAAACTGCCTGGAAGATAGGGATCAAATTAGGGTTTTTTCACTGACAATCCTCAGAAACCCTAACTCAAAACTTCTCAAACTCCTCAATCATGATGATTTGGTCTAGGAATCATCCTTATAGTATCTCCATACATCATTACATGATCTCATGGCTCTTGGATTAGGTCTCAACCTTCTCCAAATCTTCAGTTGACCTAGGGTTGACCCAGTCAAACCCTAATTCTACCATTCATGGTTGAATCTTCTGAATCCTTGCACAATGACCTCTCTGGGCTTCATGATGGCTATCAAGACATCTCATAAACTTTCTCAAAGCTTCAAGTTCATTCTCAAAGTCTCAGAATCATCTGAGGAGCTCCCACAACTCTTAAGCTATGAAGCACACAACCTTGGTTTCAACCAATTCCTCTGAGGATCTCTTGAACTTTCTGATGAAGGTATCAACTTTCAAACACTTAATGGGTAAATAATTGTTGGTCAAATTTTGGGGTGCAACAGCTGCCCCTATTCAAACGGCTTGAACCTGACTGGGTGAGGAGCGAACGGCTCTCAGCCAATCAAGGTGCGAGACGATTGAATACCGGTAAACCCGAAAATTTGCCAACTGCTCAACTCTTCGAATACTGCAATGCTAGCTGCTCAACAACCAGCTGGAGAAATACTGATCTGACATCGCCGTCAGTTATCCACGTTAACTTCTTCTGACATCATCTTCAGGCAACCAAAACACCCAACATCACCGCTGGAAGACTAAACCACCTGACATCACCGTCGGGACAATCAAAATACCCCGCATCGCCGCTGGAGAACTAAATCTGACATACCCAACATCGCCGCTGGAAACTGAATCTGATATACCCAACCTCGCCGTCGGAAACAAACATCACTTTGAGAGACACTCGACATCGCCGTCGGAAACAAACATCGTCTCTGCTGGGGATTTAAAGAGTCTGACATTGCCGTCAAAACAAACATCCAACCTCGCCACCGGAACCAAACATAATCTGACCTCGCCGTCAAAACAAACATCCAACCTCGCCGTCGAATAAACGTCCAACCTCTCCGCCGAACACAAACATGATCTGACCTCGCCGTCAAAACGAACATTCAACTTCGCCATCGAACAAACATCCAGCCTCGCCGCCGGAAGCAAACACTGAACAAATCTGACCTGGGGTTCACCTCTGGTAAATGGAACAAAAGGTACACTTGCGTATTCGAAACTACTCTGCTGGGAATGAGAGACTCAACCAAGCACACTCTGATCTGGGGTTCACCCTCAGAACCATAACGAATATTCACATACTACTGCATACTGAGCCCACCGTAGAACTTCAACATTAAAGACATATGAAACCCCGGCCCCTGGCCACTTCCAGCTTCAGCTAGAAGAGATCTTCACGCATTTCTGAAGATAAGCATCCTTGGCCTCCAAGGATGGCATCTCTGCAGGAGGTATCTTCGACTTCAGTCTGAAGAAAATGGTCCTTGGCCTTCAAGGACACATGGACCTGCCTTCAGGCAACTCCGCCTCTGCTATAGAGTATCCGAGACTTCAGTCAGGGATATACTTCGGCCTTCAGTCCGAAAAATGAATCCTAGGTCATTCATGACCTTGGGGATAACCTTGCCTTCAGGCACCTTCGCTTCAGCTTGGGAAATCTGTGACTTCAGTCAGAGAAGTGGTATCCTGAGCCATTCATGACTCTACGGGGATTCAAACACTTTGCCTTCAGGCAAAACTCCGCTTCAGCTGGAGAACCATCTTCGACTTCAGTCAGAAGAAACACTGTTCACTTGATCGCAATCAATCGTCACCTCAGGACAACTGACTTGGTCTTCAGGCCAACACGGCTCACCTCGCACATAAAAGCTGCATCTACAAACTTTTGAACTCTGTCTTCAGACAAACGTTGATTCATCAACCAGGACATCTGAATCCACAGGAACCTTCTGATATCGCCTTCAGGCGCTTACGAAGTCAATCTTCAGATTAGACATCACTGTTGGAGCAAACATATCACGCTGCTAAGAACTTCAAGAATCCTCCTGAACAAACAACTCCATCAGGCACCTTCAAGAATCATCCTGAACCGATAACCATTCTGGAGACTTTATCCTGTTGGGGATCTAGGAACCCTCCAGGGCAACTCTTGCTGGGGACGCTACTGGGGAGCTCAAGCATCATCCTAAGCAAACAATACGGGAAGCTGCAATGAGGTCTTAAGAATCATCTTAAGCAAACGGCTCTGCTGAGGAGTTCGAGAATCATCTCGAACTGAAGACTTCGCTGGGGATCTCAAAAAATCATCTTGAGCGAGCGACTGTGGGGATTACACCGGGGTTTTAAGAATTATCTTAAGAAATCGATCTCGTTGGGGAGAATATCAGGAATCGTCCTGAGCAACTGGTCCCTTGGTGGAACACCTGTAAAAAAAGAATGATAATAACCTAAATCATGTTCATGATGCATATGCTTCTGCGCCATGCCCCACACGGTGGAAATGCTTATGCGTTTATGCTAAATGCTATGCAGTCATGCACCATGATGCGGTCCCGTCAGCAAAATAAATGCCGAAGGGGAATTCTCCTGTCAAGGAGAAAGGCACTACTCAGATAGAGGGATCATCCTGCTGAGGAATAAAACTGCATGCCAATATCAATTGGACTCCGCTTGGGGAAGTGATCTTTCGGTCGACTGCTGCAGGGAAAACAACTTCAGTTGATTGCTGCAGGGGGACGAAGCTCTACGAGAACTTGGACCTGCTGATATCAATCGCGAGAATAAACTGCGCGGCCGTCTCGGCTACTCTTCTAGGGATGACAACTCTGTGGGGAAACAACTTCAGCTGCTCAACACTCCACTGGGGAAGGGGGGATCATCCGACTTCGGGAGAGAATACGGCTCTGGTGGGGAATTTCAATTCCGCGGGACTTCAGTCTGGCACCATCAGTCGCGGCATACTTCGGCGTACGAACAATTTCCTGCGAAACCTGCACTCGTGACCCGGTGCTGGGGAGACACCTGCTTCGGCGAACTTACTGGGGAAAACACGAGCTTCGGTACCCGAACATTTCTATGAAGTCTGCACTCGTGACCCAGTGCCGGGGGATGAGCTTTGGCCCTCGACTCAGCTGATGGGGTGACGTTCCTTCATGATGCGTCTGCTTGGGGAAGAGAATCATCTCTGCCTGGGGGAGACATATCAATGCTCGCTTTCTTGCGTTCAGATTCCGCGGAGGAGAAACCACTGAAATCTGCTGGAGAAGAAGGACTCGCCCTGCTTCGGGGACGCGCACGGCACACTGTCTGGAAGGTGCTACAACTGCAACAACACAAACAAACAGACAAGATACCCTCCTCAAAGGGCCTATCAAGGTTATTATCTCGTGACAATATTCAGATAATTAATTGCTTCAACAGTCAATGGGCCTAGGCCCGTAAGTTTATGTATGCGCATTTTATCAAAAACATCGGCGTTTTCATTCGCAAACAAAACAGATAAATGCTACATAGGCAAACAGAATTGCTTAACAATATGCATTTTATTGATGATGAACCCCTGAATGGGCAAATAAATGTTTTACAACAGAGGCAAGCTCCTGGAATGAGGAAGCCGCGCAAAAATAAGACATAAATATACATCAGTATATACAAATGTCGGCAACGAGGCGTAGACGAACACCATGAGTTAATCCCTCTAAGACCCACTCGACTTCGATACTTCTCCGACGCTTCAGCTTCGGAAGAGATTGATTCAGATAAACGGCCCTCAGGTCCTCCAAACCACTAAACAATGAAAGTCCACACGCGGAACGCAGTCATTTGCTTATTCAAATCCCTAACTTTTGCGTGAACCGCCCTTTACGGGTTTTCAGTTCACCGGGATACCCTTTTTTTGCCGAAGCCGCCCAGTGTAGGTTTTCGACTTCGCGGGTGTACATTTTTTCAATATATCCCTAATTTTTGCCCGAACCTTTTATTCTGTTTTTGGTTCGCCGGGATGCCCCTTTTTTGCCTGGACTCTTTCTTTTTTGTCCAGCGGGTCTCTTTTCAAGCAAAGTATTTTTTAACGGCGTCCGCGTTCACCGGGGATGCAAAATCTTCACCATCCATCGTGGATAACAACAAAGCTCCTCCGGAGAAGACCTTGCTGACGACATACGGCCCTTCGTAATTCGGAGTCCACTTGCCCCGGTGATCGGAGTGTGGCGGAAGAATCTTCTTCAGGACGAGATCACCCGTCTGAAAGCTTCTAGGACGCACCTTCTTATTATAAGCTTTCTTCATTCGGCTTTGGTACAGGCGACCAAATGCAATCGATGCTAACCTCTTCTCGTCCATCAGGCTGAGTTGGTTCAAACGATTCGTAATCCATTTTGCCTCGTCGAGTTTTACATCAACCAAAACTCGCAAAGAAGGAATCTCCACTTCTAACGGTAGGACAGCTTCCATACCGTACACCAAGAAGAAAGGAGTTGCCCCGGTCGACGTACGCACCGTCGTACGATAACCGTGCAATGCAAACGGCAGCATCTCGTGCCAATCTTTGTACATCACAACCATCTTCTGAACAATCTTCTTGATGTTCTTGTTGGCGGCTTCGACGGTGCTGTAACACGGTGGGAGAACTGACTTTAAACAATGTTGCGGATAGCAAGAGTCGCCACCGACTTTTATTTTATCCATAAGGAAAGGTTATAAAAGAACAGGAAAGACCTTAGAGAATATTTTGGGTCCGGGGGGTAGGTTATGAAAAGGGAAGGTATTAGCATCCTTTTCATCCATGGTTATCCATGGGCTCTTAGGTACTTAAGCTCACTTTTGAATTGTTTTGAAATTGTAGTGTGTGAATAGAAAATTTTCAGAATAGTTAATAAATAATCCATGTAAGGATGTGTTAAGAACTTGTTTGAAAACTTGTTGAAAATTTGTTTAAGTGCGAAACAGTTTTGAAGTGAGCAAGCACCTAGGAGTAACCTACCCTAATGTTTAAAGGTCTTTCTTATTCTTCATTCTTTCCTTTAGTAAGACTATCCCTACTATAATGGAGTAGGTAGTCCTTACTTTGGATGTTAAGGGACATGTGAGGGACAATTTGACTTTGAAGGCCATTGTGGGATGTAATAAGCACATATAAGGGACCATCATCATTTTTCGAAAGGGACTCGATTCGTAAAGGCAACCATAAGGGACTTTGATGATTTTTCTATTTGAGGGACTTGCTTTATACACCCCACTTAACCATTATTCGTAGGCAACTTGAGGGATATCCTTAGGAAGTGAGACAGCGATTAAAATCGACTTACGTGTGTGACGTGTTTATTTTAATTATCTTTATTTAAAAGTGATCTAAATTTATTTTAATATTACATACATGTTGTTACACTCCCTAATTACTAACCATAATAATAATTAAATAATTAAACAACTTTACATCCAAGAAACAATTACAAAATAATAAGCAAAATAATTAAATAGTAAAGATAAATAAAATATAAATAAGCAATAATAAATAATAAAGGGGGTTAGTAAGCAATATTTAACAAAATAATAAGCATGATTAGAATATAAATGGGTTAGTAAATAAGAATAAACAAAATTAATCCAAATATTATAATAATAAGAAATTAACAATTTTTTAATATAATCAACTAAAAAAAACAAATATGAATAAACAATTGTTTTAATTTACAAATTATTAAATTATATTTTAATCATGAAGTTACTACAAAAAATCTAATTATTATAAGCACAATTATTTATAAACTAAAGTTATGTAAAAAATATTTATAAGTATATTTACAAAAATTTGTAAGAATTATAGTAAACATACATACATAATAATTATATTAGAAAATAACATTAAAAAAAATAGGATTAGATTTGTATTAAAAAATATTTTTAGAGTTTTATGAAATTAGGGTTTATATGAGAAATAAATTTTTAGGGTTTATATAAAAAAAATAGGATTTAGTTATATACAAAAATTTTCTAATTTATACATATTACAATTTAGACATAAAATATAGAAACAAAATTTGTGAAAAAAAACATATTTTTTAAAATTAAAGAAAACAGACATATTTTATTATTATTTATTTATTATTGAGAAATATACATAATATATTTAATTTTTAATATTATAATATTTAAATCAAATAAAAGGAAAGAAAAAAAAAAGCGGAAACTTACCTGGCTGAGGTTTGAACCCAGGCCAGCTTGATTTCCAGGAAGCACAACAACCATCAGGCTGCGGATTTTGCAACGTTTTCTCCTACGAATATTGTTACGAGTTCTTCCACCCTGCGAAACACAAACTTCATCCAAACGGCAAAATTTCACAAAATTGATTGCACCATTGTATTGTTACTGAGTTTTTCAATCGTCCTATGTTTTTCAAATCCATTTATCATTTGAAAATCGTGAAACCCTAAAGAGGGCCGAAAACCCTAATCATGGTGAATTCTTGTTCCTGCAATGAAAATCCAATTGAACCACCCAGAATCGTTCTAGAGTTCATTCTAAACATCCTTGCAATGCTCTGAATTTGAGAACCCGAATATGACTTTTTGAAAGATTTTTGTGCTTTTGATCTTACCTTTAGGCTGCTGCAAATTCGTGTCTAGGGTTATGTTTGTGCTTAGTATATATGTGTGATGGATTTAGGTCAGAATCATTGATGTGTTGTGTGGATATTTGATCCAAAAAATATTCAAAAAGATCATTGTATACATTTCAAATATTTGATCATGAGTGCTTGCTATTTTGGGAGGGATCACATGATTTCCTTCTCATTTTAATTCAATCAATGATTATGAATTTCTAGAAACAAAATCTTCACCCAAAAATAGATTTTTATATTTTTTATTTATTTAAAATGATTTTTATGAATTAAATCAATAATAAATAAATAAATAATAAAAAATAATAATTTGGGAGAGATCACATGATTTCCTTCTCATTCTAATTCAATCAATGATTATGAATTTCTAGAAACAAAATCTTCACCCAAAAATAGATTTTTATATTTTTTATTTATTTAAAATGATTTTTATGAATTAAATCAATAATAAATAAATAAAAAATAATAATTTGGGAGAGATCACATGATTTCCTTCTCATTCTAATTCAATCAATGATTATGAATTTCTAGAAACAAAATCTTCACCCAAAAATAGATTTTTATATTTTTTATTTATTTAAAATGATTTTTATGAATTAAATCAATAATAAATAAATAAAAAATAATAATTTGGGAGAGATCACATGATTTCCTTCTCATTCTAATTCAATCAATGATTATGAATTTCTAGAAACAAAATCTTCACCCAAAAATAGATTTTTATATTTTTTATTTATTTAAAATGATTTTTATGAATTAAATCAATAATAAATAAATAAAAAATAATAATTTGGGAGAGATCACATGATTTCCTTCTCATTCTAATTCAATCAATGGTTATGAATTTCTAGAAACAAAATCTTCACCCAAAAATAGATTTTTATATTTTTTATTTATTTAAAATGATTTTTATGAATTAAATCAATAATAAATAAATAAAAAATAATAATTTGGGAGAGATCACATGATTTCCTTCTCATTCTAATTCAATCAATGATTATGAATTTCTAGAAACAAAATCTTCACCCAAAAATAGATTTTTATATTTTTTATTTATTTAAAATGATTTTTATGAATTAAATCAATAATAAATAAATAAAAAATAATAATTTGGGAGAGATCACATGATTTCCTTCTAATTCTAATTCAATCAATGGTTATGAATTTCTAAAAACAAAATCTTCACCCAAAAATAGATTTTTATATTTTTTATTTATTTAAAATGATTTTTATGAATTAAATCAATAATAAATAAATAAAAAATAATAATTTGGGAGAGATCACATGATTTCCTTCTCATTCTAATTCAATCAATGATTATGAATTTCTAGAAACAAAATCTTCACCCAAAAATAGATTTTTATATTTTTTATTTATTTAAAATGATTTTTATGAATTAAATCAATAATAAATAAATAAAAAATAATAATTTGGGAGAGATCACATGATTTCCTTCTCATTCTAATTCAATCAATGATTATGAATTTCTAGAAACAAAATCTTCACCCAAAAATAGATTTTTATATTTTTTATTTATTTAAAATGATTTTTATGAATTAAATCAATAATAAATAAATAAAAAATAATAAAAATGATGAATTTTGGTCAATTGGGTCGTGCACCATGTTATGAGATGGATTGGGTCATAAATTAGGCAGCCCATTTGGAAAGAAATACTTCTAAGCCTCCATTTTCAACATAAACCATCACAAAATTGCCCAACTTTGCAAGGGCACATTTCTCTCAATTTTAAAGGTATGATGGTGTTCTTGGACTTTTTGGAAAGCTTGAAGAGTCCTCTAAACAACCCCATTGGTTTCAGGTCCATATCATTTACCAATCTCAAGTTATGCCCTTTTGAAGTTGTTGACTTTTTGTTGACTTTTGAAATGACCTATAATGTCTTAGATCATATCTTTCAAATAAAGCATTTTTGGGCTTAACCTTCAACATCAAAGTTGTAGAGAATTCAATTTCCTTCAAAATGAGCTTTGGATGGAGACTTGGTGATGAAGTATGTGAAAGTTATGCCTGGTCAAAGTTCAGTTGACTTTTACTGAGGAAACCCTAATTTAGAAACTCCTGATTATTGATGATCTGGAATCTCCTTGATGAATCATGATCAACCCTTGATAAAATGATGAATTTTACTTCATATACTTGATGTTGGCAAAAAATCATGAAGTTTGACTTTGGTTTGACCACAGTTGACCTCAGTTTGACTTTTTAACTGCATTGACTGCTTTTGACTTATCTGATCATCTGACTGAGCAAACTTTTGAGAAAAGTCTTGAAACTTGACATGGGGGTTCTTATACACATATAAGATGTTATGAAACTCACTTGAGGTATTGGAAGTCCATTTAGCCTGATTAAAGTCAAAACCCTAGTTATGGATGCCCTGCTTAGGAGGTGCATTGTCTGAGGGAATTGTCAACTTCTTTGACCAATTGTGAACTATGTGAACCTTGTGAATCTTCATAAAATGTCTTGTGACACCCATGGGAAGTATTGTGAAGCTTGTGAACCTTATGAACCTCATGAAGTGACTTTGTAGACCTCATGACCCTCAGGGAAGCTTTGTAATCATTATGGATCTTGTGAACCTTGTGAACCTTCAAGAAGCAACCTATGGACTTCATGAACCTCATGAAAGGTCTTGTAGATGTTGAGAAATTTGGTGAACCTTGTGAACCTTCAAGAAGCAACCTATGGACTTCATGAACCTCATGAAAGGTATTGAAAGCACTGTGGGCCTTGTGAACCTTGTGAACCTTCATAAAGTAGCTTGTGGACTTTATGAACTTCATGAAAGGTTATGCAAGTTGTTGGAGAACTTGTGAACCTTGTGAATCTTCTTAGAACACAAAGTCTTGTATTGTGAGGGCAAATTTTGGGGTGCAACAGCTGCCCCTGTTCAATTTTCTGAAACCTGAGGGGTTAGATTGGTATATTTGCCAGTCGTAACCTGGAAGGTTGAAGGGGATTGAACACAAAAGCCCAAAAATTTGCACTCACCAGTGCATGGAGTGATATTGATGGTTAGTTGAACATGATTGAGTGGGCTTAAAGATGCCACTAGGAGAAAGTTCTTCAGTAGTATAATGAGAACTGTCAGGAGTCTGGAGTAATACTGATGTAACAGCATGTCTTCATGAGGATAGAGCAATCAATAATGATAACCCTAAAGCAGTCTTGAAGTGATAAATCTAACCTCAGGAGGATAGAGCAATCAATAGCTCTAAAGCAGTCTTGAAGTAATAATGGCTTCAGGAGGATAGAGCAATCAATAGCTCTAAAGCAGTCTTGAAGTAATAGAATGGCTTCAGGAGGATAGAGCAATCAACAGCTCTAAAGCAGTCTTGAAGTAATGATTTCAGGAGGATAGAGCAATGAATAGCTCTAAAGCAGTCTTGAAATAATAACGTGATATGTCTTCAGGAGGATAGAGCAATCAATAGCTCTAAAGCAGTCTTGAAGTCATGAGAGGCTATCAGGAGGATAAAATAACCCTGAGGTTACAATAAAGCAGTCCCAAAGTAATAAGAAGCTCATCAGGAGGATAAAGTAACCCTGAGGTTACAATAAAGCAGTCCCAAAGATCATAAGCTTGTTTGTTGGATAATTAACCTGAAAACAAGGTAGCATTCTGTATAACAACATTAGTTTATGCTTTATGTATGCATGTATGACATGATGCACTTAGGTAATGTACTATAGACATATATGTTATGGTATGATGTAAATGATGTATGTATGATATGACACTGCTGGAAGTGTCTGGATATCCTTGTATAACAACTGCTGGCCAAGGAAAATAAATCCCGATTTGTTGAAGAATATATAACCCTCAGTCTGCTGGGGATAACAAGGTATAGATAACCTCCCGTTGTTGGGGATAACAAGGTATAGATAACCTCCCGTTGTTGGGGATAGTAGGGTATAGATAACCTTCGTTTTCGTTTGATAGTAGGATAAGTATAACATCCCGTCTTCGTTCATCGTACCCTTATTGGAAAGTAATTTCCCGTATATCCGTATGAGGATAAAAGAGATGGATATAAATTCCAGGGGAGATTAGACTTTGTGAAAATGGATTAGTCCTACTGATGGTTTGTAACTGTCTTGTAAAGATGAACCGGCGAAGCTTCGTTGAAATCCTTCCCTCGTTCGTCCTTAGTAAATACTATTACTGCATTTTCATGCATTTCTGGTAAACATCAATCATATTAAAAGCATACATGCATTTCTGGTAAACATCAATCATATTCAAAGGCATACATACATTCAAACACAACCAATGGACGTTTCGCTTATGTAAATAGGGTAAAAGTAAATCTGGATTCAAAAGATGGAATCAAAAGTGACCCATACACGGGTAAGTTTGTACAAGGAGACATAAACCCTAGTAAGAGAATTTTGTCATGAAGTTTTACAAAAAGAATCAGCTATGTGGGAAATAATCCTATTGAGTTTCAATTCTACTATTGCCACTCAAGTATCTCATTTTCTTGCTGTTGAGACGGAAACGATTGGATTGAGCTTTATCTGTTTGAGCTTGAGTAAGTAGTACAACTGGTTGCAGTTTCATGAGTGATCCAAACGAGACATAGTCATACGCTTTAATCCCTAACTTTTGCCTGGATTGCCCTTTCAGGTTTTCAATCCACCGGGATACCCTTTTTTGCCCAAGTCGCCTTTTCAGGTTTTCGACTTGCCGGGTGTACATCTTTTTATATATATATCCATAATTTTTGCCCAAACCCTTTTGGTTTGCCGGGATGCCCTTATTTTTGCCTAGGCCTGTCAACCTAGCGGGTCTCTTTTTATGCGTAGTATTTTTTAACTATGTCTGCGTTTACAGGTTGTGGGAAGTCTTCACCATCCATTGTAGTCAGTATCATGGCACCTCCTGAGAACACTGTCTTGACTACAAATGGTCCCTTATATGTTGGAGTCCACTTACCCCTAGGATCACCCTGTGGTAATATGATACGCTTGATTACCAAGTCACCAGCCTGATATACCTTTGGCTTAACCTTCTTGTTAAAAGCTTTGATCATCCGTTTCTGGTACATCTGGCCATGACAAACTGCTGCTAACCTTTTCTCATCAATCAAATTTATCTGGTCAAGTCGAGTCTGAATCCACTCATCTTCATCCAAGCCTGCATCCTTCATAATTCTCAAGGAGGGGATCTGAACTTCAATAGGCAGAACTGCTTCCATACCATAGACTAAGGAGAATGGGGTTGCCCCTGTTGAAGTACGTATTGTAGTACGATAACCATGCAGAGCAAATGGTAACATCTCGTGCCAATCCTTGTAAGTAACAGTCATCTTCTGTACAATCTTCTTAATGTTCTTATTAGCAGCTTCAACTGCCCCATTCATCTTTGGACGATACGGAGAAGAGTTGTGATGCTTAATCTTGAACTGCGTACAGAGATCAGTAATCATAGTGTTGTTCAGATTAGAGCCATTGTCAGTGATAATCCTTTCAGGGATACCATACCTACATATGAGATTATTCTTAATGAACCGAGCCACAACATTCTTAGTCACAGATGCAAATGAAGCTGCCTCTACCCACTTCGTGAAGTAATCAATAGCAACCAGGATGAAACGATGGCCATT
The DNA here is from genome assembly GCA_963859935.3 of Lathyrus sativus. NCBI lineage: Eukaryota > Viridiplantae > Streptophyta > Magnoliopsida > Fabales > Fabaceae > Lathyrus > Lathyrus sativus. The sequence goes on from OZ012741.1 coordinate 352,758,215, forward strand.
AGAAGCAGTAGGCTTGATCTCACCAATCATATCAATGCCCCACATGGCAAAGGGCCAAGGAGCAGTCAACACATTCAATGGAGATGGAGGTACATGTACTTTATCAGCATAGATTTGACATTTGTGACATGTTCTGGAGTGTTGATAGCAATCAGCTTCCATGGTAGACCAATAGTAACCTGCTCTCAAAATCTTCTTTGCCATGGTATGACCACTAGAATGAGTGCCAAAGGTCCCATCATGCATCTCTTCCATAATTTCTGTAGCTTCCTTCTTATCCACACAACGAAGCATAGTTGAATCATGATTACGCTTATACAGAATGCCATTACTCAGAAAGAACTTAGCAGGAAACCTTCTCAGGAACTTCCTATCTTTGATAGATGCCCCTTCAGGGAACTCCTGAGCTTCAAGATAGTTTTTCACTTCATAGAACCAAGGCTTCTCCTCTGCCCCTTCAGTGTCAATCTCATTGCAGTATGCAGGCTTCTCAAATCTATCAATGGTAATCTTGGGAGCTTCATCATCCCAGCTGATCTCAAACATAGATGCCATGGTGGCCAATGCGTCTGCCAACTGATTCTCTCTTCGTGGAATATGTCCAAAAGTAATCTCTTTGAAATGTGGGATCAAAGACAACACATGTTCTCTGTAAGGAATGAGATTATCATGCTTTGTATCCCAATCTCCTTTAATATGACTTACTACCAGAGCTGAATCTCCATACACCTCAAGGAACTGAATCTTCATATCAATAGCAACTTGCATACCCATGATACATGCCTCATACTCAGCCATGTTATTGGTACAATAGAAATAAAGTCTGGCAGTAATCGGGGTATGACAACCTTCAGGGGAACTAATCACAACACCAACACCATTACCATGTGCATTGGAGGCACCATCAAAAACCATAGTCCATCGGGATCCTTGTTCAGGTCCGTCATATTGTCCAGGTTCTTTGGTAACAGACATAATGTCTTCATCAGGGAACTCAAAATTCATTGACTGGTAATCACCTACCGCTTGATGAGCCAAATGATCAGCAACAACACTCCCCTTAATGGCCTTCTGAGTAGTATACTGTATATCATATTCCGTCAAGATCATTTGCCATCTTGCAATTCTTCCGGAGAGAGCAGGTTTCTCAAATATGTACTTGATTGGATCCATCTTCGAAATCAACAAGGTAGTATGGGTCAACATATACTGTCTTAGTCGGCGAGCATCCCATGCCAAAGCGCAGCAAGTTTTCTCGAGCAGTGAGTATCTTGTTTCACAGTCGGTAAACTTTTTGCTAAGGTAGTATATTGCCTGCTCTTTTCGACCAGACTCGTCATGTTGCCCCAATACACACCCCATTGAGTTGTCTAATACTGTTAAATACATAATCAAGGGTCTTCCATCAACTGGTGGCATTAAAATTGGAGGTTCTAGCAAATATCTCTTGATTTCATCAAAGGCAGTCTGGCACTCATCATTCCATTCCATCACCTGATCTTTCTTCAACAACTTGAAGATTGGCTCACAGATGGTAGTTAATTGGGAAATAAATCTTGCAATGTAGTTCAATCGTCCCAAGAAACCTCTAACCTCCTTCTCAGTACGGGGAGCTGGCATCTCTCGTATAGCTTTCACTTTTGCAGGATCCACTTCAATACCTTTTCCACTGACAATGAAACCCAGGAGCTTTCCAGATCTAACTCCAAAAGTACACTTGTTTGGATTTAATCTCAACCTGTATTTCTTCAACCTCTCAAACAACTTGTGCAAATGATCAAGATGTTGTTCTTCATTCTGAGACCTGGCTATCATATCATCCACATATACCTCTATCTCATGATGAATCATATCATGAAACAAAGCCACCATAGCACGCTGATATGTTGCCCCTGCATTCTTCAAACCAAATGGCATTACCTTATAGCAAAAGGTGCCCCACTGTGTCACAAATGTAGTCTTCTCCATATCTTCAGGTGCCATCTTGATTTGATTGTAACCAGAGAAACCATCCATAAAAGAGAATACCTTATGCTGAGCAGTGTTGTCTACCAGGATATCAATATGAGGAAGTGGAAAGTCATCTTTAGGGCTAGCCTTGTTCAGATCTCTGTAGTCTACGCACATACGTACCTTACCATCTTTCTTAGGAACTGGTACCACATTTGCAACCCACTGAGGATAAGAAGTTACAGCCAAGAACCCTGCATTGAACTGTTTCATTACCTCTGCTTTGATCTTTTCTGACATTTCAGGACGCATACGACGAACCTTCTGCTTCTTTGGACGACAATCTTCTTTCACTGGAAAACGGTGAACCACAATGTCTGTATCCAACCCTGGCATATCTTCATAAGACCAAGCAAAGATCTCCACATAGTCACGTAGCATCTGAACCAACCTGCTCTTGACACTGTCCTCTAAATCAGCCCCTATCTTGACCTCTTTTCTGTTTTCTTCAGTTCCCAGATTTCACAACTTCGACTGGCTCTTCATGTGGCTGTATAGCTTTCTCTTCTTGTTGTAACAACCTAGCAAGCCCTACAGGTATTTCACAATCGTCCTCGTTACCGTCTTCAGTTTGATAGATCGGATTCTCGAAATTGTAATTGGCAATAGTAGAACTGTTATCAACTGGATCCAGAGTGGATGAGGATCTGCATTTTTGTGACGTGGGTGTGTGTAAGAACACATAGCTGATAAAGCAAAAATAAAAGAAAAAGAAAGACAAGGAACACAATATTTACGAAAACGAAACGTCCACTGATTTGATTGAATGAAGTATGCAAATGAAATGACAACCCGTAACAAGCACACCATTGTGCCCCGGGTAAGGCACATGGCTTGAAAGTTTTAATTGTTCCAGAAATTATAAATTTAAAAACATAACACAGTAATAGTATTTACTCCTGACTAAAGGAGATAGGGATAACATCTTCAGCTGTCCAATTATTGAGTCCAGCACCCACAGTAGGAAAAATCCATGCCTCCAAGTTGTAGTCTTCATCTTGATCTCCCACAGCATTGATAACCCCTTGATTGGTGATACGAACAGCACGAGCACGACGAACAGCCTTCTGGGACTCTGCAGTGAAACCCAAACCAAACTTGTCAGACTTGTATGGAATATCAGGAAGCTGACCCCAAATAGTACAACCACCTTCTTCCACCACAGCTTTTGCATCATTGAGGGAGGCCATTGCCATTGTTGGAGGGTTTCTGATGACCACAGGAACCTTCTTCACAGCAGGAGGAGTCACACAATCCTTAACAGCCCAGGGAACCACTTCAAATGACTGACATGGAGTTTCAATGTATTCACCTTCTACTTCCAGATACTTGAAAGTGTTTACATGGCTGACAAAGTATTCTTCCTCTCCAAAGACAGTAACAACTTTTCCATTCACCGGATATCTCAACTTTTGATGTAATGTGGAGGTCACAGCACCTGCCCCATGGATCCAGGGACGACCAAGCAGGCATGAGTACGAAGGACGAATATCCATCACATAGAATGTAGCGGTAAACACCTGAGAGCCAACCTTGATTGGAAGATCAATTTCCCCATGCACTACTCTTCTAGAACCATCAAAAGCCTTTACCACAATATTACTGGGCTTCAATACCGTATCTTTAGGACTCAGCTTGTTCAGGACTTCCTTAGGCAACACATTCAGAGAGGAACCATTGTCTATCAGCACATGAGACAGGGTAGTGCCCCTGCATTCAATTGAAATATGCAAGGCCCTGTTATGATCCCTCTTGGCAGGGGTCAAGTCAGCATCAGAAAATCCTAACCCGTTGTCATAGGTCAGGTGAGCAACACAATTCTCAAACTGGTCCACAGAAATTGCACTGGGTACATGAGCCATCTTTAGAAACTTGAACAATGACTTGGCATGAGCCTCAGAACATAATAACAGGGAGAGCATAGAAATCTTTGAGGGAGTATGCCCCAGCTGATCAACAATATCATAATCACTCTTGCAAATGATTTTTAATACTTCTTCCATCTGCTTAGAGAGGTCATCAGCAGCTGGCACATCAGTAGATACAGGCTCAATAACAGGACCCTTGCCCCGAGCATCAGTGGTGGAAGTAACAGCAGGAGTAACCGCACTCTTAGAAGCAACTGGAGGAGAGAAGACTCTTCCACTACGAGTGATCTTGCTAGATCCGGCAATATTATCAATGTCAACAGGCATATCAGGTAAAGGCTCTTGTTTGACACCATGGATGTAAACATCAGACCCATAGTGCCAAGGCACAGCTTTGTCAGATGTATAAGGAATAGGACCAGGAGTGGTAATGATCAGAGGAGCTACTCTGGCTTCAGTGACAACTTTCACAGGACCTTCAGCAGTAATCTTGATTGGGCCCTGATGAGTGATTTTAATGGGACCCTTTGAAGTGATTCTTAGTGGTACTTTGTCAACCATATCAACCTCTTCAATCTTCTTACCCTGAGTCAGATGATCTACCATACTTTCTACAGATGCTGGTCTTCTTTCAAACACTATAGTATACTTATCCATGAGACGTTGCATCCCATCTCTCAAAATGAAGCAACTATCCGGCTTATAGGTACAATACAAACAATCTTCACGACAACCTGGAAGATCCCAGCTTGTATTAACCTCTTTTTGATAACAGACAATGGTGTGCTCAACTCCATAACCGAATAGACATGCAGATCTTCATCAATATCTTCATCAATGGCGTTGACAGTCTTCTCGTGATTTGGCATTGGAGCTGTAATCACATTTGGAGTACCTGGTGGATCAAACTCAATTTCTCCAGCATCAATCATGTCTTGAATTTTGTTCTTCAAGACCCAGCAGTTATTAGTATCATGTCCTGGACAGTTTGAATGATATGCACATCGTGCATTGGGATTGTACTTAGGAGATGTAACATTGGGATTCTGAGGGGCCTCCCTCAGGGTAATAAGTTCAGCTTTCAACAAGTGTTGCAATGCCTGAGCCATTGACATGTTGATCTTCGTGAACTGTCTTCTAGCCCTCTGTTGGTTGCCTTGAGGCTGCTCTGTTGTTGCAGGAGTTGGATTTGAAATATGAACTGCACTAACAGACTGATGCCTTCTGTTACGATCAGGCTGACCATACACATCATTAGATTCTCTCTTCCCAGTGGGAGGCTTCTTTGCAACACCTGATGAAGAAGTGCCCACTTGGATCTTACCACTCTTGATACCATTCTCTACTCGCTCTCCTGTCATGATCAACTCAGTGAAGCCAGATGATGAGCTTCCAATGAGATGACTGTAAAACGGTCCATTCAGCGTACACATGAACATATCAACCAACTCCCTATCAGTCAAAGGGGGTTGAACTCTTCCAGCTAAGTCTCTCCACTTCTGAGCATACTCCTTAAAGCTTTCTTTGGCACCCATAGACATGCTCTGAAGCTGCATGCGAGTGGGGGCTAAGTCAGCATTGTATTGATACTGCTTGTAGAAAGCTTCAGCAAGGTCATTCCAATCTCTGATGTTGACACTCTCCAACTGATAATACCACTCTAGCTGAGCTCCAGACAAACTCTCTTGAAAGAAATGGATCCACAACTCTTTATCAGCAGTGTGGGGTTGAATTCTTCTGACATAAGACCTCAGATGCAATTTGGGACAAGAGACCCCATCATAGACAACAAATGTAGGAACTTTGAACCCAATGGGTATGACCACCCCAGATATCAAGCTCAAATCCTCAAAATCCAGCCCAGATGATTTCTGTAATTCCATAGCATCCATTCTATCCACCAGCATCTTGAATTTGTCTTCGTTAGGCTCATGGTAGTAGTTAGCCTCAGAATCAGAGTCCCCCATAGTGTTGTGGAGACTGCCTCTCTCTTTCTCAGATTCCTCAGATTCATAGTCTTCAACCTCTTCCTTGGTCCTGACAGGACCTTTGAACCTTCTTCCCATGTTGAGCAACCCAGCAGACCTTCTAGCCTTCTTAGTCTTCTTGGCCAGCAGTGTCTTCAATTCCTCCTGCCCCTTGGATAGGTTCAGGATCAGCTCTTGGAACTGTGCATTCTGTGCCTGGAGATCCTTAACTGATTGTTCAAGAGCCATTGCTGAAATAAACAGCGAGAAGATGAGAAACCTGTGCACAATTATAAACCTGTGATGCAATGATATGGGAATGCATATGCAATGTTTTCAAGGACCGCAGGATTTAAATTTGCTTAAACAAACAAGAAAGTAACTTTTTATTAGTAATAACTTGTTTTGCCTTTTAGGCTTACAAAAAATGAAAACGAAATAAGTACAAAAGATGGGGTTTTAAGTCTCCCATGGACGTTTCCTCTTTGTGTTGAGGTATGAGTTGAGGTTTCGTTCCTCATGAAGTAGCTTTGTTAGCTCTAGGATCCTTGCTTGGCTTGCTTTGTAATGAGCCTCGAAAGTATCCCTTTGCTCTTTCAGTTGGATCCATGATCTCTGCAAGTCTTCCATATCAGTAGGCATGTCTGGGTGAAGGATGGTATAAGTTGTGTCTCCTTCAGCAACAGGTTCCATGGTAACTGGTAGGACGGCAGGATATGGCATCATGAGTGTCTGAGCACGAGATCGTACCCATCTGAGATAAGCCTCCATAGGAATAGTGTACTTAGGCTCCAGTGTCTTGCTGTCAATCCTGTTTACCTTTCCCCAAGCTCGGATGAATCTCTGACGGTAACCCTGAAGATCGTTGTCGTAATCAAACACAATGCCCTGAATCAACATGTCATGTGGACCATCGCTCCGGGCGTAACCAAACTGTCGTAAAGCTAGAGATGGGTGGTAGGTGATGCCTCCTCTTATGCCTAGAAGTGGCACATTAGGAAACTCCCCACAATGGTCAATGATGGTGACATTCTCCATAGATCTGGAGCACCAATGGATGTCTGAGTGAGAAAGTGACATGATCCTCTTGGACCATCTGAACCCTTGCTCATTCTTCATTACTGAGCGAGGAAGGTGAGAAATAAACCACCTAGAAAGTAAAGGTATGCAGCACATCAAAGTTCCTCTCGCCCTTGTAGTACGGGTGTGAAGAGAATGTAGGATGTCTCCAAGTAAGGTAGGCACTGGATTGTGACTCAGGAATATGTTGATGGCATGAACGTCTATGAACTGATCAGGATTGGGGAACAACACTAAGCCATAAATCAATAAGGCTAAGATCTCCTCAAAAGCATCGTAGCTCATAGCCTTCAAGAACATTTGAGCTTTATCCACTAATACCTTGGCAAGAATACCTTTAACTCCACTTCTCGTCTCTAGAACAATGTCAGACTTCTTCAGATGTAGGGCTGCAGCAATAACTTCTGGTTTAAGCTCCTTCTCTAAGCCTGTGAATGGCTTCTGATCAAGAACAGGTATACCCAGAAGTTTAGAGAACTCCTCCATGGTTGGAACCAGCTGATAATCAGGAAATGTAAAGCAATGGTGCTTAGGGTCAAAGAACTGAAACAGCACACTCATCATGTCTTCACTGAACCCTGAAGTAACTAGATCCAATAAGTGACCATGTCTCTTGTTGAACTGGGAATGATCAGGCACTAGGGAAACCAACTCCTTGAGCTTAGCAGGTATCCCTACAAAGTTGATCCTGATGGTGTTTCTACGAGCAGAAGCCATGACCTGCAACAAAGAACAAAGATAAATCCTTTGGTCCTTGAAATGGTTAGGGAAAATGATATGCTTATGATGCATGATGATGTCATGATGTCATGCTCAATCACAAACATGTGGCACACACAAACAAGTCACACCATAGCCCTAGGTTTAAAGGCTTGCATGAGGTTCAAAGGCAAGTACCCTCCCCTGAAGTTAGATGGTTCATCCTGTCCTACAAAAGTAACCAGGTTCTAAGGGATCTCAATATCATTGATCCTTCACAAGGGTGGTTGTTCAGAAGGCAACTTACTTGCCAACCAAAACCCTCCAAGTTTAAGATCTCAATGAGCGTAGTATCGAGTGTCAACCAACTTCAGTCTGCACCAAAGCCGGTTACCTCACTACTTTCTAAAGGCCAAGATGAGTTACCTAGGGTTCTAAAAGTCAGTTAGTGCATTGACAACATATGGCAGCCTCAATATTATCCTCAACTTGACTTAAGGAATATAAGCACCAACCAAGAAGTCGCACTAACTATGGCCACCAGATCAACCGTATCGATATACGTCGTACAGTTTCCTTGGTCTATTGCCATTTACTTAAGGTACACTAGATCCGGGTTAGGACCTTTCACACATAAGAGCACCCCAACAATATAATAATAAAGCAAACAAGGCAAACAATTTAAAGTGCTCTTAATTCCTAAGGGTACCCCTCTTAAATAGATCCCCAGCAGAGTCGCCAGTTCTGTAACACGGTGGGAGAACTGACTTTAAACAATGTTGCGGATAGCAAGAGTCGCCACCGACTTTTATTTTATCCATAAGGAAAGGTTATAAAAGAACAGGAAAGACCTTAGAGAATATTTTGGGTCCGGGGGGTAGGTTATGAAAAGGGAAGGTATTAGCATCCTTTTCATCCATGGTTATCCATGGGCTCTTAGGTACTTAAGCTCACTTTTGAATTGTTTTGAAATTGTAGTGTGTGAATAGAAAATTTTCAGAATAGTTAATAAATAATCCATGTAAGGATGTGTTAAGAACTTGTTTGAAAACTTGTTGAAAATTTGTTTAAGTGCGAAACAGTTTTGAAGTGAGCAAGCACCTAGGAGTAACCTACCCTAATGTTTAAAGGTCTTTCTTATTCTTCATTCTTTCCTTTAGTAAGACTATCCCTACTATAATGGAGTAGGTAGTCCTTACTTTGGATGTTAAGGGACATGTGAGGGACAATTTGACTTTGAAGGCCATTGTGGGATGTAATAAGCACATATAAGGGACCATCATCATTTTTCGAAAGGGACTCGATTCGTAAAGGCAACCATAAGGGACTTTGATGATTTTTCTATTTGAGGGACTTGCTTTATACACCCCACTTAACCATTATTCGTAGGCAACTTGAGGGATATCCTTAGGAAGTGAGACAGCGATTAAAATCGACTTACGTGTGTGACGTGTTTATTTTAATTATCTTTATTTAAAAGTGATCTAAATTTATTTTAATATTACATACATGTTGTTACACTCCCTAATTACTAACCATAATAATAATTAAATAATTAAACAACTTTACATCCAAGAAACAATTACAAAATAATAAGCAAAATAATTAAATAGTAAAGATAAATAAAATATAAATAAGCAATAATAAATAATAAAGGGGGTTAGTAAGCAATATTTAACAAAATAATAAGCATGATTAGAATATAAATGGGTTAGTAAATAAGAATAAACAAAATTAATCCAAATATTATAATAATAAGAAATTAACAATTTTTTAATATAATCAACTAAAAAAAACAAATATGAATAAACAATTGTTTTAATTTACAAATTATTAAATTATATTTTAATCATGAAGTTACTACAAAAAATCTAATTATTATAAGCACAATTATTTATAAACTAAAGTTATGTAAAAAATATTTATAAGTATATTTACAAAAATTTGTAAGAATTATAGTAAACATACATACATAATAATTATATTAGAAAATAACATTAAAAAAAAATAGGATTAGATTTGTATTAAAAAATATTTTTAGAGTTTTATGAAATTAGGGTTTATATGAGAAATAAATTTTTAGGGTTTATATAAAAAAAATAGGATTTAGTTATATACAAAAATTTTCTAATTTATACATATTACAATTTAGACATAAAATATAGAAACAAAATTTGTGAAAAAAAACATATTTTTTAAAATTAAAGAAAACAGACATATTTTATTATTATTTATTTATTATTGAGAAATATACATAATATATTTAATTTTTAATATTATAATATTTAAATCAAATAAAAGGAAAGAAAAAAAAAGCGGAAACTTACCTGGCTGAGGTTTGAACCCAGGCCAGCTTGATTTCCAGGAAGCACAACAACCATCAGGCTGCGGATTTTGCAACGTTTTCTCCTACGAATATTGTTACGAGTTCTTCCACCCTGCGAAACACAAACTTCATCCAAACGGCAAAATTTCACAAAATTGATTGCACCATTGTATTGCTACTGAGTTTTTCAATCGTCCTATGTTTTTCAAATCCATTTATCATTTGAAAATCGTGAAACCCTAAAGAGGGCCGAAAACCCTAATCATGGTGAATTCTTGTTCCTGCAATGAAAATCCAATTGAACCACCCAGAATCGTTCTAGAGTTCATTCTAAACATCCTTGCAATGCTCTGAATTTGAGAACCCGAATATGACTTTTTGAAAGATTTTTGTGCTTTTGATCTTACCTTTAGGCTGCTGCAAATTCGTGTCTAGGGTTATGTTTGTGCTTAGTATATATGTGTGATGGATTTAGGTCAGAATCATTGATGTGTTGTGTGGATATTTGATCCAAAAAATATTCAAAAAGATCATTGTATACATTTCAAATATTTGATCATGAGTGCTTGCTATTTTGGGAGGGATCACATGATTTCCTTCTCATTCTAATTCAATCAATGATTATGAATTTCTAGAAACAAAATCTTCACCCAAAAATAGATTTTTATATTTTTTATTTATTTAAAATGATTTTTATGAATTAAATCAATAATAAATAAATAAAAAATAAAAAATAATAATTTGGGAGAGATTACATGATTTCCTTCTCATTCTAATTCAATCAATGATTATGAATTTCTAGAAACAAAATCTTCACCCAAAAATAGATTTTTATATTTTTTATTTATTTAAAATGATTTTTATGAATTAAATCAATAATAAATAAATAAAAAATAATAATTTGGGAGAGATCACATGATTTCCTTCTCATTCTAATTCAATCAATGATTATGAATTTCTAGAAACAAAATCTTCACCCAAAAATAGATTTTTATATTTTTTATTTATTTAAAATGATTTTTATGAATTAAATCAATAATAAATAAATAAAAAATAATAATTTGGGAGAGATCACATGATTTCCTTCTCATTCTAATTCAATCAATGATTATGAATTTCTAGAAACAAAATCTTCACCCAAAAATAGATTTTTATATTTTTTATTTATTTAAAATGATTTTTATGAATTAAATCAATAATAAATAAATAAAAAATAATAATTTGGGAGAGATCACATGATTTCCTTCTCATTCTAATTCAATCAATGGTTATGAATTTCTAGAAACAAAATCTTCACCCAAAAATAGTTTTTTATATTTTTTATTTATTTAAAATGATTTTTATGAATTAAATCAATAATAAATAAATAAAAAATAATAATTTGGGAGAGATCACATGATTTCCTTCTCATTCTAATTCAATCAATGATTATGAATTTCTAAAAACAAAATCTTCACCCAAAAATAGATTTTTATATTTTTTATTTATTTAAAATGATTTTTATGAATTAAATCAATAATAAATAAATAAAAAATAATAATTTGGGAGAGATCACATGATTTCCTTCTCATTCTAATTCAATCAATGATTATGAATTTCTAGAAACAAAATCTTCACCCAAAAATAGATTTTTATATTTTTTATTTATTTAAAATGATTTTTATGAATTAAATCAATAATAAATAAATAAAAAATAATAATTTGGGAGAGATCACATGATTTCCTTCTCATTCTAATTCAATCAATGATTATGAATTTCTAGAAACAAAATCTTCACCCAAAAATAGATTTTTATATTTTTTATTTATTTAAAATGATTTTTATGAATTAAATCAATAATAAATAAATAAAAAATAATAAAAATGATGAATTTTGGTCAATTGGGTCGTGCACCATGTTATGAGATGGATTGGGTCATAAATTAGGCAGCCCATTTGGAAAGAAATACTTCTAAGCCTCCATTTTCAACATAAACCATCACAAAATTGCCCAACTTTGCAAGGGCACATTTCTCTCAATTTTAAAGGTATGATGGTGTTCTTGGACTTTTTGGAAAGCTTGAAGAGTCCTCTAAACAACCCCATTGGTTTCAGGTCCATATCATTTACCAATCTCAAGTTATGCCCTTTTGAAGTTGTTGACTTTTTGTTGACTTTTGAAATGACCTATAATGTCTTAGATCATATCTTTCAAATAAAGCATTTTTGGGCTTAACCTTCAACATCAAAGTTGTAGAGAATTCAATTTCCTTCAAAATGAGCTTTGGATGGAGACTTGGTGATGAAGTATGTGAAAGTTATGCCTGGTCAAAGTTCAGTTGACTTTTACTGAGGAAACCCTAATTTAGAAACTCCTGATTATTGATGATCTGGAATCTCCTTGATGAATCATGATCAACCCTTGATAAAATGATGAATTTTACTTCATATACTTGATGTTGGCAAAAAATCATGAAGTTTGACTTTGGTTTGACCACAGTTGACCTCAGTTTGACTTTTTAACTGCATTGACTGCTTTTGACTTATCTGATCATCTGACTGAGCAAACTTTTGAGAAAAGTCTTGAAACTTGACATGGGGGTTCTTATACACATATAAGATGTTATGAAACTCACTTGAGGTATTGGAAGTCCATTTAGCCTGATTAAAGTCAAAACCCTAGTTATGGATGCCCTGCTTAGGAGGTGCATTGTCTGAGGGAATTGTCAACTTCTTTGACCAATTGTGAACTATGTGAACCTTGTGAATCTTCATAAAATGTCTTGTGACACCCATGGGAAGTATTGTGAAGCTTGTGAACCTTATGAACCTCATGAAGTGACTTTGTAGACCTCATGACCCTCAGGGAAGCTTTGTAATCATTATGGATCTTGTGAACCTTGTGAACCTTCAAGAAGCAACCTATGGACTTCATGAACCTCATGAAAGGTCTTGTAGATGTTGAGAAATTTGGTGAACCTTGTGAACCTTCAAGAAGCAACCTATGGACTTCATGAACCTCATGAAAGGTATTGAAAGCACTGTGGGCCTTGTGAACCTTGTGAACCTTCATAAAGTAGCTTGTGGACTTTATGAACTTCATGAAAGGTTATGCAAGTTGTTGGAGAACTTGTGAACCTTGTGAATCTTCTTAGAACACAAAGTCTTGTATTGTGAGGGCAAATTTTGGGGTGCAACAGGTGCCATTCATCTTCGGCCGGTAAGGAGATGAGTTGTGGTGTTCAATCTTGAAGCTCTGGCACAGCTCCTTCATCATCTTGTTATTCAAATTTGAACCATTATCAGTGATGATCCGCTCGGGAATTCCATAGCGACAGATGATGTCCCTCTTTATGAACTTAGCTACCACCTGCTTGGTCACATTAGCGTACGAGGCTGCCTCCACCCATTTGGTGAAGTAGTCGATAGCTACCAGAATGAAACGATGACCATTGGATGCGGTGGGCTCGATCTTGCCTATCATGTCGATGCCCCACATGGAGAACGGCCAAGGGGAGGACATGACATTTAATGGGCACGGCGGCACATGAACTTTATCAGCATAAATCTGGCATTTATGACATTTCTTCGCGAATCTGAAGCAATCTGACTCCATAGTCAGCCAGTAATACCCTGCTCTCAGGATCTTTCTCGTCATGGCATGCCCGCCGGCGTGCGTACCAAATGTGCCCTCATGGACTTCTTCCATGAGCATATTTGCCTTTTTCTCGTCTACACATCTGAGTAGCACAAGATCGTGGTTTCTCTTATACAGCACTCCATCAGGATTGAGATAAAAGTTTCCAGATAGCCTCCTTAGAGTCTTCTTATCTTGGGTTGACGCACCCGCAGGATACTCCTTAGTCATAAGGAAGGTCTGGATATCGTGGAACCATGGCTTGCCGTCGGTGGCATCCTCGATTGCAAAGACAAATGCCGGTCTGTCAAGACGCGAAAGCACAATTCTTGGAGCCTCATTCCAAAAATTGACCTTATACATTGAAGCCAACGTGGCTAAGGCATCAGCCATCTGATTTTCAGCCCTGGGTACATGATGGAGTTCCACTCGATCGAAGAACGGAAGCAGCCTCCGGGCATAATTCATGTATGGCACCAAATTAGTTTGACGAGTTTCCCACTCCCCTTTAATTTGATTGATTACAAGTGCTGAGTCACCATATACGTCTAGATTCTTGATTCTCAAATCAATTGCCTCTTCTAGACCCATAATACATGCTTCATACTCCGCTTCATTGTTGGTAACTGGAAATGTCAGTCTCGCAGTAAACGGGATGTGGGATCCGTGAGGAGTCGTGATGATAGCCCCGATACCACTTCCATAGGAATTAACCGCTCCGTCGAATATCAACTTCCACTGAGACTTCCTATCTGGCCCCTCATCGGGCAATGGCTCATCGCAATCCTTCGCTTTGAGAAACATAATATCCTCGTCAGGGAATTCGAACTTCATCGGCTGGTAGTCTTCGATTGGCTGTTCGGCAAGGTAGTCAGACAATACGCTTCCCTTAATGGCCTTCTGGGAGACATACTGAATATCATATTCTGTTAACACCATTTTCCATCTGGCAATCCTGCCCGAAAGAGCCTGCTTCTCGAAGACGTACTTGATCGGATCCATCTTCGAAATTAGCATAGTGGTGTGATTGAGCATATACTGTCGTAGACGTTTGGCAGCCCAAGCTAGTGCACAGCACGTCTTCTCCAGCATCGAGTATCGAGATTCACACTCAGTGAACTTTTTACTCAAATAATAAATGGCATGCTCTTTTCTGCCCGTCTCGTCGTGCTGACCGAGAACACACCCCATACTATTCTCCAGAACCGTCAGGTACATGATTAATGGCCGTCCAGCCACTGGGGGTATCAAGATTGGAGGTTCTTGAAGATACTGCTTTATTTTGTCGAATGCCTTCTGGCAATCCTCATTCCAAGTAATCGCCTGATCTTTCTTTAAAAGTTTGAACATCGGTTCACAAGTGGCCGTGAGCTGAGAAATAAACCTTGCAATGTAGTTTATTCGGCCCAAGAAACCACGAACTTCTTTTTCTGTTTTCGGCGCTGGCATTTCTTGAATAGCTTTTATTTTCGCAGGATCAACTTCGATACCTCGTTCACTAACGATAAACCCCAATAACTTTCCGGACCGCACTCCGAAAGTGCACTTGTTAGGATTCAGCCTCAGCCTGAACTTCCTAAGCCTCTCAAAAAGCTTCAATAAGTTGACCAGATGCTCTTCCTCCGTTTGGGACTTTGCAATCATGTCATCAACATAGACCTCGATCTCATGATGAATCATATCATGAAACAAAGTGACCATTGCTCGCTGGTAAGTGGCCCCTGCGTTCTTCAGACCGAAGGGCATTACCTTATAGCAGAATGTTCCCCAGGGGGTGATAAACGTCGTTTTCTCCATGTCCTCCGGTGCCATCTTAATCTGATTGTAACCGGAGAAGCCATCCATGAACGAAAACACGGAAAACTGGGCTGTGTTGTCGACCAACACATCGATATGAGGCAACGGGAAATCATCCTTAGGGCTCGCCCTATTCAAATCCCGATAATCGACACACATGCGTACCTTACCGTCCTTCTTCGGTACAGGCACTATGTTGGCGACCCACGGAGGGTAAGTGGTAACGGCTAGAAATCCTGCGTCCAACTGCTTCTGGACTTCTTCTTTGATTTTTACAACCATATCTGGTCTCGTCCTCCTAAGCTTCTGCTTGACTGGAGGGCAATCTTCCCGCAACGGCAAGCGATGAACCACGATGTCTGTGTCAAGTCCGGGCATATCTTTGTATGACCAAGCAAAGACGTCACTATACTCTCGAAGCATCTCGACCAGTCTATGCTTGACATTATTCTACAGCGCGGCCCCTACTCTGACATTTCTGATGAGCTCTTGAGAACCCAGATTTACGATCTCAATATCCTCTTCATGAGGCAGAATAACCTTTTCCTCTCGTCTCAACAAGCGGGCCAACTCTTCCGGAAGGTATTTGTCTTCATCAATCTCATCCTCGACTTGATAGATCGGGCAATCGAAGTCGTAGTGAGCCGTAGAGGGTCCAGAGTCGATGTCATCTGTCATGTGGATCCTGCAATAACAAGGGTTAAGTTTAAAGCAAGAATATGCAGGTTAGCACAAACCTCGTTGCCATTTTACTGTTTTTCGAAATAACCATAAAACAGGAATAACAGGGAACACAATATTTGAGTACGAAGAAAACGCCTTTTATTTATTAACAAAATGCATGTACATAATCCCACAAGGCCCTGACATTAAAACCGCTATGCCCCGGGCAGGACATAGGGTTGTACAAAGATTGTAAAAAGCAAATCATTACTCTTCACTTGTCAGCTGGATAATCTCCTTGATGGTCCAATTGTTGAGGCGCTCGCCCGGCTTGCTTGGCTGAATCCAGGCGTCAAGATCACAATCGCTATCCCCGCTGTCCTCAGACGCTGCGTTGATGCTTTCGAAAATCACTCCGCCCTTGG
Source organism: Lathyrus sativus (assembly GCA_963859935.3). Lineage (NCBI taxonomy): Eukaryota > Viridiplantae > Streptophyta > Magnoliopsida > Fabales > Fabaceae > Lathyrus > Lathyrus sativus. The sequence continues at coordinate 352,774,665 of OZ012741.1, forward strand.
TAAATAGGATCGGCCCCTTCCCACGAGACGAAGACGAAGAAGATGAAGCTTCAGCGTCAGGAGAATACCCCAATCCAAACTTATCCTGCTTGAACGGTACCTCCAAAACATGCCCTCAGCCTGGGGTGGAACCGGCTTCGACGACGGCCCGAGCTTCTTTGAATGAGGAGAGATTCATCTCTTGCTTCTCTGCGACGACAGGAGCTACCTCTTTCACCTTGACGGTTTCAAATGCTTGGCAGAGAGTTTCATGGATCTCGCCATCCATTTCAACATATTTAAAGGATGACAAGTGACTCACCATAATGTCCTCCTCACCACAGACGGTCACTATACTTCCCCCGGCAGCATATTTGAGCTTTTGATGCAACGTAGACGTCACGGCACCAGCAGCATGGATCCATGGCCGACCTAAGAGGCAACTGTAGGCAGGCATGATATCCATGAATAAAAAAACCGTATTGAACGTCTCCGGACCAACCTGAATCGGCAGGGTCAACTCTCCGAAAACGTGGCGCTTAGTTCCATCAAATGCTTTCACCACCAGATCACTGGGCGTGCAGAGCAATCCACGAGTGTCCAACTTCATTAGTGCCTTCTTCGGAAGCACATTAAGCGATGAACCCGTATCCACCAGGACATGCGACATGACTGTGCCTCTGCACTCTATCGAGACGTGCAAGGCGCTGTTGTGATCTCTTCCTTTAGGAGTCAGCTCTAAATCGGTAAATCCCAGCCCATTACCAGCATTAACATGGGCTACCACCTCCTCTAGCTGATTTACTGATATCTCCTGCGACACGTAAGCAGCGTTCAATACCTTCAGTAATGCGTTGCGGTGCGCTTCAGAACACAGCAACAAGTTGAGAATAGAGATCTTTGACGGAGTATGATGAAGATGATCTACAATCTTGTAGTCGCTCTTCTTGATTAATCACATGAACTCTTCGGCATCTTTAACTAGCAAATCCTTCTCTGCCCCACAAGGGACCTCTTCAACGACTTTGCTTTTGCCCTTTTCCGCAGCATCAGCTCAGACCACTTTCTCTGCCGCAACCTCTGCTGGCGCAAACACTCTACCGCTTCAAGTAATACCACCGACCCCTGCGAGACTTTGCACAGTCGATCCATATGGCTCCAGCTCTAACTTCTGACCATTGCAATAGACTTCGGCGCCGTAATGCCATGGAACGGCGTTAGTGCTTTCGAACGGGATTGGCCCGGCTCTGGTAATAGTGATAGTAGGCGGTCGGGGTGCGGAAATAGTAATAGGTTGACGAGGAATGGTAATGGTAGCGACTTCATCTGCCTGCCTCAGCACGACTTCCCCTGATACACCTTCAACGCTCCGGCTGAACTGCAAAATACCCTCAGACATCAGACTTTGGATACCTTCTACCAGCTGCTCACACCCATCAGGAAGTGTAGCACAAGCCATACATAACTCTCCGCATCCAGGAAAGAAGCCCTTCTTCAGCAACTTAGCTTTGACAAAACTAAGCGGCGTCTTCAAGTCTTTGACATCAGTCAGCAAGTCTGCACTTTCCTCAGTGATAACGGCATTCACTCCGCCTCCCCTATGATGAGGCATGGGGTTTTTGGTAACATTGGGCACACTGTCAGAAAAGTTAATGACCTTGGCGTCCACCAAGTCCTGCACTTTGTGCTTAAAAGATTTACAATTCTCAATCGTATGGCCCGGGGCCCCAGTATGGAAATCACAAGTAGCATTTGCATCATACCCGGGTGGTGGTGCCCCTGTCAAGGGAGCCAACGTCCTCTTTTGCACTAACTGAAGCTGCAGCAAAGTTTGCAGAAGCTGCGCATACGACATAGGTGGAGCTTCGAAATGACGATTTGCTAAAGGAGCCCGGTTCTGATATTTCCTATACCCCTGCTGATTCTGTTGCTGAGGTTGCTGTTGCTGCTACTGCGGCGGAGCAGCTGGGATATTTATGCTAGCAATCTGCTGCTGCAGGCCCTTGCCCTTTCTCCGAGCATTAGTGACAGCATTTGCATCCCCTTCTCGACGCTTGCCAGCTTAGGGTTTCTTACTACCTCCTCCAGCCGAGGATGATTCGCCTTGAATCTTTCCAATCTTTATACCGTTCTCGACATGCTCGCCCATAGTGATGAGAGCCGAGAATGTCCCGGACATGCCACTGACCAGCTTTTCATAGTAGATTCCAGGAAGGGTAGCCACGAACATTTGCACTAGCTCACGCTCAACCATCAGCGGTTGAACCCGAGCAGCCAATTCACGCCAACGCTGGGCGTACTCTTTAAAGCTTTCATTATTCCGCTATGATAGATTCTGGAGCTGAACTCGGTTGGGGGCCAAGTCGCTATTGTACTGATAGTGGAGGACGAACGCTTCAGCGAGATCTTTCCACGTGCGCACTGTAGCGGGCTCCAAACCCATATACCATTTGAGCGATGGACCAGAAAGACTATCTTGGAAGAAGTGCATCAGCAACTTCTCATCGTCAGAATAGGCGGACATCTTTCTGTAATAAGATCGAAGGTGGACCCGGGGGCAAGTAGTACCCTTATACTTCTCAAAGACAGGCACCTTGAACTTATGAGGTACCTTGAAATCAGCAATTAACCCGAGCTTGGACATGTCAACGCCCAATGTATTCTGATTTTCAATGTCTCTCATCTTGTCTTCTAGCGCTTTGAACCTGAGTCGAGCTTCAGCATTCAACTCTGCTTCCACACCTCTCTGAGAAAATACGTCATCCTGATGGTCCTCAAGCCACGGTTGAGGCACCAACAGATTTCCGACACCAGCATTGCCATTGACCGGCCCTATGTTAACATTGGCTCCCAGACTACCATTGCCGACGCCTGCCGCATTGAGTCCGATATTAGTCATCAGATTGCCGTTAGCGCTGCCGTTGCCCCCGGCAACAGGAACAACATTCTGTGGAGCGTCCACTGGAGGAGGAGTAGGCACAGCCCCGCCGTGCAGTATGCCATTACTGTCAACCCTGGAGATCAGAGGTTGAACCAAAGTACGAAGCTGGTCCTGACCATTAGCGACCACCTGCATCAGTTCCATAAAACGATCCATCCGTTCACGGAGCTCTTGAACATCTGACTGCACCTGGTCCATGATCCTAGTCTGATTAGCGCGAGTTGAGTAGCGGTGGATGAGTCTTTGATCAATCCTGGAGACCGGAGACAGCTCGGAACCTGAAAAACTCGTCAACATTAAAGGTTAGGAAAAGCAATAAAATGTACGCCATGCAAATGCTTCATGCAGATGCATGCGTGTGTCTGTGTGCGTGGGAGATTTCCCCCGATCCTAGTGCCTTAGTGCCAGTGCTGATAATAATAAGAAGACGAAGAAATCCGAGCCCAATCATGGAAACATCAATCTCATATATATATATATATATATATATGGAAAGGCCTATCAAGGCAGTACACAGTATCAGCGAGTACAAAACAAATCAACAGCATGACCTCAACCAACAAGTCTGGTGATGGTCAGCATACATCGAAGATCAAAACAACAGGAATGCAACTAGTCAAGTACGGCCACAGGCGCGTTACTCTGCTAATAACTCCTTCGTCTTTGGATGATCTGGCGAAGTGAGCAACCCCTCGACGAGTAGTTCCCTCTGCACGATGGTATGCTGAAGCCCCTGAACTGAACTCTCCCAAGCTCCTTCGCCGAAGCAATCCTCCAGTTTCCGCTTCTTAGACTCAAACATCAGCTTATGCTCCTTCAGGTTAGCAAGAGCTTTGTTGAGACGGCTTTCGGCGGCGTATCTGCGGGCGGTCTCTTCATCAAACCTCCGCTCACTGTCCTTTACTTCGGCTTCCAGCTTAGCGATCTGTAGCATTAGCTTGTCCTCTCGCTCCTTCCTGGTGGCCATGGAGGTCTTCCAATGCTGGTCGAACTTAGATATCCTCCGATATGCCTCCTCCAGATGCTGCTTCTTCGTAGCTAGTACATCATTAGCAGCCTTGAAGTCTTGACCCAAGCGTTCCCGATCAGCAATATGCTTTGCCAAGTCTGCACCCAGTTGGCTCACCGACTCTGTTTGCTTTTTGAGAGCATGCACGACTTCGTTCCTTTCACTTCGAAGCTGAGCTAACTCCTTCTCTAATTCTGCGTTCGCCCGCTTCAGTTCATCCCGCTCGGCTAATACCTGGTTGTGCTGATGAATGGACACAGTGGTAGGCTCTTCGACTGGTGGAGGACTCTCTGGTCTGACATGAGGAAATGGCATTCCTATAGCGTTGGCTCTGGCTCTGATCCAAGCTGAATAAGGAGGGTAGGCTTGACTGTTGCTCTTTCCTAACAAAGGCTTTCCCCTCTTGATGATACTGTTCCACGCACGCTGAAGCTTGGACAACAAATCCCCCTCTAGAGTACCCGTGAGGTACAGAGATTCCTGTACCTCTTCTTCCTTCGGTGGAGTCCTCAAAGCATATGCGAACTAGCGAACTAGCAATGACGGATTGTAGTTGATGCAACCCTTCCTACCTATCAGAGGTACATTAGGAAACCCACTACAACTGAAGATCACCTCGGTGCCTAGCCTGTCTCTGTCAACAAACCAATCGATATCTTCTGCAGACAAACTCATCAGGCGCTCAGGCCACTCAGCTGTGGCTGCAGACAAGACGAAAGAACCCTTCTTGGGAAAATGACTATCAACCCATTTGTACAGCAACGGTACGCAGCATGAGACATTCTTCCCTCTCCGGTTCTCATTCTTGTAATGCACTGAGTGATAGACGTCTCCGATCAGAGTAGGGACTGGATTCCCTAAGGCGAAGATGTGGAATGCATCGAAATCTACGAAATCAGGCATGTTGGGGAACAGGATAATGCCATATATGCATAAAGCGATAATGGCATTGAATGCGTCCCAACATTTGTCCTTAGCACACTGCTGAGCCTTAGCTATCAGAAACTGCAAGGAGAACCCGAGAACCTTGTTCCAACTCGTCACCACTAACTCAGAGGCGCTCAAATGGAGTGAGGAAGCTAAACCAGCCAGATCAGGCTCAGCATCCATGTGGACAAAAGGCATCTGCCCTTTGATAGGCACACCCAGCATATCAGCATACTCCTCCAGCGTCGGCGCGAGAACGAAGTCCTGAAAAGTGAAACACCTCAGAGGAGGGTCATAGAACTGCAGAAGAGCATGTAGCCCATTCAACTCGGACGTAGAAGGTTTGCAAACCAGACTGAGCAACCTGCCATAAGACTTCCTGAATCTATCCTTCACAGAATCACTTGCCAGAGCTATCAACCCAGTCAACTTCGACACATCAGGGGTCGGGAACTTGTACGCAACAGTCTTCCTGAGAGAGGCCATAATAATACAGTAGGAGGCGAGAAATCCTGGATCGGGGAAACGGTACCTACAACACAGACACACGTTAATGGAATGCAAATGAACATGCAAACTAATGCAAAATGCAGGCATGCAATAACATATCCGGATAGCTGCTGTGGAGATTCTGTATCAACAATCACTGATGAGAAGAAAATCCCGGTGTAAGACCTCTAATCTGATCTGCTAAGAATAACCATCTGATAGGAGCCTATACATGAGATCAGAATTCTGCTCTGTCGAGAACAAATGTCTGATAATAAGGACCCCGGATGTATGATCAAGAAATATCGGCTGACGAAGTCTTCAGACCCCAAATCAAAACTCTGCCCTATCAAGAACGAACATACAGCTGCTGATGAGATCTTCAGACCCCACTCAAAATTTGCCCTGTCAAGAACAAATAACATCTGCTGATGAGATCTTCAGACCCCACTCAAAATCTGCCTATCAAGAACAAACCCCCGACGACAACACTCTGATCAAAACCTGCTCTATCAAGAACAGACAAACACCCGGTGATAAGATCCTCTGATCAAAAACTTGCTCTATCAAGAACAGACATATCTGCAACTGAGAACCCTGATACCAACATAACTGATTCACTGTCAAGAAAACCAGGTAGTCTAAAGGTCAAAGTTTCCTGCAACAAACCCAATCCCACTCACAGGTATGGACCTAATCCACGGACAAAGGTACGGAATCCTATGCGTTCATCAGCGTCACAGACTTTCAAAACTGACGATACGATTCCCAGAAGGAGTGGCATCATCAAGTCTTGAAGAGGCCTCACTTAGCTGAATCACAAATGATCGGTCCTCAGAGTCGACAATCCACCAAACCAGCAACCGTCTCAACCCAAAGGGTTGAAAGTGAAGCCAACCGGATGAACCTCGTCTGAGCGTGGATTTCATGAGACACTAGTGCCTGCAAAGCAAGCACGCGCCCACTAATTTCCACTCTAAGTCTATGGTGCACTCAAGCCTGGGTCTGGCTTCTCACTCATCAGAACTCCCATCCCACAACAGCACAAATAATCATATTATACTGAAAATAAAATGCGGGAAATAAAGTGCGAGAGGTAAAAATGCGATAAATAAACGCAACCCAACAAGTAAACACACAAACGGTAGGATTGACTCTCTTAAGGGACGTTGGATCCCAAAACTGACTCGCTTTTGGGACGTTGGATCCCTAGGAAACTATCAAGTCCCCAGCAGAGTCGCCAGCTTTCGCTTTGCGCGAAAATAAGGTGCCGGCATGACAGAAGAGTCGCCACCTTTCGTTATTTATCCCTCAGAGCGGGAAAGGAAACGATCGGAAAAACCTAACGAAAAAGGGTAAGACAAGGTCATCGCAACCATTGTCTGGGTTCGGGAGTCGGTTACGCAAGGGGAAGATATTAGCACCCCTCACGTCCGTCGTACTCGACGGGATCCTCGCTTGTGGTGTTTACTTGGACGGGTTGGTTATAATCTATCTACCTATCAAGGCTGGCTGAAAAAGAAAAGAAAAATGACTCGGCAAAGCGTCGCACTTTATGCCTACGTATTCTCATCAGAGAATGAGAAATTAGAGTCAACGTAGTTCGGCCTACGAAGGGTTATGGGGGAAGGTAGCTCGCCAAGACATCGCCATCTTGTGCCTACGTACTCTCAACAGGCATGAGAGATCAGAGCTCACGTAGTTCGGGACACTACGGTTTATTTCCTGTCTTTTACGAAAGAAGTGTTTTTTATTGTGTTTGCGATTTCAACCGCACTAGAGACTATGACCTGAGAGTGAATGCGTCGCATGTCACCCAAAGGGTACCATACTAAACATCCAGACTATGGAAAATAAGCTCTCCCACAATCCTTTCTCAGATAGCTTAAGGCTCGTAACGTACGAAAGAAATCATTCATGATTACTGTATCTTAAACTGTTTTGAGATGAGAAGAGAACAGGCCCAACTAGGAGGGAGACTATCAAGTCCTAATGTTATCATGCCATGGATTCATCCTATGGTTGAGGTTTGAACAGGGAACTCCTAGATGTTGTCATGCACAGGTTTCAACCTAAAATTCTATCATCAAATCCTTATCAAAGGAAATGAGAGTCCTAAGGGATCATGTCAATGATACACCAAAACAGACAAAAGCATCAGCTTAACAGTAAAATGCATGCAATGTAAGTGAGGGAGGAAATGTGTGTGGGGCTTCAGCCTCCACAAGCTCGTCTCAGCCTCAAGCCAGTCATGAAATAACAGTAATCATACTGAAAAATAAACAACATGCTATCAAGCAATAAACAGTAAACTGCAATCATACAGATAAAAGGAAATAAAATGCCATCAGGCAAACACACCACATGGGCAAGGGAGCTGGGCTCTACCGAATACCCGCAAGCAAAGCCACGCAATAACAATACAAGCAGAGGGAGCAACTCAACCTCTAATGCAATCATGCTCCTAGACTGAACTTATTCTAGATGGACTTAGTCTAATGCAACAGACAAATCAAACAAAACACACAATACAGAAAAGAAAACAGAAGAAAGCCTCAGCTCCTCCAGCAAATACTCAGTCTTCAGACTCCAGAGATCACTTGCTTTCCAGGTATCAACCCTACAATATGAGTATCAACTCATCTTCTCCCTTAAGCTCCAGCTTCTTTGATCAGCTCCACTTTCAGGCTTCACTATCTTCAGGGATCTTCAGGTATCAACTTGATCTTCACAAAGTCTTTAGACTTCAACAATCTCCAAGGAATCATCCTCTTCAAAGCTTCAGCTTCTATCTTCAAGGGCTCTTAGATCTTCCATCAAATCTTCAATACTCTTCATTGCTATCTTCGACAACCCAAATGCTCCATCAAACAAGATTCAGTCCACAAGATGAGGTGAGGATGTTAGAGTGCTCACTGACTTCCAAAGGATGCCATTGAGGACTTAACATCAAAAGGAAAGGCTCTCTCAAAGTTCTACCTCAGAGGGCAAGGTCACTAATCCCTCCAAAGGAGAGAGGTGAATACCCTTAAGGGACTTTATGTCATAGAGAAGGAAGGAGGTGAACAAAACACTCCTTGTTTATTGAATGGAATTATTCTATCTGAAGCTCTACTTATGCACTTATGATCCTATAAACAGAACAAACAAAAGCTAAAACTAAGCTCCTCCTCAAGGTCTTCAAAGCTTCAATGATGATCCACAAGGTCTTCAACTCAATCTTCAAGGCTCACACACTCAAAGGAGAAGAAAAGCAAGCACAACAATACAAACTATGCCTTTAAGCAACACACATACTAACCATACATCCAAAAATCAATTAAAAATACTAAAATACTATATAACATCCTAGTAAAATTCTATGGGATTCTACACATACTTACCCTTAACCCATATATTCCCCATACTCTAATTTGACCTATAAAACCCAAAACAAAATTGTTAAGTCTACTTATGCAACCTAAAACCCTAATTTGAGTACACTAAGACTATGCTTAACAAACTAATCAAATTTTAATCTACAAATTGTGAATTAAATCCTAGATGATCTATGATTTAATCTCTAACTATGCCAAAAAGAATGGCTCAAAAATCCTAAGGGAAAGTCCTAAAAGAAATTCCACAAAATTAAGTAACAACTAAAATCAATTAAAAAGACTATTTACATGGAAAATATACTAAAAATATTAAAAGGAAAATAAAATGGAATTTTATTTATTGATATTTTTCTAGACAGAATTATGAATATGTAGAAAAAACAAGCCTTAAAAAACATTCAATTTTCTATTTTATATGGATTTTTTAATATGCAAGAAAATTAAAAGAAATTAAAATCAAAGAATTAACATAAAATGGGGAGGGGGTGGTAATAGTAGAAGCGCCCAGTTGATTATGATGGTGGGCCAAGGGACCAGGGGTGCGAATATCAACTTCGCTAGGCCCATATGCTCAGAAAAATAATATGAAAAATTAACGGAAAATAAATACGAACACGGTGCAAATAGCAAGCAGTTTTAGTTCATTTGTGGATTGGGCTTCTGGGTAGGGTGTGAATAGCACTGGATTGCTGAGCCCAAAACTCCTCATTAAACCAAACGCACCATTTTGATGTTGAGACTTCCCTCCACTTTTAGAATTAAATCATAGCCTCACGATTGGATGAAGAAGTCAAGAATTGAAGCTGATCGGACGGTTGATGGCCATCGTCTCCAAATGTCATTAGGGTTTCCAGCCAAAACAGGATTCATGCACAACTTTCAACTCGATCGTTCTCCATGATTACTTGATGAAAACGAGAAATTCAAAACCCTAAAATAATCTACTAATCACAAGGAATCCATTCCTGGTCTTAGTTTTTGCTAGCACTCCTTGTAGATCCCAAACAGAGGACACGAAAGCTAGGGTTTCACCATAATTCTCTGAGATCAATCACGATAGAGCTTCAATCTAATGATGTGAACGTGTTCTACATGTTGCCCTAACCACACTGTGATATATCATGATCATTAAAACCCCATACACGGCTTGTTATACAATCTTGAAAAAATCGTGATCTGTTACCAACCTTCATGATATCCTCTGAAACTCTATGGAATTGGTCCTCTGATCTAGCTTAACCATTCTATACTAAAGATCTAACCTAAGCATGCATAATTAAGGAGATATGGGAGAATCCACCAACCTGTCAAACTTCAATGGTGGAGGTATGAACAGATGGTTTTCAGAACTGGTAATGGATGCAAAACACTCCTCCAATGGTAGATGGCTTTCTGTTTGCAAGGATCTTGAAAGAGAATGCTTGTAGATGAAGAAATGAAAGCTTGCTTGATTTTGAAGAAATCTTGAAATGGCACTTTCTCTCTCACTCTCTCCAATGGATTCAGCCACTTTCACCAACCTTTTCCTCATTGTGATTCACTCTTTTTATAACAATCAAAAGAAGAGTCTAGAAACTTGTGGAATCACCTAGAAAGTTTTAGAATTTCTCATGAAGTGATACATTGTATATCTCATATCTCATGTGCCAAGCCTTGCCATTTTGCTTTAAAATCTCCTTACAAGAGATATTGAGAAGGAATGTATGAAAAACAAGCTTTGGTTTTGCTTTATGTGAAGTTTCTCAAGTTGCCTTATTATGCAAGAATGAAAATTACAAAGCAAACTCCATTTTTAAGCTTCAAATCAAAATTCTACTTGAACCATTGTTTTTAAAATGATGTTTGGAGTCAAAATGACATATTGGATGACCTATTTTGGATTTGTGGATCTCCCAAACCAAATTCCAACTTGGATTCATTTAACTTATAAGTCATTTTTAGGCCATTTTTACCCAATCAGGAAAATCCTTGCTACAAGCTTTTTCAACAACTCATGACCATGTTTCTAGGCTTAAACTCCCATTTTGAACAACTTTGATGTTTTGAGTTTTTCCATTTGAGGCTTGGAAATAGGAGATATGGCCTTTGCTTAAAATGACCTATAATCACCAAATGACCAAAATACCCCTGTCTTGTTCAAACCATAAGTTGAGTTATACAAATCCTATCAAGGACTTCTAGTACTATCTAGAAAGCTAAGAAGATGCTCTTCAACATTCATGTTGACCAAGAGATCATAGGAATCATCCTACTAGGGCAAAAGTTGTCTGCAAGTTGGGTGACTTTCAAGGACCCAGATTCACACACCTCAGCTGACCTGTAATTTGTCAAAACCATAACTTGAGCTCTGCACATCCTATCAAGGACTTCTACCACTCAAATTAAAGCTAAGAACAAACTCTACAACATTCATGTTGTGGGGAAGATGAGATATCAATCACATCTTGAGCTAAAACTGCCTGGAAGATAGGGATCAAATTAGGGTTTTTTCATTGACAATCCTCAGAAACCCTAACTCAAAACTTCTCAAACTCCTCAATCATGATGAGTTGGTCTAGGAATCATCCTTATAGTATCTCCATACATCATTCCATGATCTCATGGCTCTTGGATTAGGTCTCAACCTTCTCCAAATCTTCAGTTGACCTAGGGTTGACCCAGTCAAACCCTAATTCTACCATTCATGGTTGAATCTTCTGAATCCTTGCACAATGACCTCTCTGGGCTTCATGATGGCTATCAAGACATCTCATAAACTTTCTCAAAGCTTCAAGTTCATTCTCAAAGTCTCAGAATCATCTGAGGAGCTCCCACAACTCTCAAGCTATGAAGCACACAACCTTGGTTTCAACCAATTCCTCTGAGGATCTCTTGAACTTTCTGATGAAGGTATTAACTTTCAAACACTTAATGGGTAAATAATTGTTGGTCAAATTTTGGGGTGCAATACCATCTTTATCTGATTATAACTCGAGAAACCATCCATGAAGGAAAACACCGAAAACAGAGCCGTATTATCGACCAATATGTCAATGTGAGGGAGCGGGAAATCATCCTTAGGGCCCGCCTTATTCAAATCCCGATAATCAACACACATCCGCACCTTACCATCCTTCTTCGGCATAGACACGATGTTAGTGACCCACAGAAGGTAAGTGGTCACGGCTAAAAATCCAGCGTCCCATTGCTTTTGGACCTCTTCTTTGATTTTTACCGCCATATCTAGTCTCGTCCTTCTAAGCTTCTGCTTGACCGGTGGACATTCCTCGCGCAACGGTAAGCGATGAACCACTATGTCAGTATCAAGCCCAGGCATATCTTCGTACGACCAAGCAAAGATGTCGCTATACTCTCGAAGCATCTCGATCAGTCTTTGCTTAATGTCGTTCTGTAGCGTAGCCCCTATCCGAACATTTTTGACAACTTCTTCAGAACCCAGATTAACAACCTTAATTTCCTCCTGATGAGGCAGAATGATTTTCTCTTCTTGTTTCAAAAGTCTGGCTAATTCCTCAGGCAAGTCTTCATCCTCATCATCAAAGTCGAAGTGAGTCATAGGAGGTTCTGGATCGGTGTCATCTGCAATAGGAAACCTGCAATGAAAATGGTTAAATGTTTCAAACAATTTGCAAACAAGTATAAACCACATTGCCATTTTATTGTGAAAAGTGAAAATAAGAAAAACAGAGATCACGAAATTTGAATGAGAAAACACCCTTTGATTAATTGATAAACAATGTTCAGACATAAACAAGTAAGGCCCTGAAGTAAAATACCACTATGCCCTGGGTAGGACACAGGGTAGTAATGTTATTGGAAAAACAAAGCATTATTGTTTTGTCGTCACTTGAATGAACTCTTCAATTGACCAAATGCGTAGGCTCTGTCCCGGAATACATGGCTTGATCCAGACATCCATGTCACAGTCATTGTCTCCGTCTTCGTCAGATACAGCATTGATTCTCTCGAAGATGACTCCCCCCTGGTGAACTGCACGGGCCCTTTATAGCGCGGCGCGCTCTGCGAGGCTGAGGGACAGGAGAACGACGGTCAATACCCTAAACCAAATTTTTCTTGCTTGTGGCGAATTTCCAACACTTGGCCCCATCTATGTACTGCCCCAGTTTGTACCACTGCTATAGCTTCTTTAAACGAGGACATAGCCACTTCAGACTCTTTACTCACAACCGGAGACTTGCCTTTAATCTTGACCACTTCGAAGGCTTGGCAAAGAGTTTCATGGATCTATCCATCCACTTTAACATACTTAAAGGATAATAAATGGCTGACCATAATATCCTCATCTCCGCATACCGTAACAACGCTACCATCAACCATGTATTTCAGCTTCTGATGCAGAGTTGATGTAACAACTCCCGCTGAATGAATCCACGGGCGACTTAGTAAACAACTGTAGGCCGGCTAGATATCCATGATGTAAAACACTGCATTAAAGACTTCAGGTCCAACCTGAATCGGCAAAGTTACCTCCCCAAACACGGATCTTCGGGTTCCATCAAACGCCCGCACCACCAAATCACTTGGCGTGCAAATCAACCCCTTCATATCTAACTTCATCAGGGCCTTCTTTGGGAACACGTTTAAAGAAGATCCCGTATCTACAAGCACGTGAGACATGATAGCCCCTCGGCATTCCAGAGATATGTGCAACGCACAATTATGATTTCTGCCTCTGGGTGTCAAATCCAGGTCCGTAAAGCCTAAGCCATTTCCTGCATTTACGTGCGCCACAACTCCCTCGAGCTGATTGACTGAAATTTCCTGCGGCACGTAAGTATTGTTTAATATTCTCAGCAATGCATTCCTATGTGCCTCAGAGCAAAGGAGCAATGACAAGATGGATATTTTGGAAGGAGTTTGTTGCAAGTGATCGACTATCTTGTAGTCGCTTTTCTGAATCAGCCTCATGAACTCCTCTGCGTCTTTCAACAAAGATTCTCTTTCCCCAGATTGAGAAGTCTCCTCCACTACCGGTCTTTTCCCCTTGTCCATCTTATCAACAGTCACTTTAGGTGACGAGAAGACCCGGCCACTGCGAGTAATACCTCCTGCTCCCACGAGATTGTCAATTGAACTTGCAGGGGGATCATTCAAGTTTACCTTTTGCCCATTACAGTACACTTCAGCTCCGTAGTCCCACGGAATAGCCTTAGTGCTCTCAAACGGAATAGGACCTGCTTTGGTGATAGTTATCATTGGCGGCTTTGGTGCATAGATAGTAACAGTTTTGTACGGGATGGAGATGGTCGTAATCTCATCCTTTTCTTCAGCCACTAAATCCTCATATTCTCTTCCCATAGAACGGTCAAATTGTAAAACTCCAGTATCTATCATCTCCTGAATACAGGTTCTCAACTGTCTACATCCTTTCTCAGGATCAGCAGAACATTCAACACAGTCCTCCGCACAACCCGGGAAAACAACCCCTTTAGCAATCTGGCCTTCACAAAGCTTAAGGGTGTCTTCAATTCATCAACATCCGTCACCAAATTCAACACCTCCTCCTCTACAATTGCATTAACCCCAGCCTGCCCATGATTCGGCATGGGATTTTGCACCATATTGGGAACATCATTAGAAAAATTAATCGCCTTACTGTCAATCATATCTTGCACCTTATGCTTAAAGGCCTTGCAATTGTCAATATTGTGCCCCGGAGCACCCAAATGAAACTCACAGTGGGCATTTGCATCATATCCAGGTGGAGGTTGTCTGGTCAAAGGAGCCATAGTCCTTTTTTGAATCAATTGAAGTTGTAGCAAGGCTTGCAATAATTGGGAGTATGGCATAGGAAGGGCATCAAAATGTCTGTTCCCTGCTGCCCGACCTCTATCTTGGTATCTTTTGTTCCCCTGTTGATTCTACTGAGGTTGCTATTGTTGCTGACGTTGTTGCTGCTGTGGTTGTTGAACTGCTGGAATGGTAATGTTGGCAATTTGGTGATGTTGCTGGTTCCGACCTCTATTTCTTCCCCATGAACTGGATACAGAATTAGTATCTCCCTCTCGCCTTTTGTTTCCAAACACTTTCTTGTTCCCTCCTCCTGCCGAGGACCCTTCACCAACGTTGATCTTTCCTATCTTAATTCCATTCTCCACCCTCTCTTTGGTGATAATCAGATCAGAAAAGCCTCCAGACATATTGTCGATGAGTTTCTCATAATAAACGCCTAGCAGGGTAGCAACAAACATGTCCACCAGTTCTCGTTCTACCATTGGTGGTTGTACCCTAACAGCAAGCTCTCGCCACCTCTGGGCGTACTCTTTAAAGCATTCATTGCTCTTCTGGGAAAGATTTTGCAGCTAGACTCTATCTGGAGCAAGGTCACTGTTGTACTGATAGTGCCTTACAAAAGCTTCGGCTAAGTCTCTCCAGCTACGGACATTAGCAGGCTCTAAGCTCATATACCATTCCAGCGAGGGCCCGAATAAACTATCCTGGAAGAAGTGCATCAAGAGCTTCTCGTCATCAGAATGCGCAGACATCTTGCGATAATAAGACCTTAAATGAACCCTAGGGCAAGTGGTGCCCTTGTACTTATCAAAATCCGGGACCTTAAACTTTGGAGGCACCCTCAAGCCTGGAATCAGCCCCAGATTGGACATATCCAGCCCCATAGAGTTTTGGCATTCAAGAGACCTCATCTTCTCTTCGATCATCTTAATCCTTCTATCAGCCTCAGAAGGTACTTCAGGAGCTACAATCCTTAGATAAAACACATCTTCTTGCCTATCCTCATTCCAAGTGTGGTCCATGCTACCATGTATGGCACCTGTAGTGTCGAGACCATAACCATAGCCATTTCCGTTACCATTATCACCATTATCAAAACCAGCATGATTAAAACCTGCCGCATTTCCAGCGCCAAAAACGTGACCACCCCCTCCAGCAATAGGGATGACTAAAGTTGGCATAGAATTGTCTGCCCGAGGAGTTTCAATGTGAGGAGGGTTAGAAGCAATCCCACCGTGTAATACACCATCACTATCCACTCGTGCAATCAAAGGTTGCACTAAATTCTAAAGTTGCGCCTGGCCACTAGCAACCCCTTGCATGACCTCCATCAGCTGTGCCATCCGATCTCTCATCTCTTGCATTTCTGCCTGCATCTGATCCATCAGTCTTTTCTGGTTTCCTCTGGTACCATACCGGTGAGTTGTCACGTAAGAAATCCTGAAACACTAGTAAACCACAGGAGAAATAAGGATAACAGTTCCGGTGCACCTGCAAATGCGAGAAAAATGCTAAAATGCAGACATGTATTTATGCAACAGGGATATTTCCCCCTCGATTCTAGTTTCCAAGAAAAATATAACAATGGAGAACCCTGCGGGTAAGCATAGAATACCAACTCCTCGTATATAGATCAAAAGCCGATAGGCAAAGTACAAACTACAGCTGAGTACAAGTAAGGAAAAGATCTCGACCAACAAGCCTGGCGATGTTCAATACAACAAATAAATAGCAAAAGCTACAACAAAAATAAACAACACAGGTTAAGCAGGATGATGTGATTGGAAATCCTCTAACAGCCTCAACGTCTCAGGATGCTCCGCCCTAGCAAGTAGTCCCTGAATAAGCAAATCTTGATGGCTAACAGTGTGTTGTAGGCTATCAACGTGATCCTCCAAAGCTTCTTCCCCAAAACATGCCTCAAGTCTACATCTCTTGGAGTCAGCTCTCAACCTGAGATCCTTCAAGTTCGCGATCGCTTCATTCAACCTGTACTCGATGTCTTGTCTAAGTGATGCTTCTGCTGCAATCTCTCCATCTTTGGCTTTAAGCTGAGCCTTCAGCTTGCTGATCTGAAGTTTTAACCTGTCTTCATGCTCCTTGTTGTTAGTGAGCGTGGCATTCCATATTGACTCAAACTTGGAGATCCTCAAGTAAGCCTTATCCAACTCTTCCTTCTTAGTGGCAAAAACACTATAAGAGGCATTCAAATCTCGGTCTATGTGCTCTCTGTCATTAGTCTCCTTAGTCAGATCAGTACCCAGTTTGTTGAGAAGCTCGGTCTGTCTCCTGAAAGAATGAACTGCATCTATCTTTTCACTTCGGAGCTGGATAATCTCTTTCTCCAATTCTTCATTCACTTTTCTCAGCTCTTCCTTCTCTGCCAATACCTGATTATATTTCTGGATATCTACAGTAGTGGGTTCCTCTATCATAAGAGGATATAGTGGTGCAACTGAAGGATATGGCATCAGAAACTTCACAGCCCTAGCACGAATCCAAGTCAAGTAAGGGTCATACGCTCGGCTGTTACTCTTCCCCAAAGCTAACTTCCCTTTCCGAAGAATGTTATTCCATGCATGCTCAAGTCTGCCCAGAGCCACACCCTCTAGTAAACCAGTAAGATACAGAGATTTCTGTATCTCCTCTTCTCTAGGAGGCTCCCTCAAAGCGTACCCGAACTATCTCACCAATAAAGAAGGGTTATAGTTGATGCAACCTTTCCTTCCGATCAAAGGAACGTTAGGAAAACCACCACAACTATAAACAATATCCTTACCCAGCAAGTCTCAATCAAACCAAACAATATTCTCTGCAGATAAACCCATCAACCTTTCTGACCATTCTGAAGTACTGGCAGTGGCCAAAAACGGACCCGTCTTGGGTAGATGACTAAGAAACCATGCATACAACAAAGGAACACAACAAGCTACGTTCTTTCCCCTTCGTTTCTCATTCTTGTAGTGCACAGAATGATAAACATCTCCAAGTAAGGTGGGCACTGGGTTGCCTAAAGCTAAGATATAGAACGGATTGACATCCACAAAGTCTGGAAGATGAGGAAGCAGAACAATGCCATATATACAAAGAGCCAGGATGGCGCTAAACACAATCCAACAGCCATCCTTAGCGCACTGTTGAGCTTTCTCAATCAAGCAAGGCAAAGGAAAACCATACATCCCAAGTCTCTGATCATCTTCCCATCCAATTCTGAAGCCTCAAGGTGCACAATAGCGGCGAGCTCGGCCAGGTTAGGCTTAGTATCAACATGGACAAATGGCATCCGACTCCGAATGGGTACTCCTAACAGCTCAGAATATTCCTCTAGTGTAGGAGCCAGGAAATAGTCAGGAAAGATGAAGCATCTCAACTGGGCATCATAAAACTGTAAGAGAGCATAGAGACCACTAATCTCATATTCAGAAGGCTTGCAGACATATCTCAATAATCTCCCATAAGACTTTCTGAAATCTTCCATTACTACTTTCTCACCCAAGGCAATCAGACTCAACAAAGTACTAACATCCGGAACTGGAAACCTGTAGGCCACTGTACTCTTCAGGGACTCCATAACAGCAATGAGGGAAAAGATCACTAGAATCAAAGGAGAAATATGCACCTGCAACACAAATACATGTTAATGAAATGCAGATGAAAATGAAAATGCAAATGCAAACAAGGGATCAAGACCGCTGTGTTGTTGGTCGATAAAAACCAGAGCTTCGCCTTAGCAAGAACAAAGTACCAACAATAGGATCCACTGATATCAGGAACACAGATTCACACTTGCAAAGAACCGGGTAATCTGAAAGCTAAGGATTCCTGCACAACCCAATCCCCCTCACAGGTGTGGACCTATCCACTGACAAGGTTCGACATCCTATGCGTTCATCAGCGTCACAGACTTTCTGGAAATGATGATACGTTCACCATTTCTGGTTTGGCATCCTTATCTCTTGATGAGGCCTCACTTAGCTGACTCACAAATGATCGGTTCCCAGAGTCGACAATTCTCAAATCCAAAATCCCAACCGATCCTAAGGATCTGAAGGAAAATCATCAAAGAGAATCTCGTCCGAGTGTGAATTTCATGGGGAACTGTATCTGCTAAGCAAACAGGCCCCCCACTAGTCTCCACTACTAATACTAGGTTTGTACTCAAGCCCGGGTCCGGCTTATCATTCAATGGAACTTCCCTCCTGTTGCACCTCAAAATTTGACCAACATTTATGTACCAAGCTTGTGTTCACTAGTATGATCATCTGCTTCTCATTGATATGGGTACAGTAGATCAAGAGGTATGATTATCCAACAAGAGTTATATGAGACTTTGAAGCTAACCAAGAAGGTTATTCAAGTGTTCAAAGGTTGATATCTTTGTCAGAAAGTTAAGAGATCCTCAGAGAGATTGGTTGAAACCAAGATTGTGTGCCTCATAACTTGAGAGTTGTGGGGGCTCCTCAGATGATTCTGAGGCTATGAGGATGGACTTGAAGCTTTGAGAGAGCTTATGATAGGTCTTGAAAGCCATCATGAGGCCTAGAGAGGTCATTGTGCAAGAATAAGAAGGCTCAGCCATGAGTGGTGTAACTAGGGTTTGACTGGGTCAACCCTAGGTCAACTGATGATTTGGAGAAGGTTGAGACCTAATCCAAGAGCCATGTGACCATGGATTGATGCATCGAGATGCTATAAGGATGATTACTAGACCAACTCATCATGATTGAGGAGTTTGAGAAGTTTTAAGCTAGGGTTTCTAAGGCTTGACAATGTAAAATCCCCTAGCTTGATCCCTATCTCCAAGGCAGTGTAGCTCAAGATGTGATTGTCATCTCATCTTCCCCATAACATTAATGTTGTAGAGCTTGCTCTTAGCTTTAATTTTATTACTAGAAGTCCTTGATAGGATTTGTAGAGCTCAAGTTATGACTTTGACAAGTTACAGGTCATCTGAGGTATGTGAATCTGGGTCCTTGAAAGTCACCCAACTTGCATCCAGCTTTTGCCTAAGAAGGATGATTCCTATGAATTCTTGGTCAACATGAATGTTGTTCCTCATCTTCTTATATTTCTAGAGAGTACTAGAAGTCCTTGATAGGATTTGTAGAACTCAACTTATGGCTTTGACAAGTCAAGGGCATTTTGGTCATTTGGATATTATAGGTCATTTCAAGCATAAGGCCATATCTCCTATTTCCAAGCTTCAAATGGAAAAATCTTCAACATCAAACTTGCTTAGAATGATGCTTTAAGGCTATTAGGGAGGTCATGAGATGTTGAAAAGGTTTGTATCAAAAAGTGATAAAAATGACCTAAAATGGAGGCATAAGTTAAATAAGTTGAAATTGGAAATCGGAAATCCCAAGTTACACATCCAAACCATGGCATATAATAGGTCATTTTGATTCTAAAAAACATTCTAAAAACAATGGTTCAGCCACAATTTTGATTTGAGGCCTAGATCATGGGGCTGCTTTGGAAATGGCTTGCTTGCATCTTAAGGCACAAAAGCAAAACTTAAGAAAACTCAATGAACAAGTTAGTTATGCATCTCAACACATCATATATCTCATATAAGGATAATTTCAAGTCATTTTGGTTGCTGCAAGAGCTTGGCATGAGATGAGGCATGAGATGAGAGATGAATTCATAATATCATGACATGAGATTTCCAATTTCTCATGGGAAGGTTCTAGATGGTTCTAGATGATTCTAAACCACTCTATATAACCTATAGAACTTGCTCAGATGCAAGGTTGGTGTAAGATTTGAGAGAAGAGAGAGTTGGCCATTTCACTTGCCTCCATTGCAAGTTGAAAGTGAATTCCATATTCTGAACCATTTCCATTCATTCTTTCCATCTAAACACACTCCATTGATCATATTGAAGCTGTGCAGATCAATTTGAGAGCAAAACCATGGTGAATTGAGGAATTGGCATTTGGATTTTCAAGGTTGCAAGTCAGAATCGAATTCTAAGATTCAAGCATTCTCCATCCAATCTTTTGCAAACAGAAGCTCTATCATCATCCAAGGAAGGTTTCTGAAGAATTACAAGGCTTGAAGTGAAGGTCTTCACCATCTGTTAATCAAGAAATACCAGGTTTGCAAAATTCATTCTACACCATAATTTATGCATCTTTAGGTAGAATTGTTAGGTTAGAACTGTTAGAGACCAATAGGAGATGGATCCTGAGAAGTTTGAGAGCAATTGGTGAGGTTTCAGTTGGTGTCACCATTTTTGTTTGGACCAAGAACTCGAGCTATGGTGAGTTATAGAATGAATTAGATATCAAGAATCAGTCAGTGTGAGTTGGTGATTAATCTGAGGTAGTTAATTGCAAGAATTGTTGAGATGGATGTTTGAGCATATCTTTGATCTTGGATCGGGTTTGAGGATTTAGGATGATTCAGTTGATTTTAAGATCATGGTTAGATTCAGAATGAAATTCTAGACAAGTTAGGGTTTTGAATTTCCATTTTCCATGGAGATTTGATAAGGTTCGAGTTGGAGGAAGATGGAGCTTGAAGCTCTGCATTTCCATGGCTTCTCTAAGAACCCTAGCCAGAGGTAGAAGACAAATGCGTAGCCATTGGATGAAGCAATACTTGTTGACTAGACCAGGATCTCACGGTTGAGATTTATTTCCAGTTGAAGAGGGAATCTGAAGATGACCGTGAAACGCATCGTTTCATTAAAAGGGAATTGGGCTGGATTGCTAAACACACCCCACCGTCATGGCCCACTGGGTTTTGAACTGAATTTGGTTACTTTTCACACCGTGGTTTTCTTCATTTTCTTTATATTGCTGATTTAATTTCTGGTTGAATTGGGCCTAGCGCATTTGATAATGACACCCCCCATTTTGAGCCCATTGATGAATTGAACTGAACGTAGTTACTATCTGCACCACATCATTTCTTATTTTAATTTCTTTTTCTCCATTTTATGTTAATCTTTGGAAAATCATAATAAATAGGAAATTAATGATTTTTGCATGGGGATTTTTCTCCCATTTCATGATAATGTCTAGAAAATTATCAAATAAAAATATTTGCAGTTCATGCATTTTTAGTATTTTTTGTGTATTTTCTATTTTAATAGCTTTTTAATTCTTTTATGTTGATGCATGGTTTTGTAGAATTTTGTTTAGCTAGTTCCCTTCACATTTTTAGGCCATTCGTTTTAGGATACTTAGATTAGGACTTTAGCTCCCCCCTGGATTTATTCCAAAATTTTGTGATGAATTTTAGGTTAGCTTTGCTTAGATGATTTTAGGTTGTGTAAAATTAGGTCAATCCTTAACATAGGTCCACAATAACACTAGAATTTTGGGTTTCTAGGTCAAGATAGACATTGGGGCATATAAGGGTATTAAGGGTAGGTATGTAGGATCCCCTAGGAATTATATTAGATTTTAATATAGTAGTATACTATTTTTAGATGATTTTTGTAGTTGATGATTGTTTGTGTTGCCCTTGGGGCTTGTATTTTTGTTTGCTTTGCTTTGTGGACTTGGAGAGCTTGGTATTGCTTTGAGGAGCATAGTAGGAGCATTGAGGAGCTTGAGAGCTTGATCTTATTTGTTTTGTTGTTGTTTTAGGGTTAGGGATTAGGAAGAGTTTAGACCTAGTCAACTTCTTTCTTAAACATGGATGGTATCTTTCACCTCCATTCCTCCCCATGATTCAAAGTCCTTCCATGGTATTCACCTCTCTCCTTTGGAGGGATAAGTGATTGTACCTAGGAAGTAGAACTTTTGAGGGAACCATTCCTTTGATGTTGAACCCTTATAGGTCACCTTTGGTGGTCAGTAAGCAGTTTAACACCCTAGCTTATCCAGTTAAGTGACTTCCTCTGGTTTGAATATCTTGAGAGATGTTGAGAGAGAGTTTGAAGATGAAGACTTCATTGAAGAAGATGAATCCTTGAGCATTGCCATTCCAGCTGAAGCTTGAAGAGCAACAAGAGCAAGTTGATACTTGAAGACCCCTGAAGATGAAGTAAAGACTGAAGGATGAAGTTGATACTTCTAAGTGATCAGAGAATACTCTAAGAAGCTGAAGCTTGCAAGAAGAGAAGACCAAGTTGAGACTGGTAAAGCAGGGAGAGCTTGAAAGCTTGAAGACTAAGTTGATACTTAGGAGGAGGATTCAATTGAGGTTGATTCTGAAGAGCTGAAGCTTGAAGAACAAAGGAAGTTGATACTTACTTTGATACCTGGAGACCCTGAAGGGATCAAGTTGATACTTGTGGTTATTTGAAGCCTGAAGGTGGAACTGATCAAGGAGCTGAAGCTCAGGGAAGATACGTTGAAACTTATGTTGAAGGGTTGAAACCTAGAGAAGCAAATTAATATTTGTCAAGAGTGATGGAAGTCTGAAGACTGAATTGCTGTTGGAAGAGCTGAAGCTTGGAGTTGAGAGAGGAGTTGATCTTCTTCTCTGTTTTCTTTTCTGTATTGACATGTTTTGTTTGACTTGCTTGATGCATTAGAATAAGCTCATATCTAGAATAGCTTTAATCTAGGAGCATGATTGCACTAGAGGTTGAGTTGCTCCCTCTGCTTGTATTGTTACTGTGTGGCTTTGCTTGCGGGTATTCGGTAGAGCCCTTCTCCCTTGCCCATGTCGTTTGTCTGCTTGATAGCATCTGATTTTATTTTCTTCTGTATGATTGCAGTTTACTGCTTTTTGCTTGATAGCATGTTGTTTATTTCAATATGATTACTGTTATGCATTTTGGCTTGAGGTTGAGATGAGCTTGTGGAGGCTGAAGCCCCACACACATTTCCTCCCTCACTTGCATTGCATGCATTTTACTGTTTAAGCTGATGCTTTGTCTGTTTTGGTGTATCATTGACATGATCCCTTAGGACTCTCATTTCCTTTGATAAGGAATTGATGATAGAACTTTAGGTTGAAACCTATGCATGACAGCTTCTAGGAGTTCTCTGTTCAAACCTCAACCATAGGATGAATCCTTGGCATGACAACAGTAGGACTTGATAGTCTCCCTCCAAGTTGGGCATGTTCTCTTCTCATCTCAAAACAGTTTAAGATACAGTAATCATGAATGATTTCTTTCGTACGTTACGAGCCTTAAGCTATCTAAGAAAGGATTGTGGGAGAGTTTCTTTTCCACAATTTGGATGTTTAGTGTGGTACCCTTTGGGTGACATGCGACACATTCACTCTCAGGTCATAGTCTCTAGTGCGATTGAAATTGCAAACACAATAAAAAACGCTTCTTTCGTAAAAGACAGGAAATAAACCGTAGTGTCCCGAACTACGTAAGCTCTGATCTCTCATACCTGTTGAGAGTACGTAAGCACAATACTGATGTATTGGCGAGCTATCTTCCCCATAACCCGTCGTAGGTCGAACTACGTTGACTCTGATTTCTCGTTCTCTGATGAGAATACGTAGGCATAAAGTGCGACGCTTTGCCGAGTCATTTTCTTTTTTGTTTTAGCCAGCCTTGATAGGTAGATAGATAAAACCAACCCGTCCAAGTAATCGCAACAAGCGTGGATCCCGTCGAGTACGACGGACCTGAGGGGTGCTAATACCTTCCCCTTGCGTAACCGACTCCGGAACCCAGACAACGGTTGCGACGACCTTGTCTTACCCTTTTTCGTTAGGTTTTTCTGATCGTTTCCTTTCCCGCCCTGAGGGATAAATAACGAAAGGTGGCGACTCTTCTATTGTGCCGGCACCTTATTTTCGCGTAAGCGAAAGCTGGCGACTCTGCTGGGGACTTCAACGGTTCCCTACGCGAGTCAATCCTAGCGCTTGTATGATTACTTGTTGGGTTGCATTTATTTATCGCATTTTACTTCTCGCGCTCTATTTCCCGCATTTTATTTTCAGTATGATATGATTATTTGTGTTGTTGTGGGAAGGGGCATTCTGATGAGTGAGAAGCCAGACCCAGGCTTGAGTGCACCATAGCATTAGTTGTAGAAATTAGTGGGCGCGTGCTTGCTTTGCAGGCACTAGTATCTCATGAAATCCATGCTCAGACGAGGTTCTCCCGGTTGGCTTCTCTTTCAACCCTTTGGGTTGAGACGGTTGCTGGTTTGGTGGATTGTCGACTCTGGGGACCGATCATTTGTGATTCAGCCGAGTGAGGCCGCTTCAGGAGCTGGTGATGCCACACCTTCTGGGTATCGTATCACCCCTCTTGAATGTCTGTGACGCTGATGAACACATAGGATGCCGAACTTGAGTCAGTTTAGGTCCATACCTGTGAGCGGGGTTGGGTTCATTGCAGGAAACTTTGACCTTCAGACCACCTGGTTTTCTTGACAGCGAATCAGTTTTATTGGATCGGAGGATCTTATCATCATATGTATTTGTTCTTGATAGAGCAGGTTGGGATCAGAGGATCTTATCATCAGTTGTATTTGTTCTTGATAGAGCAGGTTTTGATAAGAGGATCTTATCATCGGATGTGTATCTGTTCTTGATAGAGCAGAGTTTTCGGCATCAGTTGTTTGTTCTTGATAGAGCAGATTTTTGATTGGGGTCTGAAGATCTCATCAGCAGCTGTATGTTTGTTCTTGACAGAGCAGATTTCTTGGTCCTACATCAGAGGTCCTTATTATCAGACATTTGTTCTTGACAGAGCAGAATCACGATCCTATGTATATGGCCCTATCAGATGGTTGTTCTTGACAGAGCAGATTTGTGGTCCGATACCAGGGCTTCCTTCTTATCAGATGCAGTGGTTGTTCTTGATAGAGCAAGATTTTGGTTTTGTTGATACAGAATCTCCACAGCAGTTGCCTTGGTCTCCTATTGCATGATTGCATTTTTCATTAGTTTGCATATTCATTTGCATTTCATTAACGTGTGTCTGTGTTGCAGGTACCGTTTTCCCCGATCCAGGATTTCTTGCCTCCTATCGTATTGTTATGGGCTCTCCTAGGAAGACCGTGGCTTACAAGTTCCCTGCCCCTGATGTGGTTAAGTTGACTGGTTTGATAGCCTTAGCAGATGATTCTGTGAGGGATGAGTTCAGAAAATCTTATGGCAGGTTGCTCAATTTGGTTCGTAAACCCTCTGCGTTCGAGTTGAATGGGTTGCACGCTCTGCTGCAGTTCTACGACCCTCCGCTGAGATGTTTCACTTTTCAGGACTTCGTTCTCGCACCTACACTGGAAGAATATGCTGATTTACTAGGGGTGCCCATCAAGAGGCAAATGCCTTTTGTTCATATGGATGCTGAGCCTGATCTGGCTGGTTTAGCTCCTTCACTTCATCTGGACGCCTCCGAATTAGTATTGACTAGTTGGAATAAGGTTCCTGGGTTCTCCTTGCAGTTTCTAGTGGGTAAGGCTCAGCAGTGTGCCAAGGACGGATGTTGGGTCGCGTTCAATGCCATCCTTGCTCTGTGCATATATGGCATCATTCTGTTCCCCAATATGCCCGATTTTGTAGACTTTGATGCGTTTCACATCTTTGCTTCAGGGAATCCAGTTCCTACCTTGATCGGAGATGTCTACCATTCTATCCACTACAAAAACGAGAACAGGAGGGGTAAGAATGTCTCATGTTGTGTACCCTTGCTTTATAAATGGCTTGATAGCCATCTGCCCAAGAGGGGTCCTTTTGCCTCGTCTGCAGCCACAGCTGAGTGGTCAGGGCGTCTGATGAGTTTATCTGCAGAGGATATTGATTGGTTCGACAGGGATAGGTTGGGTACTGAGGTGATCTTCAGCTACAGCGGGTTTCCAAACGTGCCTTTGATATGCAGGAAGGGCTGTATAAACTACAATCCTTCTTTGTTGGTCCGACAGTTCGCGTATGCTTTGAAAACTCCGCCGAAGGATGAAGAGGTGCAGGAATCTCTGTACCTCACTGGTCTTCTAGAAGGGGATCTGTTGTCCAAGCTTCAGCACGCGTGGAATGGTATTAGTAAGCGAGGAAAACCTTTGCTGGGAAAAAGCAACAATCAAGCCTACCCTCCGTACGTTTCCTCATGCCAAGCCAGAAAGCCCTCCAATGATTGAAGAGCCTACTACTGTGCCCATTCAGCAGCATAATCAGGTGTTAGCTGAGCGGGATGAATTGAAGCGGGCGAATGAAGAACTGGAGAAGGAATTGGCTCAGCTCCGAAGCGAGAGGAACGAAGCCGTTCATTCTTTCAAAAGGCAAACAGAGTTGGTGAACCAGCTGGGAACAGACCTGACTAAGCAGATAGCCGAGCGTGAGCGCATGGGTCAAGACTTCAAAGCTGTCAATGACGTACTGGCTACGAAGAAGCAGCACTTGGATGAAGCATATCGGAGGATATCCAAGTTCAACCAACACTGGAAAGCTTCCCTGGCCACCAGGAAAGAGCGGGAGGATAAGCTGATGCTACAGATCTCCAAGCTGGAAGCCCAGGTGAAGGACAGTGAGAAGAGGTTTGATGAGGAAACCGCTCGCAGATACGCCGCCGAAGGCCAGCTCAACAAAGCTCTCGCTAACCTGAAGGAGCGCAAGCTGACGTTTGAGTCCAAGAAACGGAAGTTAGAAGATTGCTTCGGCGAAGGAGCATGGGAAGGTTCGGTCGAAGGTCTTCAGTATACCATTGTGCAAAGGGAGTTACTCGTCGAGGGGTTACTCACGCTGCCAGATCATCCAGAAACGAAGGAGTTGTTAGAAGAGTATCGCGCCCGTGGCCGTACTTGAATATTTGTATTCCTTTTGTTTTGATCATTGTTATATGCTGACCATCACCAGGCTTGTTGGCTGAGGTCACGCTGTTGATTCATCTTGTACTCGCTGATGCTATGTACTGCCTTGATAGGCTTTCTTTATGTATGAGATTGTTGTTTCCCTGATTGGACCCGGGCTTCTTCTTCTTATTATTATCGGCACTGGCACTAAGGCACTAGGATCGGGGGAGATCTCCCTAACACACAGACACACGCATGCATTTGCATGAAGCATCTGCATGGCGAGCATTTTCTTGTTTTTCCTAACCCTTCTGTGTTTAACAGGTTTTTCAGGTTTACAGGTTGTCCCAGGTTGTTTCCGATGGTTCCAGGATTGATCAGAGACCGATTCACCGTTATACGACTAGAGCTAATCAGACCAGGATCATGGATCAAGTGCAAACTGATGTTCAGGAACTCCGCGAAAGGATGGATCGCTTCATAGAGCTCATGTAAGTGGTCGCCAATGGCCAGGATCAGCTCAGAACTTTGGTTCAGCCTTTGATCTCCAGGGTTGATAGCAACGGCGTGCTCCACGGTGGGACCGTGCCTACTCCTCCACCAGTTGAAACTCCGCAGAATGGTGTCCCCGTGGCCGGGGGCAACGACAGTGCTAATGGCAATGTGATGACCAACATCGGACTCAATACGGCGGGCGTCGGTAATGGGAGTCTGGGAGCTAATGTCAATATCGGGCCGGGCAACGACAATGTAGGCGTCGAGAATCTGTTTGTGCCTCAGCCATGGCTAGAGGATCGTCAGGATGATGTGTTCTCTCAAAAAGGTGCTGAAGGGGAGCTGAATGCTGAAACGCGGCTTAGATTCAAGGCACTTGAAGATAAAATGAGAGATATCTAGAATCAGAATACTTTGGGCGTTGATATGTCCAAGCTGGGATTAATTGTTGATTTCAAGGTGCCTCCCAAGTTCAAGGTACCGGACTTTGAGAAGTATAAGGGCACCACTTGCCCTCGTGTCCACCTGAGATCGTATTACAGGAAGATGTCTGCTTATTCCGAAGACGAGAAGTTGCTGATGCACTTCTTCCAAGACAGTCTTTCCGGGCCATCCCTCGAGTGGTACATGGGTCTGGAGCCCACTAGTGTGCGCACATGGAAGTATCTTGCTGAAGCATTTGTGCACCACTACCAATACAATAGCGACTTGGCCCCGAACCGAGTCCAGCTGCAGAACCTTTCGCAGAGGAATAATGAAGGATTTAAGGAGTACGCCCAGCGGTGGCGTGAGTTGGCAGCTCGGGTTCAGCCGCCGATGGTTGAACGAGAGCTCGTGCAGATGTTTGTAGCCACCCTCCCAGGGGTTTACTATGAAAAGTTAGTCAGCGGTATATCTGGGAAGTTCTCGGATCTCATTATCATGGGTGAGCACGTCGAGAATGGGATCAAGATCGGGAAAATTCAAGGTGAGTCATCCTCAGCTGGAGGAGGCGGAAAGAAACCTTATGCTGGCAAAAGGCGAGAAGGAGAAGCGAGCGCTGTGACCAACGCTCGAAGAAAGGGTAAAGGCCCTCAGCAGCAGGTGGCCAGTATAAATATCCCAGCAGCTCCGCAGCAGCAGCAGCAACAGCAGCAACCGAATCAACAGGGATATAGAAAGTACCAGAATCGGGCATCTTTGGCAAACCGTCACTTCGAGGCACCGCCCATGTCGTACGCGCAACTCTTGCAGACTTTGCTTCAGCTACAGTTGGTCCAGAAGAGGACGATGGCTCCCTTGACAGGGGCACCTCCACCAGGGTACGACGCAAATGCCACTTGCGATTTCCACTCAGGGGCACCAGGCCACACAATCGAGAACTGTAAAGCCTTCAAGCACAAGGTGCAGGACTTGGTGGATGCCAAGATCATTAACTTCTCCGATAATGTGCCCAATGTCACGAAGAATCCTATGCCGAATCATAGGGGAGGCGGAGTGAATGCCATTATCGAAGAAGAGAGTGCAGATCTGTTGACTGATGTCAGAGATCTGAAGACGCCACTTAGCTCGTCAAAGCTAAGTTGTTGAAAAAAGGGTTCTTTCCAGGTTGCGGAGAGCTATGTATGGACTGTGCCACACATTCTGATGGATGTGAGCAGTTGGTCGAGGGAATTCAAAGTCTGATGACTGAGGGGATTCTGCAGTTTAGCCAGAGGGCTGAAAGTGGATCAGGAGAGGTAGTGCTGAAGCAGGCCGATAAAGTCGCCACCATCACCATCCCTCGCCGGCC
This sequence comes from Lathyrus sativus, assembly GCA_963859935.3. NCBI lineage: Eukaryota > Viridiplantae > Streptophyta > Magnoliopsida > Fabales > Fabaceae > Lathyrus > Lathyrus sativus. Next base: position 352,804,075 of record OZ012741.1, read on the forward strand.
GATAACTATTTCGGCGCCCAGACCGCCCACAATTACTATCACCAAAGTTAGGCCGATACCCTTCGAAAGCACTAACTCCGTTCCGTGACATTATGGGGCTGAAGTCTATTGCAACGGACAGAGGTTGGAGCTAGAGCCGTATGGGTCGACTGTGGAGAACCTTGTCGGAGTCAGTGGTATCACTCGCAGCGGAAGAGTGTTTGCACCGCCAGAGGTCGTGGCGGATAAAGCGATCAGAGCTGATGTGACCGATAAGGGTAAAAGCAAAGTCGTCGAAGAGGTCCCGTGTGGGGTAGAAAAAGATTTTCTTGTCAAAGATGCCGATGAGTTTATGCGGTTAATCAAAAAGAGTGACTACAAGATTGTAGATCATCTCCATCAGACGCCCTCGAAGATTTCCATTCTCAACTTGCTGCTGTGTTCTGAAGCACACCGCAACGCGCTGCTGAAGGTGTTGAACGCCGCATACGTACCACAAGAAATATCGGTGAATCAGCTAGAGGAGGTTGTAGCCCACGTAAATGCTGGGAACGGGCTAGGGTTCACAGACTTAGAGCTGACGCCAAAAGGGAGGAATCACAATAGCGCCCTGCACATCTCGATAGAGTGTAGGGGCACAATCATGTCGCACGTGCTGGTGGATACGGGTTCGTCGCTTAATGTCCTTCCGAAGAAGGCGTTAATGAAGTTGGATACTCGTGGAGTGATCTGCACACCCAGTGATCTAGTTGTGAAGGCGTTCGACGGAACTAAATGCCACGTTTTCGGGGAGGTGACCTTGCCGATCCAAGTCGGTCCGGAAACGTTCAACGCGGTCTTTTATATTTTGGACATCACGCCTGCCTACATTTGTCTCTTGGGTCGGCCGTGGATCCATGCTGCTGGTGCCGTGACCTCCACGTTGCACCAGAAGCTCAAATATGCTGTCGGAGGAAGCATCGTAACCGTGTGTGGCGAGGAGGACATAATGGTGAGCCATTTGTCATCCTTTAAGTATGTTGAAATGGATGGTGAAATCCATGAAACTCTATGCCAAGCGCTCGAAGCTGTCAAAGTGAAGGACGTAGCTCTTGTGGTCACAAAAAAGCAAGAGATGACTCTCTCATCATTCAAGGAAGCTCGGGCCGTTGTCCAAGCTGGATCTACCCCAGGCTGGGGGCGAATTTTGGAGATACCCAACAAGCAAGATAAGTATGGGTTGGGATATTCTCCTGGAGCAGAAGCATCTTCTTCTTCGTCTAGCAGTGCGTCTCGAGGTAAAGGGCCGATCCAATTTACCAGTGGCGGAGTGATTTTCGAAAGCATCAACGCGACGTCTGAAGACAGCGGGGATAGCGACTGTGACCTCGACTCTTGGATTCAGCCAAGCAAGCCAGGCGAGGGCCTCAACAATTGGACCATCAAGGATATCATCCAGATGACAAGTGAAGAGTAATGATTTACTTTTTCCCAATCATTGTACAACCCTATGTCCTACCCGGGGCATAACGGTTTTATTGTCAGGGCCTTGTTGGATTATGTACATGCATTTTGTTAATAAATCAAAGGCGTTTTCTTCGTATTCAAATTTTGTGATCTCTGTTATTCCTGTTTTATATTTGTTTTGAAAAAAACAGTAAAATGGCAATGGGGTTTGTGCTAACCTGCACATCCTTGTTTTAAAACTTAACCCTTGTTATTGCAGGATCCACATAATAGATGACATCGACTCTGGACCTTCTACGGCTCACTTCGACTTCGATTGCCCGATCTATCAAGCCGAAGAAGAGATTGATGAGGACGAAGACCTTCCTGAAGAGTTGGCCCGCTTGTTGAAACAAGAGGAGAAGGTTATTCCGCCTCATGAGGAGGAGATCGAAATCGTGAACCTGGGTTCTGAAGAGCTCGTCAGAAATGTCAGGATAGGGGCTGCACTGCAGAGTGATGTCAAGCAGAGATTGGTCGAGATGCTAAGAGAGTATAGTGACGTCTTTGCTTGGTCATACGAAGATATGCCCGGACTTGACACGGACATCGTGGTCCACCACTTGCCGCTGCGAGAAGATTTCCCTCCGGTTAAACAGAAGCTTAGGAGGACGAGACCAGATATGGTCGTTAAGATCAAGGAAGAAGTGAAAAAATAGCTTGATGCTGGCTTCTTAGCGGTCACCACTTACCCTCCGTGGGTCGCCAACATAGTGCCTGTGCCGAAGAAGGACGGTAAGGTACGCATGTGCGTCGATTATCGGGATTTGAATAGGGCGAGCCCTAAAGATGATTTCCCGCTGCCTCATATCGATGTGTTGGTCGACAACACAGCCTAGTTCTCAGTGTTTTTGTTCATGGATGGCTTCTCCGGGTACAACCATATCAAGATGGCGCCGGAGGACATGGAGAAAACAACGTTTATCACTCCCTGGGGAACATTTTGCTATAAGGTAATGCCTTTCGGTCTGAAGAACGCAGGGGCCACTTACCAACGAGCAATGGTAACTTTGTTTCATGACATGATTCATCATGAGATTGAAGTCTATGTTGATGACATGATTGCGAAGTCCCAAATGGAGGAAGAGCATCTGGTCAACTTATTAAAGCTTTTTGAGAGGCTTAGGAAATTCAGGTTGAGGCTGAATCCTAACAAATGTACTTTCGGAGTACGGTCCGGAAAGTTACTGGGGTTTATCGTGAGCGAACGAGGCATCGAGGTTGATCCTGCGAAGATAAAAGCCATACAAGAAATGCCAGCGCCGAAAACAGAAAAAGAAGTTCGTGGTTTCTTGGGCCGGATAAACTACATTGCTAGGTTTATCTCCCAGCTCACGGCCACGTGTGAACCGATGTTCAAGCTTTTAAAGAAAGATCAGGCGATTACTTGGAATGAGGATTGCCAGAAGGCATTTGACAAGATAAAGCAGTACCTCCAAGAACCTCCAATCTTGATACCCCCAGTGGCTGGACGGCCATTAATCATGTACTTGACAGTTCTTGAGAATAGTATGGGGTGTGTTCTCGGTCAGCACGACGAGACGGGCAGAAAAGAGCATGCCATTTACTACTTGAGTAAAAAGTTCACTGACTGTGAATCTCGATACTCGATGCTGGAGAAGACGTGTTGTGCACTAGCCTGGGCTGCCAAACCTTTACAACAATACATGCTCAATCACTCCACCATGCTAATTTCGAAGATGGATCCGATCAAGTACGTCTTCGAGAAGCAGGCTCTTTCGGGCAGGATTGCCAGATGGCAAATGGTGTTAACGGAATATGATATTCAGTACGTGTCCCAGAAGGCCATCAAGGGAAGCGTATTGTCTGAATACCTTGCCGAACAACCGATCGAGGATTACCAGCCGATGAAGTTTGAATTCCCTGATGAGGATATCATGTTTCTCAAAGCGAAGGATTGCGATGAGTCGTTTCCCGACGAGGGGCCAGATAGGAAATCCCATTGGAAATTGATATTCGACGGGGCGGTTAATTCCTACGGAAGTGGCATCGGGGCTATCATCACGACTCCCCACGGATCCCACATCCCGTTCACTGCAAGACTGACGTTTCCAGTCACCAATAATGAAGCAGAGTACGAAGCATGCATCATGGGTCTAGAAGAGGCAATTGATTTGAGAATCAAGAATCTAGACGTATATGGTGACTCAGCGCTTGTGATCAACCAGATTAAAGGGGAGTGGGAGACTCGCCAATCAAATTTGGTGCCGTACATGAATTATGCCAGAAGGCTACTTCCGTTCTTTGATCGAGTGGAACTCCATCATGTACCCAGAGCAGAAAATCAGATGGCTGGTGCCTTAGCCACGTTGGCTTCAATGTATAAAGTCAATTTTTGGAACGAAGCTCCAAGAATTGTCCTTTCCCGTCTTGATAGACCTGCGTTCGTCTTTGCAATCGAGGAAGCCGCCGACGGCAAGCCATGGTTCCATGACATCCAGACTTTCCTTATGATTAAGGAGTATCCTGCGGGTGCGTCAACCCAGGATAAGAAGACTCTGAGGAGGCTGTCTGGAAATTTTTATCTCAATCCTGATGGAGTGTTGTATAAGAGAAACCACGATCTCGTGCTACTCAGATGTGTAGATGAGAAGGAGGCGAGTATGCTCATGGAAGAAGTCCATGAAGGCACATTTGGTACGCACGCCGGCGGGCATGCTATGACGAGAAAGATCCTGAGAGCAGGATACTACTGGCTGACAATGGAATCAGATTGCTTTAAATTCGCGAAGAGATGTCATAAATGCCAGATTTATGCTGATAAAGTTCATGTGCCGCCATGCCCGTTGAATGTCATGTCCTCCCCGTGGCCGTTCTCCATGTGGGGCATCGACATGATAGGCAAGATCGAGCCCACTGCATCTAACAGTCATCGCTTCATTCTAGTAGCTATCGACTACTTCACCAAGTGGGTGGAGGCAGCCTCATATGCTAACGTGACCAAGCAGGTGGTGGCTAAATTCATAAAGAGGGACATCATCTGTCGTTACAGAATTCCCGAGCGGATCATTACTGATAATGGTTCGAATCTGAATAACAAGATGATGAAGGAGTTGTGCCAGAGTTTCAAGATCGAGCACCACAATTCATCTCCTTACCGGCCAAAGATGAATGGCGCCGTTGAAGCGGCCAATAAGAACATAAAGAAGATTGTTCAGAAGATGGTTGTGACCTACAAAGATTGGCATGAGATGCTTCCCTTTGCAATGCACGGTTATCGTACGACGGTACGTACATTGACCGGGGTAACTCCTTTCTCCTTGGTGTACGATATGGAAGTTGTCCTACCGTTAGAAGTGGAGATCCCTTCTTTGCGAGTTTTGGTAGATGTGAAGCTCGACGAGGCAGAATGGATTACGAACCGACTGAACCAACTCAGCCTGATGGATGAGAAGAGGTTAGCATCGATTGCATTTGGTCGTTTATACCAAAGCCGAATGAAGAAAGCTTATGATAAGAAGGTGCGTCCTAGAAGCTTTCAGACGGGTGATCTCGTCCTGAAGAAGATTCTTCCTCCACACTCCGATCACCGGGGCAAGTGGACCCCGAAATACGAAGGTCCGTACGTCGTCAGCAAGGTCTTCTCGGGAGGAGCTTTGTTGTTATCCACGATGGATGGTGAAGATTTTGCATCTCCGGTGAACGCGGACGCAGTTAAAAAATACTTTGCTTGAAAGCGACCCCTGGACAAAAAAAGAGAGTCCAGGCAAAAATGGGGCATCCTGGCGAACCAAAAACAGAATAAAAGGTTCGGGCAAAACTTAGGGATATAAATTGAAAAATGTACACCCGCGAAGTCGAAAACCTACCCTGGGCGGCTTCGGAAAAAAAGGGTATCCCGGTGAACTGAAAACCCGCAAAGGGCGGTTCACGCAAAAGTTAGGGATTTGAAAAAGCAAATGACTGCGTTCCGCGTGTGGACTTTCTTTGTTTAGTGGTTTGGAAGACCTGAGGGCCGTTTATCTGAATCAATCTCTTCTGAAGTTGAAGCGTCGGAGAAGTATCGAAGTCGAGTGGGTCATAGAGGGATCAACTCATGGTGTTCGTCTACGCCTCGTTGCCGACATTTATATATACTGATGTATATTTATGTTTTATTTTTGCGTGGCTTCCTCATTCCAGGAGCTTGCCTCTGTGGTAAAACATTTTTACCCATTCAGGGGTTCGTTATCAATAAAAAGCATACTATTCACCAATTCTGTTTACTTGTTTAGCATTTATCCGTTTTGTTTGCGAAAAAGAACGCCGATGTTTTTGATAAAATGTGCATACGTAAACTTCCTAGCCTAGGCCACTGATTGTTGAAACCATGAATTGCTTGAACATTGTCACGAGATAATAACCTTGATAGGTCCCTTTTAAAAGGGTATCTTGTCTGTTTGTTTGTGTTGTTACAGGTGTAGCATATTCCAGACAGTGCGCCGCGCGCATCCCGAAGCAGGATGATTCCTCTTTCTCCAACAAAGTTCAGCAGCCTCTCCCCGCAGAGTCTGAACACGAGATAATGAGCATTGATATGTCTCCCCAGGAAGAGATGATTCTCTCCCCAATCAGATGCATCCTGAAGGAACGTCATCTCCTCAGCTGAGTCAGGCGCCGAAGCGCGTGTTCATCCCCCAGCACCGGGTCACAAGTGTAGGTTTCGTAGGAAACTATTCGTTCACTGAAGTGTGCAGCAACTGATAGTCCAGACTGAAGTCTCCAGTGGAATTGAAATTCCCCACCAGAGTCGTACTCTCCCCCGAAGTCGGATGATTCCTTCTTCCCCAGCGGAATTGAGATTCCCCCGCAGAGTCGTACTCCCCAGCGAAGCAGAACGATTTCTCTTTCCTCGACCGAGTTTGCAGATCCCCAAGAGAGCCGAATCCTTGGAAGCTGCTCAAGCCATGATTGGTTCTCCCCAGTGGAAGGTTGAACAGCCGGAGTTGTTTCCCCACAGAGTCGTTATCTCCAGAGAAGTAGCCGAGAAGGCCATGCAGTTTATTCCCGCGATTGACATCGCTTTCCCTCAGCAGGTCCAAGTTCTCGTAGAGCTTCATTCCCCCGCAGCAGTCAACTGAAGTTGGGTCCCCCGCAGAGTCCAATTGAGATTGGCGGGACCTTGTTTTCCTCAGCAGGATGATTCCTCTACCTGAGTAGTTCTTTCTCCTTGACAGGAGGATCCTCCCTTCGGCATTTATTTTGCTGACGGGATCGCATCATTTTGCATGATTGCATTGCATTTATCATAAACGCATAGCATTTTCCACCGTGTGGAGCATTGCGCCATTGCCGAAGCATATGCATAATAACATGATCTGGGTTGTTACTGTCTTGTTTTGCAGGTGTTCCGCCGCAGAATTGATTACTCAGGATGATTCCTGAACTCTCCCCAACGAAGTCGCTTGCTCAAGATGATTCTTGAATTCCTCAGCGAAGTCTTCGGTTCAAGATGATTCTTGAATTTCCACAGCAGGGTCGTTTGCTTAAGATGATTCTTAAGATCCCCAGTGCAGTCTCCAGAGTTGGTTGCTCAAGCTGATGCTTAGAGTCCACGGCAGAGTGTTTGCTCATGATGATTCCTGAAAGCTCCAGCATGGTTATCGGTCCAAGATGATTCTTGAAGTCCCCGACGGAGTTATCTGTCCAAGATGGTTCTTGAAGTCCTCAGCAGAGTTGATTCATCAGAATGATTTCTGGATCCCCGAAGCGGAGTTACTTGATAGTTCTCTAGAATCCCCAGCGGAGATGCGTTATCCCCAACAGGTTTTTGAACGGCGAAGTTGAAACCTCCCTTGAAGACTCCATGATTGAAGTCTGACCGTGTTAATGAAGCAGTTCTCTCAGCTGATGCGGAGTGCCTGATGGCAGAGGTTTAGATATTCCCAGTTGGCTCATGATTGACCAAGAATTCTATTCCCGACTTGCTGATGAGTTCGGCTGATGCCCGACAAGTTCTTGAATGCCTGATGGCATGAGCAACCTGATGGTTGAAGTCCGGCTGATGCCCGACAGTTCTTCGAATGCCTGATGGAATGATCAACCTGATGGTTGAAGTTCCGGCTGATTCCCGGCAAGTTCTTTGAATGCCTGATGGCATGATCAACCTGATAGTTGAAGTCCGGCTGATGCCGATAGTTTCTTTGGATGCCTGATGGCATGATCAACCCGATGGAGTCCGGATGATGCCCGACAGTTTTCTTTGAATGCCTGATGGCATAATCAACCTGATGGTTGACCTGAAGAGTCCCGAGGAATCGTGATGCTCTGATGGCATGATCGACTATGTATTACCAGTTACCGTGTGACCAATTCTCCAGCTAGTTGTCGTGCAACTATTATTTCAGTTTTGGAAGATTTGTTCCCATCAGAGTACCGCATACTTGTGCAGTTGGCAAATTTCCGGGTTTATCGGTATTCAACCATCTCGCACCATGATTGGCTGAGAGCCGTTCTCTCCTCACCCAGTCAGGTTCAAGCCGTTTGAATAGGGGCAGCTGTTGCACCCCAAATTTGACCAACATTTATGTACCAAGCTTGTGTTCACTAGTATGATCATCTGCTTCTCATTGATATGGGTACAGTAGATCAAGAGGTATGATTACCCAGAAAGAGTTATATGAGACTTTGAAGCTAGCCAAGAAGTTATTCAAGTAGTGTTCAAAGGTTGATATCTTTGTCAGAAAGTTAAGAGATCCTCAGAGAGATTGGTTGAAACCAAGATTGTGTGCCTCATAACTTGAGAGTTGTGGGGGCTCCTCAGATGATTCTAAGGCTATGAGGATGGACTTGAAGCTTTGATAGAGCTTATGAGAGGTCTTGAAAGCCATCATGAGGCCTATAGAGGTTATTGTGAAAGAATAAGAAGGCTCAGCCATGAGTGGTGTAATTAGGGTTTGACTGGGTCAACCCTAGGTCAACTGATGATTTGGAGAAGGTTGAGACCTAATCCAAGAGCCATGTGACCATGGATTGATGCATTGAGATTCTATAAGGATTATTACTAGACCAACTCATCATGATTGAGGAGTTTGAGAAGTTTTAAGCTAGGGTTTCTAAGGCTTGACAGTGTAAAATCCCCTAGCTTGATCCCTTTCTCCAAGGCAGTGTAGCTCAAGATGTGATTGTCATCTCATCTTCCCCATAACATGAATGTTGTATATCTTGCTCTTAGCTTTAATTTTAGTACTAGAAGTCCTTGATAGGATTTGTAGAGCTCAAGTTATGACTTTGACAAGTTACAGGTCATCTGAGGTATGTGAATCTGGGTCCTTGAAAGTCACCCAACTTGCATCCAGCTTTTGCCTAAGAAGGATGATTCCTATGAATTCTTGGTCAACATTATGTTGTTCCTCATCTTCTTATATTTCTAGAGAGTACTATAAGTCCTTGATAGGATTTGTAGACTCAACTTATGGCTTTGACAAGTCAAGGGCATTTTGGTCATTTGGATATTATAGGTCATTTCAAGCATAAGGCCATATCTCCTATTTCCAAGCTTCAAATGGAAAAATCTTCAACATCAAACTTGCTTAGAATGATGTTTTAAGGCTAGTAGGGAGGTCATGAGATGTTGAAAAGGCTTGTATCAAAAAGTGATAAAAATGACCTAAAATGGAGGCATAAGTTAAATAAGTTGAAATTGGAAATTGGACATCCCAAGTTACACATCCAAACCATGGCATATAATAGGTCATTTTGATTCTAAAAAACATTCTAAAAACAATGGTTCAGCCACAATTTTGATTTGAGGCCTAGATCATGGGGCTGCTTTGGAAATGGCTTGCTTGCATCTTAAGGCACAAAAGCAAAACTTAAGAAAACTCAATGAACAAGTTAGTTATGCATCTCAACACATCATATATCTCATATAAGGATAATTTCAAGTCATTTTGGTTGCTGCAAGAGCTTGGCATGAGATGAGGCATGAGATGAGAGATGAATTCATAATATCATGACATGAGATTTCCAATTTCTCATGGGAAGGTTCTAGATGATTCTAAACCACTCTATATAACCTATAGAACTTGCTCAGATGCAAGGTTGGTGTAAGATTTGAGAGAAGAGAGAGTTGGCCATTTCACTTGCCTCCATTACAAGTTGAAAGTGAATTCCAATATTCTGAACCATTTCCATTCATTCTTTCCATCTAAACACACTCCATTGATCATATTGAAGCTGTGCAGATCAATTTGAGAGCAAAACCATGGTGAATTGAGGAATTGGCATTTGGATTTTCAAGGTTGCAAGTCAGAATCGAATTCTGAGATTCAAGCATTCTCCATCCAATCTTTTGCAAACAGAAGCTCTATCAATCATCCAAGGAAGGTTTCTGAAGAATTACAAGGCTTGAAGTGAAGGTCTTCACCATCTGTTAATCAAGAAATACCAGGTTTGCAAAATTCATTCTACACCATAATTTATGCATCTTTAGGTAGAATTGTTAGGTTAGAACTGTTAGAGACCAATAGGAGATGGATCCTGAGAAGTTTGAGAACAATTGGTGAGGTTTCAGTTGGTGTCACCATTTTTGTTTGGACCAAGAACTCGAGCTATGGTGAGTTATAGAATGAATTAGATATCAAGAATCAGTCAGTGTGAGTTGGTGATTAATCTGAGGTAGTTAATTGCAAGAATTGTTGAGATGGATGTTTGAGCATATCTTTGATCTTGGATCGGGTTTGAGGATTTAGGATGATTCAGTTGATTTTAAGATCATGGTTAGATTCAGAATGAAATTCTGGACAAGTTAGGGTTTTGAATTTCCATTTTCCATGGAGATTTGATAAGGTTCGAGTTGGAGGAAGATGGAGCTTGAAGCTCTGCATTTCCATGGCTTCTCTAAGAACCCTAGCCAGAGGTAGAAGACAAATGCGTAGCCATTGGATGAAGCAAGACTTGTTGACTAGACCAAGATCTCACGGTTGAGATTTAATTCCAGTTGAAGAGGGAATCTGAAGATGACCATGAAACGCATCATTTCATTAAAAGGGAATTGGGCTGGATTGCTAAACACACCCCACCGTCATGGCCCACTGGGTTTTGAACTGAATTTGGTTACTTTTCACACCGTGGTTTTCTTCATTTCTTTATATTTCTGATTTAAATTCTGATTGAATTGGGCCTAGCGCATTTGATAATGACACCCCCCATTTTGAGCCCATTGATGAATTGAACTGAACGTAGTTACTATCTGCACCACATCATTTCTTATTTTAATTTCTTTTTCTCCATTTTATGTTAATCTTTGGAAAATCATAATAAATAGGAAATTAATGATTTTTGCATGGGGATTCTTTTTCCCATTTCATGATAATGTCTAGAAAATTATCAAATAAAAATATTTGCAGTTCATGCATTTTTAGTATTTTTTGTGTATTTTCTATTTTATAGCTTTTTAATTCTTTTATGTTGATGCATGGTTTTGTAGAATTTTGTTTAGCTAGTTCCTTCACATTTTTAGGCCATTATTTTTAGGATAGTTAGATTAGGACTTTATCTCCCCCCTGGATTTATTCCATAATTTTGTGATGAATTTTAGGTTAGCTTTGCTTAGATGATTTTAGGTTGTGTAGAATTAGGTCAATCCTTAACATAGGTCCACAATAACACCTAGAATTTTGGGTTTCTAGGTCAAGATAGACATTGGGGCATATAAGGGTATTAAGGGTAGGTATGTAGGATCCCCTAGGAATTATATTAGATTTTAATATAGTAGTATACTATTTTTAGATGATTTTTGTAGTTGATGATTGTTTGTGTTGCCCTTGGGGCTTGTATTTTTGTTTGATTTGCTTTGTGGGCTTGGAGAGCTTGGTATTGCTTTGAGGAGCATAGTAGGAGCATTGAGGAGCATTGAGGAGCTTGAGAGCTTGATCTTATTTGTTTTGTTGTTGTTTTAGGGTTAGGGATTAGGAAGAGTTTAGACCTAGTCAACTTCTTTCTTAAACATGGATGGTATCTTTCACCTCCATTCCTCCCCATGATTCAAAGTCTTCCATGGTATTCACCTCTCTCCTTTGGAGGGATAAGTGATTGTACCTAGGAAGTAGAACTTTTTAGGGAACCATTCCTTTGATGTTGAACCCTTATAGGTCACCTTTGGTGGTCAGTAAGCAGTTTTAACACCCTAGCTTATCCAGTTAAGTGACTTCCTCTGGTTTGAATATCTTGAGAGATGTTGAGAGAGAGTTTGAAGATGAAGACTTCATTGAAGAAGATGAATCCTTGAGCATTGCCATTCCAGCTGAAGCTTGAAGAGCAACAAGAGCAAGTTGATACTTGAAGACCCCTGAAGATGAAGTAAAGACTGAAGGATGAAGTTGATACTTCTAAGTGATCAGAGAATACTTTAAGAAGCTGAAGCTTGCAAGAAGAGAAGACCAAGTTGAGACTGGTAAAGCAGGGAGAGCTTGAAAGCTTGAAGACTAAGTTGATACTTAGGAGGAGGATTCAATTGAGGTTGATTCTGAAGAGCTGAAGCTTGAAGAACAAAGGAAGTTAATACTTACTTTGATACCTGGAGACCCTGAAGGGATCAAGTTGATACTTGTGGTTATTTGAAGCCTGAAGGTGGAACTGATCAAGGAGCTGAAGCTCAGGAAGATAAGTTGAAACTTATGTTGAAGGGTTGAAACCTAGAGAAGCAAATTAATATTTGTCAAGAGTGATGGAAGTCTGAAGACTGAATTGCTGTTGGAAGAGCTGAAGCTTGGAGTTGAGAGAGGAGTTGATCTTCTTCTCTGTTTTCTTTTCTGTATTGACATGTTTTGTTTGACTTGCTTGATGCATTAGAATAAGCTCATATCTAGAATAGCTTTAATCTAGGAGCATGATTGCACTAGAGGTTGAGTTGCTCCCTCTGCTTGTATTGTTACTGTGTGGCTTTGCTTGCGGGTATTCGGTAGAGCCCTGCTCCCTTGCCCATGTGGTTTGTCTGCTTGATAGCATCTGATTTTATTTTCTTCTGTATGATTGCAGTTTACTGTTTTTGCTTGATAGCATGTTGTTTATTTCAATATGATTACTGTTATCCATTCTGGCTTGAGGTTGAGATGAGCTTGTGGAGGCTGAAGCCCCACACACATTTCCTCCCTCACTTGTATTGCATGCATTTTACTGTTTAAGCTGATGCTTTGTCTGTTTTGGTGTATCATTGACATGATCCCTTAGGACTCTCATTTCCTTTGATAAGGAATTGATGATAGAACTTTAGGTTGAAACCTATGCATGACAACTTCTAGGAGTTCTCTGTTCAAACCTCAACCATAGGATGAATCCTTGGCATGACAACAGTAGGACTTGATAGTCTCCCTCCTAGTTGGGCCTGTTCTCTTCTCATCTCAAAACAGTTTAAGATACAGTAATCATGAATGATTTCTTTCGTACGTTACGAGCCTTAAGCTATCTGAGAAAGGATTGTGGGAAAGTTTCTTTTCCACAGTTTGGATGTTTAGTATGGTACCCTTTGGGTGACATGCGACGCATTCACTCTCAAGTCATAGTCTCTAGTGCGATTGAAATTGCAAACACAATAAAAAACGCTTCTTTCGTAAAAGACAGGAAATAAACCGTAGTGTCCCGAACTACGTAAGCTCTAATCTCTCATACCTGTTGAGAGTACGTAGGCACAATACTGATGTATTGGCGAGCTACCTTCCCCATAACCCATCATAGGTCGAACTACATTGACTCTGATTTCTCGTTCTCTGATGAGAATACGTAGGCATAAAGTGCGACGCTTTGCCGAGTCATTTTCTTTTCTGTTTTAAGCCATCCTTGATAGGTAGATAGATAAAACCAACCCGTCCAAGTAATCGCAACAAGTGTGGATCCCGTCGAGTACGACGGACGTGAGGGGTGCTAATACCTTCCCCTTGAGTAACCGACTCCCGAACCCAGACAACGGTTGCGACGACCTTGTCTTACCCTTTTTCGTTAGGTTTTTCCGATCGTTTCCTTTCCCGCCCTGAGGGATAAATAACGAAAGGTGGCGACTCTTCTGTTGTGCCGGCACCTTATTTTCGCGTAAGCGACACCTCCCCACAGCACAGCAGTAATGATATATGATGCGGAAAATAAATGCGGGAAAGTAAATAAAGATAAAACACATATATACAACACCTAAAGATAAATAGACAAGCGCTAGGATTGACTCGCCTAGGGAACCAGAGTCCCCAGCATAGTCGCCAGCTGTTGCAACTGCGAAAAACAACCGACGGAAAAATAGAAGAGTTGCCACTTTCGTTATTTATCCTAAAGAGAGGGAAAGGAAACGATCGGAAAAACCTAAAGAAAAAAGGGAAAGACAAGGTCATCGCAACCATGTCTGGATTCGGGAGTCGGTTACGCAAGGGAAAGGTATTAGCACCCCTCACGTTTGTCGTACTCGACGGGATCCACACATTGTTGTCTATCTAAAAGGGTGTGTTGAAACTATCTACGCTAAGGTCTCAGGGACAAAAGAAAAAGAAAAGAGAAGTGACTCGGCAGAGCATCGTCGCTCTGTGCCTACGTACTCCCTCGTGCAATGGGAAAGTCAGAGTCAACGTAGTTCGACTAACTACGGATAAAGAAGGGGGAGGTTGCTCGCCAAGACATCGCGTCTTGTGCCTACATACTTTCATCTGGTATTGAAGATCAAAGCAAACATAGTTCGAGCTAAAAGGACCACAGGTTGGTTCAAAAGCTTTTAGGCTCGAGTAGGGTTAACAAGTAGTTCTAGCAGTTGGTGTATGCAGCTCGACCATTGGAGACTTAGGCGTTACCGTTTGCGATAGAACTAAGAGTTAACGACACTCTTTTTGTGAAAATATTTTCCGATTAAGAATCCCGAAGGATGAAAAAGGTTTGAATTGTTTTTGTGTTTTTTAGAAAAGAAGTGTTTTGAATTAGAGTGTTTATAATGTATGTTGTACTAAAGTCTAAAACCTAGGATCGAATGCGTCGCATATCGTCCAAAGGATGTATACTAAACACTCTAGGCAATTGAGAGGTGGCCCCTCAATCACCATTTCCCAAGTATAAGGTTCATGGAACAACATTCATTATCCTTATTAATTATGTTAAACTTGTTTGAAGATGAGAAGAGAAGAAGGCACACTAATGGGAGACTAACCAATCCTAAACGTTATCATGCAAAGTGGACCTAAAGTTGAGTTTGAAAAGGGGAGATACCTAATGTTATCATGCATGTGTAGAACCTTCATGTCTATCATAACCTCAAGAGGTTAGAGAATTTATGGGGAGCATGGCAAAGAAAAGCAAAAGAAGAAGAAGAAGAAGAATGCATATGCAAATGAAAGATGCAAACATAAGATGCACAAGTAGAATGATAGTGGAAGGAAAATAGTGTGGGGAAGTAGCCACCAGAAGCTCATCTCAACCAAGCATGCATATGGAAATGCAAGAAAAGAAAATAAGAAAGGATGCATCAAAAGCAAACAAACAAATGACAAAAACATAAAGAAAAAGTCCTCATGGATTCATCACTTTAGGTAGCTTCAAGTTCCTCCTAAGGAGGGACCAAGCTACCTTAAATGACACTCCAAGGTCATTGGATAGAAGGGAGATGAAGAGAAGAGAGCTCAAAAGTAATAACAAAACAAATCAAGAAGAAATGCAAGCAAGAGCACAAAGGAAGCAAGCAAACATCACTTAGGAGTTCAAGTTGAAAGCTCAAAAAGAAATGCATCAATCAACAAGCCACGAACATAATTTTGACCTAAAAATGAATATACAGCAAGCTAAACATGTCTAAAATGTGAAACAAGAATATTTGAGAGCTTATTGGATCCCCAAAGGTCATTTCCAATTCAAACTAGGTCAGGCACTTGTGTGAGTTGTCCTATGAAATGACCTAACTTGCAAGTCACTTCAAAAATAGGAAAAAGGCTCAAAAAATACCAAATAAAATACACAAAGAAGCTAAACATGTTGGCAAACAGAGGATAAAAGATCAAGACAAATATCCCCTCAAAGCACCATCAAAAGAAAAGATTAATTTAGATGTACCACTTTGAAATGGGAGAAACAAAGGCAAAAAGAAAAGCCACAAAAGTCAACTGCAAAAGTCAACAACCAGGGGCAAAATGGTCCTCAAAATTTGATCAACTCATCATTGAGATGAGGATCAATTTTCAATCATTGGATCAAAAAGGAGGAAGAGAAATAAATGCAAGTGTAAACAAAGTTACAATTTAAACCATCTAAAACACTCCAATATTTAATTATTTTTTAAATTGAAAATAAAATCAAAAATAAAGATAAAAAATATCTAAAAATATTATACATCTCAAAGTTTATAAAAAATATTTTTGGTGAATTTTTAAGTATTGGAGCTATTTTATTTGATTTAAATTGCCAAAAGAAAAATAAAACAAAAATCAAAAAGAAAATAAAGAAAATAATAAACATTGGTGTGGATAGCAACCCATAACAGTTTAAACAAGAATTGGGCCAAACGGGGGGTGCAAAAAAGCAACCCAGCCCACACGCAAGAACTCATAAGCAAAAACAATACTGATCCAATAAAACTAGTCAAACAGCGTGCACGGTAGTCCTCATTATGGGACGTTAGATCATCTGGTAATCACATCGCATGTCCCACAGCTTGCCAACACATTAATGAGGCATTTGAATGTAATTTGGTGGAGCAAAACAAGGACGTACACAGTACGTCTTAATTCCAACCACGTGATCAAAAAAAGAACCGATCCAAGGGCTCACGCATCATCTTCTTCAATGAAACATGGAGGGAAATGGAGGTGGCCGGGCTGCAACACCGGTCATCCGTACCAAACGTCCAGCCACCGCAGGTACAACAACAACACATGGCCAAACCAAAACTCAACCGTTTTGCACAAAATTTATATCAAAATTCAACTAGAGATCGTGAGGATCTCAAATCCGGCGTCAAAAATCATTAATCATGCAACATGAGAGCAACCCGAAGCCATTAAGTTTGTGCATCAAAACCACAAGTTCACCAAAACTCACTCAATTTGGTTTAAACATCATCTAGAGGTTATGTAGGTTACAGATCCACCAACAATCAAGCAAAAACACACAAGAATAAGCCAATCCAAGTCCAAACAGTTTGGAGCTCATAAGCTCAATCATCACAAATGCCAGTTTGTTTTACTTATTAACGATCTACATGTTTCCTAGGTCTCAAATATGCAAAAATGGCAATGAATCATGGCATATTGAGAGTGCAAGGTTGATTTGTAAATACCTAGTGGAGAACTTCCACTGAGCCTTCAATTGATGCTTACGCTGAAGAAAAATGTCCAAAAACGTTCAGTGATCTTCAATGCAGCTTTTATAATTCACAATTTGGCTTGAAACTTGCTAATTCTCCAAATTCGAAATACAATTTTTCACCACTTTTTCAAAACTGTTCTTGAGCAATTTGCCTCCAATTTTCAGTTCTGATGATTTGTTCATGATCAAAATCTTATATGTGATGGATCTTGATAGAATAAAGCTCCATGGCAGCTTGTAGAGCCCAATTGAAAATCCATGGAATTTGGTTTTGGAGCTCTCTCATGTACACGAAATTCCTTCAAATTTGGCTCCAATTTGCTTCAAAATGCTTGCTGGTAACACATAGAGTGTGAATGGCTGAGATTTGACCCTTGTTTAATCTCAAAGGTTGATGTTTGTTTGTGTAACTTCATGATGAAGTAAACTTGGAAATGGCTTACCAAAACACATCGAACTCAAATTCTAAAATTGCCAATGTGTTTAAAACATGATTTGCACTCAAATATGTACCTATTTGCACAAAATTGATCAAAAATGAATTAATTCCAATTTTGCCCTTTTAAGCTTTCTTCCATGAAAATTCTCCATCAATCCTTCATTACAAGCCTAATCCATGACTTCTCAATGCTTGGTTAAACAAATAACACCATTTGGAGCAAGTTTATGTTGGAAAGATCTTCATTTGAAGTGTGCAAGTTAGTGAAATGGACCTATAATTTTATGACCTATAATCTCACTTTCCCAAAATACCCCTGACTTGCAAGCCTCATAACTTGAGTTCTACAAATCAGATGAAAGACTTCTAATACTTTTTGGAAATCTAAGACCAAGATATACAACTTTCATGTTGGCCAAAAGTTAAGGAGAAACATCCTTCTAGGTCAAAAATCACATTCATCTGATGACCTGTAACTTGTCTGGATCATAACTTGAGTTCTATAAATCCAATCAAGGACTTCTAGTACTCAAAAGAAAGCTAAGAACATGCTCTACAAGTTCCATGTTGGTCAAAAGTTGAGATGAAACTTGTATCTTGATATAAGGGGTCTTGAAGTTAGGCACTAAATAGGGGATTTTACCCTAAGAACCCTAATTTAGTAACTTCTCACACACTTGATCCATGATGAATTGAACTAGAAATAATGTCTCATGTATCTTAACACAACATCCCATGACCATAGCGACTTGGAATTGAGTTTTAATCTCCTTCAATTTCACAGTTGACTAAGGATTAACCAGATGAAAACCCTAGATGCAACACCCTCAACTGTAACCTTTCACACTTAGCACAAACACTTGGATGAGCTCCACAATGACCCTCAAGGCACTCAATGAGCTCTCTCAACAGCATTTATCATACTCATGAATTCACAATCCTATGATGATCTTGAACTGGCCTCCAAGTTAGGAGCTGACCCACATACATCCATCAATCTCTTCACAAGACCAATGCCACTTCTAGATCACTTGATGACCATTCAAACTTGAGTGACACCCTTGCTTAGGCTCAACACTCTGGGTAGACTCCTCTTTCTATGCACAAACTCTTGATCCTCTGTTCAATGAAAAATGCTATGCAATGCAAATGCTAGAAAGAAATGAGATGAAACATAAACCAAGTTAAAGAAAAGTTTGGGCAAATTTTGGGGTGCAACAATGAGCACCCCTCACGTCCTTCGTACTCGACGAGATCTATGCTTGTTGTCTATCTAAAAGGATGTTAAACTATCTATAGCCAAAGGTCTCAGGGATAAAATAAAAGAAAAGATAATCGGCAAAGCATCACAGCTCTGTGCCTTCGTATTCCCGTCTAGTACGAGAAATCAGAGTCAACGTAGTTCGGCTAAATACGGTGAAAGGAGGGGAAGGTTGCTCTCCAAGACATCACGTCTTGTGCCTATGTACTTTCATCTGGTATGAAAGATCAGAGCAAATGTAGTTCGGGCTAACAGGACCACATGTTTGTTCAAAAGTTTTACCCGAGTAGGGTTAACAAGCGGTTCTAGCTGTTGGTGTATGCAGCTCGACCATTGGAGACTTAGGTGTTACCGTTTGCGGTAGAACAAGGAATTAACAAAACTCTCCTTATGAAAATGGTTTTCCAAAGTTAAAGGTCCCAAGGGACAAAAAGAGTTTGATGATTTATTTGAAGTTTTTTAGAGGAAGAAGTGTTTTGAGTTTTTGTTGGTAACTCATGTTGCAATAAAGACTTGTGACTTAGGAACGAATGCGTCGCATAGCATCCTAAGGATGTACACTAAACACTCTAGGTAATTGAGAGGCAACCGCTCAATCACCATTTCCCAAGTGGCTTAAGGCTCGTAGCATACAACACTTGTTATTCTTTATTAAGTGTTTTGAAAGTGTTTGGGGGTGAGAAGAGAAAGGACACCCTAAAGGGGGACTAACACAAACCTAAGTTGTCATGCAAAGTGCACCTAAAGTTGGGATACAAAAGGGGACTATCTAATGTTATCATGCATGGTTAAGAACCTAATGTCTATCATAACCTCTGCTTGAAGAAGAGAGATTAGAGATCCTAAGGGAAAGAAGACAAAAGAAAAAGAAGAAACAACAAAAGAAACATACAAATGCAAGGATGCACACATAGAATGAAAGTGGAGGAAAATAGTGTGGGCAGTAAGCCTCCACAAGCTCATCTTAACCAAGCATGCATAAGAGAAATGCAAAGAAGAAGAGAGAAAGAGATGCATCAAAAACAAACACACAAAAGCAACAAAATGGAAAGGCAAAAGCAAGCCTAAAACAAAGTGAGGATGGGAGGCTATATGAGGACAGCAAATGACTCATAATATGCACTCAACCATAAGCATCACAAACCAAATGCAAAAGAAACACAAAGAAACACAAAGAAAAGTCCTCAAGGATTCATCATTTTATGTATGCTTCAAGTACCTCCTAGGAGTGGACCAAACCCACCTTAAATGACACTCCAATGTCATGGGACAGAAGGAGATGAAGATAAAACTTACACATGAAGCAAATGAGATAAAAGGAACATAAAAATGCAATGGATGCATGCTAAGAAATGAAGAACATTCATACATGTACAATGCAAAACCTACATGGCATTTCGAAATGCAAACTAAATTTGAACAAGCACCAGAACACAATTTGAGTCCACAAATCATCATTCAAGCCAATCATTATGTTAATAACATGAAACAAACAAGCTTTGGTGCACAAACAAACCATACAGGGCACATTAAGAGCAAACTAGGTCACATATGCAAAAGGGAAAGACACCATGTAAATATGAAATAGAAAAGGCATGAAAAATAGCAAATAGCCCCTAAAAATAACAAATAAAATCCATTGGACCCTCAAGGTGTTAGGAACCAGGGGTCCAAATTAGAGATTAAAATTCAAAGCAAAACTACCTCAACAGAAGGAAAACACACAAGGTATGCCCTAAACTAGGGCAAGAGGAAGGGTTCACATGATCAAACACAAACCCTAATCAAAAGTTGATAAAAACAGAGGAAAAAATATGCAAAAACCTTCAACATGTTAAAGCAATGCACAAAAAATTTCATTCAAAAATATGGAGTTTATATCACAAAACAAAATTAAGAACATATAGTATGCAACTTTAATTCAAACCAAAACACTTCCATTTGCACAATTTATTTTAATGGAAAAATAAAACAAAAACTCCCTAAATTCAACCAACACCTTGAAGTTCATGAAGAATATTTTTATGAAATTTATTGGAAAATGGAAGTATTTAATTGGAATTAAAATGGAATAAGCATGAAAACAGAAAATAAAAGAAATAAACTAAAAAAAGAAAAGGACACGGTGAGAATAGCAATCCAATAAAGTGTAATTCCAATGGGCTTGGCTGAGATGGGTGTGATTAGTAATGAAAACCCAGATCCAATAGACCGTTTAATGAAACGGTGAGCTTAGTGATTCAGTGGGGTAGGTCAGCATCTTCATGGTGAGACGCGCATACATCCGTTGGATGACTTAAGTCAGCAAGATCTGATGGAGCCAAACATAACACGTGGCTTGGAGATTTTAAACATAAACAGAGGAAATCATGGCCATCCAATTCAACTTCCATGAACACGACCCAAGGGCTATGGACAAGACACATACTCGCCTGAGTTTAAAATATGAAATGGAGGGAGAATTGCAAACATCGGAGCACGGCGGCTCCGGTCGTCTTCTCCGGTTGGCACCAACAGTATCAGAATTCATAAATCACCAAAACTAAACAAAAATTATATCAATCTACTCGCCATGCTTAGTAGGTCATGAATCCATAGTTCACATTATCTAAAACCTCTTTAAAACAGCCAAATCGTGTCAAAACAAATTCAAGCATTCAACACCAATCATCACAAACATCAACCAATTTAAACCAGAATCCATCTATGAAATTCAGAGATCACAAATATACAACAATGGCGTGCAATAAGTACATAATTAGAGATAATTTTGGATCTGAAGCTTACCAAACGGAGTACCTCCGTTGGGGCTTCTCAATGGCTTAAACTTGAAGAAAATGATCCAGACACGTTCAAGAAAGCTTGCTGAAGATGATTCTAACCTTGAATTGCTTTGAATCTTGATAAATCTCCAAATTCGAATTTCAACTTGTCTCCACTTTTCTCAACTATTCTTTAGCCAATTCTCGATCCAAAACCTATTCTGATGCTTTGTTCATGATGGAAATCTTATATATGATGGATAGTGATGGAAAGGAAGCCCAATGGCAGCCTATACAAGCCAAATTGAATTTCATTTTTTTGGCACATGGAGCTTCATGTATGAGCACGAAAATGGAGCTGTCAAGCATGGAAATGCACTCATTTAGCTTATTGGGATCTCATATTGATCAAATGGATGAGATTCAGCCCTTGGTTTGATCACATGGTTGATATTGGTATGTCATAATTTCACTTGAAAAGGCAATTTGAAAACTTATGAAAATGGCACAAAAATTCCAATTAAAAGCTTGCACCATGCTTATTATAATCTTGGCACTCAAAAAATGCATAAACATGCCTCAAAATGATTAGAGATGAAGTTAGATATCCAATGCCCCTTTTTAAGCTTTCTTCATGAAAAAGTCACACACCAATTATCCTATCCAATCCAAATCCATGACTCCTTGATATTTGGTTGAGAAAATGACCCCATTTGGAGCAAGTTTCATGTTGGAAATATTTCCATTTGAAGTATGAAAGATGGTGAAATGGACCTAAAATTTTATGACCTATAATCTTACTTTCCCAAAATACCCTTGTCTTGCAAGCTTCATAACTTGAGCTTTACAAATCAGATGAAGGACTTCTAGGACTTTTTGGAAAGCTAAGACCATGAGGAACAACTTTCATGTTTGCATATAAGTGAGGAGAAACATCCTACTAGGTCCAAAATTCCTTGGAAGTTGGTTGACTTTTGTTGACCAAAATCACATTCATATGAGGACCCATAACTTGTCAGCATCATAACTTGAGTTCTAGAAATCAGATGAATGACTTATAGTACTTAAAAGAAAGCTAAGAACATGCTCTACAAGTCTCATGTCCACATGAAAATAAGATTGCACTTGTATCTTGAGATAAGTGGTCTTGAGGTTAGGCACTAAATAGGGGATTTTACACTGCCAAATTTAGAAACCCTAATTTAGTAACTCCTCACACTTTGGATTCTTCTTGATTTGATCTTGGAATAACATCTCAAATGTTTCAAAGCAACATTCCATGATCATAAAGACTTGGAATTGAGTTTTAATCTCCTTCAAGTCCACAGTTGACTTAGGGTTAACTAGATGAAAACCCTAGATGCAAACTTTTGACTGTGGCTTCTTACACATGCCACAATAACTTGGACAAACTCCACAATGGCTTTCAAAAACTCAGTGAGCTTAAATGATAATTTCCCTCTACAACCATGGGCTTGTGATCCTCAGATGACCTCAGATGTCCTCATAGATAGGAGATGAACCACATTCACTTGCTTGCCTTTCTTCAAGGACTTTGACTTGCTTCTGATGATGAGACCCCCTTAAGCACTTGAGTATAACCTCTTGAATAGGCTTGGAACCCTTTGGTAACCTTCTCTTACTAGGCACACCTCTCCTGATCCCCTGCTAAATGAAAAATTCTATGCAATGCAAATACTAGAACAATGCAATGAAACAAAAAGCCAGCTAAAGAAAAAGGTTGGGCAAATTTTAGGGTGCAACAGCTGCTCCTATTCAAACAAATTAGACTTGACTGGGTGAAAAGCGAATGACTTTCATAAAATCAAGGTAATGATAGACAAGAAGAAAAACAATCCTGAAGGTTCACATCATCTAATGATAGACAAGAAGAAAAATAATCCCGAAAGTTCACATCGTCTAATGATAGACAGGAAGAAAAATAATCCCGAAAGTTCACATCATCTAATGATAGACAGAAGAAAAATAATCCCGAAGGTTCACATCGTCTAATGATAGACAGGAAGAAAAACAATCCTGAAGGTTCACATCGTCTAATGATAGACAGGAAGAAAAATAATCCCGAAGGTTCACATCGTCTAATGATAGACAGGAAGAAAAACAATCCCGAAGGTTCACATCGTCTAATGATAGACAGGAAGAAAAATAATCCCGAAGGTTCACATCGTCTAATGATAGACAGGAAGAAAAATAATCCCGAAGGTTCACATCATCTAATGATAGACAGGAAGAAAAACAATCCTGAAGGTTCACATCGTCTAATGATAGACAGGAAGAAAAATATAGACCACGTCAATGAACCTCAAAACCACCCATCAAATTTCAGAATCCTTTCGTCCATAGGAGTTGATGGAAAGAAAAATATCTTCAAATGGGCCACATTATCAATGAGAAATGAATAGGAAGAAACCACCTTCAAAGAGCCATGTCGTCAATAAGAATTAACAACTAGGAAATCCTAACATTCTTCAAAGAGCCCCGACGTCAATAAGAATCGACAGCCAGGAAAAACCCCTCTTGAAATGTCATCTCAACCAATTAACAGAAAGAAAACCATATCTGAAAGATCGCCTTGAAACCTTGCATCGTCTAAAGATAGACGGAGGGAAAACCATATCCAAAACTTACATAGTCTAATGATAGACTGAGAGAAAACCCTATCCAAAACTCACATCGTCTAATGATAGACGGAGAGAAAACCCTGATTGGGGAAAAACATCGTCGATAGGAACTGGCGGAAAGAAAAATCTGTCGTCATCAGATGACTAATGGACAAAGCATAACCGACATATAATCTTGAAACCTGAGTAAACCGTTGAGCTGTCTGAAAACAAACCTGAATAAATGCCCTTTGTGGATTGCAGAGTGATTCATGTTGCCACGAAAGGCTGATAGAAAACTAGCTTATGCTCCAAATGCATATGCGTATGTTTGAATTTTTCTATGGCGTAATGCTCCATGCGAAATGGAAACGCTACGCATTTTAGGATGACATGCAACGATGATGCAAATATGATGATATATGCAAAGATGCAAATGTGGGCCTGGGTTGCCGGAAAAAGCTGGGTGAAAGGACCTCTCTAGTAAAATAAATGCTAAAGAGGTGAAGCCAACTCCATTGGGGAATAACCAGATGTGCCAAGTATGATTAGACTCTTCTTGGGGAAAAACAGACGAAGTTTCCTGCGTACCAAAGGGAATTGGATTTGGGTTATCCGTGAAGAATCAGGTACGACTGCCGCTGGACAATATCCTTGCCTGAATTCAAAGATTTTCGGTTGAAGGGTCAAGGGATAGTAGCATGACTTCCCGACATTCGTCTTGAACTTGAAGATTAGCTGAACCTGCTTGAGTAGCTTCGAGTAGCTCTGATGACACGGAGAGGAACAATTCCTCCGCTTCTGATTTTCCCCAGCCTGTGGGACCTTTGCTGGGGATGTCCTTGAAGGAAACTGAATTTAATACCCTGATGGACTAAGATAGACTGCCCCAGCACTTTGAACCTCGGAGAGGTGCTTGACGTGCCACTGTCTTGCAACGACTTTTCCCCTGATTGAATGATTAGTGGATAGAATTCTGGCTGCGAGAGATTTACTGAATCTCGACCTGATTGCCCCGGAATAACTGACTTTGGATGGCTGACTTCATTGGGGATCATTTGATATAGCTCGCCCCTGCTCACAGAGTATTCGGGCGTTCTGCATTCTATCCTGATCAGACTTTCCACTGTAGGAAACTTTCCTGCTGTCAAGCGCTTACTCGCAAGTAACACAAGTTGTTCTGTATAAAAGATGTATTAATGCAACACATATGACAGTTTTGAATCCAACTGTTCATTGAAAGGAAAAAAAAAAAACAGTTTACGGCATATAATGAACAAATCATTTACCAGAATATCAACATCAATACCAACATAGTAAGAAGAACCCTTTTAGGAGTCAGTTTCAACGCGATCTTTACCGAAGTATGATTTCAAAACAAACCTGCTTCAATTAGGACTTTTCAGGTTGTAACATGGTCAGCTTCACGATTTTGAAGGAAAGGATGAAGGGTCAAAATTTATTTAACCCACCCCTTCTCCTTGATGTTCTCGATCCTACGTTCAGCTAATCTGACACGAGCGCCCACCTCTTAGAGGTTGAAGGGCAGGAGCGGAGGTTCGAGAAACTACGCGTTTTTTTTGGAGTGACAGTCACTCACTCTTCGTCTTTGACACTTGGGATCACACGACTTGTATTTATTCGAGGATTTTTCTTTTGTAATCCTTTTCATTTTTCAGCTTTTTCTTTCCCTAACTTTTTCCTGGACTGACTCTTTTGAGTTTCTTTTGATTTTTAAGTCCAGCGGGATGCCCTAATTTTTGCCTAAGCCATTTGTTTTCAAGTTTCGACTCAGCGGGCTTTGATTCTTTTTTTTTGTTGAACAAGTAGTGTAGACACTGGTTGTCTAACTCTTTGGGGAATAATGTGATTGTTTCACTCTGACGTTTAACCATTGTGTTTTTTAGGCACGACCTCTAGAGGTGTGATTGTTCCTCGAACGGTAACGCTTCTTCGTGATTTGGACGCTTGATCAATTAGCTAACATCTCCCTGCCCAGGTTAAGATGAGGGTTTTCGTTTCAGAAGACTCTGCTACTAGGCTCATGGGGTTGACAAGGTGATTATCTTCCTATATCTCTCGGTGTTTAGGATTTGAAACAATGCATGTACATCATCAACAGGTTTTATTTCAAAAGCATACAATCAGAAGCTTACACGTCTTTCAGTTTCGTCATCCTCCCCGAATTCCTCTTAACCAAGCATTGGATATCTGTTAAAAAGCAATTAAACACGAATGGATTTAATCAAAATATGTATACTCATTTCATTATCATCATCAATTGAAACAACAAGTTTTACAACTAAGATTGCACTCTAACAAGAAAGAAAATACAAACATAAGAAATGACAAGATAAAACAAAGGAAAACGCCAACTTCCGAAGAACCAGGCTTTCACATCTGACTTGATGCTGAACCAGCCATCTTCAAAGTTGCTTATTGAAACCATTATGATGCTCTTCTGAACCTTTGTTGTCAGTGAATTCTTCCATGATGTGAACTGCTGAACCCGCATGGTAGAACTTGTTGATCTGGATACTCTGAGGTGTGACCGAGAACATATCAGAGTCCAGCAGATTCTAAATCTGGCTTTTAAGCACCTTGCAGTTGTCGATTGAATGCCCTTGTGCCCCAACATGGTACTCACGGTGGGCGTTAACATTAAACCTGGCGGATACGGAGAAATCACTGCATCGATCTTCTTTGGCACTATCAATCCCCCCTCCTGATCAGATCTGCCCCATCCCCTCTGACTGTAAGACATGGGCACCCAAGCGAACTGCTTTTCTGGCTTCTTTGGTCTTTGCCTGACGCGCAAACTCGAGATATAACGATAAGGTTGTTGATTCTAGAGGGAGCTGATGTCTATTGCAAAGACTGGACGGGTCGTTGACTCTTAACAGTTGAAACCGGAGGTTGGTCTGAATTATCAGGGACTCTTTTTGTTCAGGTGCTTTCATCCTCAGGCTTGGCCTAGGCACAGGGAGTAACTGAGGGTAGGGGGATTCTGACACAATGATTCAGGATATACTCCTGACTACTGCAGCTTCAAGAACATCCATCATCTTTGGAGGATACGGAATAAAAATACATGATACATTCATGCGCTCGGCGTGAACTCAATCCACATTTGACTCGATCAAGTCTTTGAACCTTATGCTTAAAAGCTTTCAGTTCTCTATGTCATTCCCCGGTGCCCCAGAGTGGAAGTCCCAACGGGCATTCATATCAAAACCTGATGGAGGCTCACCAGTCAAAGGATTCATGGTCCGAAGCTTGACCACCCTGATGCTGAAGCAAGGGTTGCAGCAGTTGAGCATACGTCGTAGGAATCTGATCGAAAACTCTGTTACATGTCTTACCTTTAGAGCATATATTCAATCAGGGATTGCCTTGGAGGGAACAGGAGGTAGCTGCTGACGCGGGGCTTTTGGAACCTCCGGTTGTGCAGATGATCTCTTACACACATTACGCTATGGTATAGGTGCGCAGACAAAAGTGGAACAGGAATCTTGGCTGCAGTTAGAGGGATCTGATACCTTATTTTTGAGCACATTCTCTATCCCCTCCATGACAAGCCACCATGGGTCTTCAGCTATGGTTTTTTCTGAGGTTTTGATCAAATGCAACTATTGCATGTAATGATTAGTACTAGAGGACTCGGACTCCAATCATTTCAGCTTGAAACTGCTCCAAACTCTGCAAGGATTCCTGCAACAAACTAGGGGAGAACATGAAATAAGAACCCACGGCTCTAAGGTATCTTTCATGCAAGTATTGCAATGCAAAAAGCAAACACACATCTTACAACAAGACAAAGAGAAACAACCTATATGCACGAAGGATAAACACCTCACACAATATGCAAACCAACAAAGCAACATATAAGCACAAATGAGTACGAATACAATGACCTCATCCAACAAGCCTGTGATGGTCAGCAAACATCAATGAACAAAGCTAAACAGGTAAGCAGAGAAAACAGATGCGACACCGCCACAGAAACCTCTAGAAACTTCCATCATTTTCAATTGAGCCCTCAATTGATATTCTTCCGAACACACTTCTGGTGGATCCTTCCATAACAAGAACTATTGTTCCCGGATGGTTGGATGAAGGAAAATCATTAATCTGGATAATACCCTGAGGCGTGATGGAGAACCTGTTAGAGTCTAGCAGAGTCTGAACTTGGCTCCTAAGCACCTTACAATCGCTTGTTGAATGCCCATGTGCCCTAACATGGTACTCACAGTGGGCGTTGACATCGAAGCCTGGAGGGTACGGCGGATCATTGGATTAGTCTCTTTCGGCACTATCATCCCACCTTTGACCAAATCCGGCAACAACTGACTGTACGACACTGGTAGCTGAGTAAACTGCCTTTCAGGTTTTCTTGGTCTTCGTCGGGTGTGCTGACGCGACTAATGCCGATAAGATCGTTGATTTTGAACACTCGAGGCATCTGAAAACTGGATCTGAGGTTCTGAAGATTCTGAGACGAAATCAATTTCTCTCTCCCATTCTTTCTAAGAACTGACAACTGATTCCTTTTCATCAACTGAGATATAAGGAATACCTCGAATCTTTCCGTTCTTGAGTTCGCTCTCAATATAATCTCCTGTTACCATTAAGTCAGCAAAGTTTGACGTTCCACAACTAATCAACTTGTCAAAGTAAGGACCTTTCAAAGTACCCAAGAATACGTCAACCAACTCTCTCTCCAAAAGTGGGGGTTGAACACGAGCTGCAAATTCTCTCCATCTCTGCACATATCCTTTGAAGGATTCGTTGTCTGCCTGAGATAATTCTTGCAACTGCATGCGGCGGGGGAGCCAAGTCAAGATTGTAGTTGTACTGCTTCACGAAGGCATTGGCTAAATCTGACCATGATTTGATGTTACCACTTTCCAACTGCATATACCAAATCAATGATGCTTCGCTCAAACTATCCTGGAAACAGTGAATCATCAGTTTGTCGTCGTAGACGTACGAAGTCATTCTTCTGCAAAACATTACCAAATGCTGCTTCGGATAACTATCTCCTTTGAACTTCTCAAAATTTGGTATCTTGAACTTCGGAGGCATCACAAGGCCTGAAACCAAACACATGCTCAAAGCATTCAGATCCAGAGCATCTTTACTCATCAGGGTATCAAGCTTTTCTTCCAACAGCTGACATTCTCTTCATAAACTCAACAGTCCTTGGGTCTTGAACATTAACCTTGGGAACAACCCTTGGAGGTGGAACAACCCTTGGAGAATCTGGCGCAGAGAAGTGAAACTCTGTTAGTTTGTGTCATCGACAGAAGATGAATCTTCGTCTCTGACAAGAATATGCACAGGCTAAGCTTGAGCAACATTATTCACTGGAGTCCTCTGAATGTTGGCCTCTCCTCTGTCATAGCTGTTACGGCTTCCATGAGCTTACCCAACTGATTCTTCATCAATTCAAACTCTGCCCTAGTAACAACCAAGTTCTTTTCTCCTGAGTTCATGATCCTTCCAGAAGTTGATTCAAGTCCAATGTGAACGTTAGGAAATCAACTAGCGAAGCGGATAAAGATGGGTGAGCTCCCTGTTCCGGCTGAGGATGGATATTCAAAAATGAAATGCAAATGGAAAACAGAAATGAAAAATGCTAATGCAACAAACAAGGGATCAAGATCACTGTGCGGAGAAGAACCAAAGTTCTGCCTTGACAAGAACATAACACCACTCTGATAGGAACCAACTGATAGTAACTGTACTAATTCAAACTATAGAGAAAACCGGTAATCTGAAGGTAAAGGTTTCCTGCATAA
>OZ012741.1:352834186-353028662 GCA_963859935.3 Lathyrus sativus
GAATTCTATCTCGCGTTCATAGCAACAAATACTTGATTGCGCAGGAAGCCTTAATCACCATGATTCGTGTCTTATCCCCACGATGCTTGATCATAATGATCTATACATGAAAATATTGCACCTGCACAAGTTGATTAGTGGTAATAAACGCATAAAAGTATAAAGATAAAATACAAGATAAAACAATGGAGGTGGAGCCATAAGGTCAAAAATTAGGGTGTGACAAGTAGCATAAACTCCCCCTTTCTTTTGCAATCATATACTTTAAAAGAAAAGCTTATGTGATCTTCTTGGCTTTGGTCTCTTGTCACCCTTTGACAACATCAAAAAGAGAAAGAGAAAGGTTAAGAGTGAAATGTTCAACACAACAAGATTCTCAACAGGTAATAGTTAATCATTAACCAATATTCACACAAAATAGAGGCAATGAAAAGAGGTAATTCTAACGGATAGTCATATTGATATTAAGAAATAAAGTACAAAAAAAAACTCAAACAGACATAACAATAAAAAAAGCCAAACATTGTGTAGAGGTACAAAGTACAAAGAAACATAGCAACACACAAGCAACAAAGAAAAAGCAATGCACGTATGAATCTAATGCATGCGTCCCCGTCCTCGTCTCTCATGGAAGTGAGGATTGCGGTAAGGATCGGCTAAGTCGGTGAGTTCCACAGTGATGTTGTTCAAGTAATGTAGATTGTCGTATACGGCCTTTTCCTGAGCTGCATTAGAGGTAGCGAAAGCCTCAAATCTTGAATCCATCCTTGTTGAGAAATCATTAAGCCGTTCATTCTGCGTTTGGAGCTCTGTGTGAATTTGTGCAGACTGCTCATCTTGAGTCCTCATAAAGTCTTCTTGTTGCAATTGCATAATATTCATAAAAGTTTGTTGTTCCAATTGCATAGATTGCAGCATGCTGAGGATTTCAGAGGTGTTAGACTGCAGAGGAGATGAAGGTGCTTCAGGACTTCCTTGAGACGGCTGATAGAATTTCCCAAGGGTAGTCCAGCCAGTATACTGCCACTCGCCCCAACCTTGATTGTGTGTTTCTTCTTCTCCTTCAGTAGGATAGTTGTTTTGAACCCAAGTGGTATTTGTGTACTCATTTTGTGTCTGTTTGTTGATGACTTTCATGCGCCTCATGTGCTGGTTCGACTTCTTCTTCTTCATTTTCCTCTTGTTCTCCTTCTTCACTATCATCAGATTCTTCAACAACCCTAGGAGTAGTTGCCTGCGAACAAATTTGTAACTTTGTCGCTACTCACACCAAAAGTAGCCCATCATGGAAAAAGTTTCGTGCTAAATTCTTTGTCGGAAGAGATGGAGATACAGGGAAATGATGGATAAAACAACTTCGGCCGTGGTAAGAACCTCTTGAATAAAAGACCCATAAGCTAGAGCAGTTCCTCGTCCGGAGTCTCTTAATCCAAGCATCCTACTAGCGATTATCGCGGTGAAATTTGGATACCAAGTTATTGATGAGCTTGAATCTTAATTCATTTGCAACCGAACTTTGATTTGTCCAAAGGAGGGAAAAAGATCGAAATACCCATAATGCAATGCAAATGCAAAGATTAGAAAGTTTTTAGGTTCGGGGGTTGGTAAACTTAGGGAAGGTGCTAGCATCCTAAGTTTCTGTAGTACTCTACAGGAACCTCTTGTTTTAATGTTGTTTATTGCTAAGGGTTATCTGCTTAAGGATTAGAGACCTAGGGGTTTATTTTCTAAGTATACTCGATAAGATATCGCATCTTATGCCTACATATCCTTACAGGAGTGGAATCAGAGTATCTGTAGTTCCCCTAAAGGGTTTGAGGAGTTCTTTGGCTGTGGTCAAAGTTCCTACGGGATAATGGTAGTTGATTGATTGATTTTAGGAGAAAAGATGAGTTGTCATTTTAAGGGGGATTACTTGATTTAACCACCACAACTTTATAGGAAAGTAGTCTTTGCATCGTTTTAAGAGAAGGGCTCAAGTACTCGGATTGTCAACAAGTACGCCTCTATCTCTCCTAAGGCAAAGTCCCTACATATTGATTGAATTGTTATGGGGTAGGAGTTTTATCTCGCTTAAGATGATTAACATCTTATTCTCTAATGTGTTTGAATAGTTTGAATTGAGTTGATTTGATTGTGTTTGTCTAAGTTGTAAAGATAGAAGGTCCTCCTTATGGGGTAGGATCTAACATAGAAGATCAACTTGAATGAGATCAAGGATCAATGGGGGGTATGATGCAAATGAGATGCATAGGCACAATTTTTTAAGTTATGCGCAGGTTCTTCCTTTGGACGATATGCAATGCGAGAAAGATAAATACGGTAAATGATAAATTGTGGAAGATAAAGGCAGATAAATAAAACCATACACAGACGCATGAAAGCGCTAAGGTGCAAGTGAGTGAATATGTGAACAGAGTGGAGACGCAAGCGTGCACGATTGATTTTGAATGTTGATTGATTTGATGATAGATTGAATTAGATTCGCTTATTGAGATTAGATTAGATAGCAATGGGTAAATTTTCTAATAGAAATGATTTTTAAGCAACTAAGGGTTTTGAGAAAGGTTTTAATGTCAATCTGATTTAGGAAAAGTTAATTTGATTATTAGATTAGAAAAAAGTTGATGTGAATTAATTTTAATTTTAAAAGATTAATTGTGAGTTAATTAGGTCTTAACGAGGGACTTTGAAAAAATAGAATGAGCGGTTTTATTAGTAAATTTGAATTAGTTTTAATTATTATTATTATAAAAGGTTATTACTTAAAGTTCAAATTACTTAAAAAAGGTTTTTTTGTTGTGAGCAATTAAATAAATAGAAAGAGCTTCTTAATAAATATATGGTCTTATTAAATTAAAGGAAGTAGATTTTCTTATTGAACAAAATATATCCTTATAAAATAAATGTTTATTAAGTTGATTAAATAAAATTGTTGATAAGATGAGTTAAAAAAAGAGTAAGTTAATTAATTAAATGGAAAGGAAAAAGGTTAATTAAAAAATTATTTAAAATAAAAGAAATCTAATTAAATAAAACAAGTGATTAAATTATTTTAATTAAAAAACTGATTAGAAAAAAAAGATTGATTATTAATAAATTAATTAAATTAAGGTGAAATGATGATTATGCTTAGTTAAGTAGCTGATTAGAGGTTAGAGTGATTAACAGAGGGATTAAGGGAGGTGGATTGATTGTATGAGTGTGGTGTACGTGGCTTACGGTGGTCTGCGCGATATGGACCGGTGGATTAGATCCATTAGAGATCTAAGGGCCACATGCGTGAGGGTATACCGTGTGTGCGTGTGTGCGCTTGTACAGGATTAAAATACAAAACAAAACCCTAAAATCCCAAATTAAACTCTCTCTCTCTCTATCCCAACCACTCGCCTGCTCTCTCTCACTTCTCCGTTCACCATCTTTCTCTTCTTCTCCCAATCCTTAACTTCCGCCATTTCTTCCTCTTCTCCTCGTCCTCTCCTTCAATCTTCTCCATCTTCTTACCGTTTTCCCTACAAAATAAACAATAAAACATCAAAATCACAGTAAACAACATCGACGAGAACGCTCACCATAACGAGGCTTCTTGTGAGGTTCCCGATTGGGGCGTCCAGGAGATGACGGCAGAGGATGCGGCTGATTCGCGGAGGCAGGGGTCTCTCAAATGCGACGGATTTGCGGACGGAAAACCATCACGAGATAAGTCTCATCTTCCTTCTACCTTCCGTATTCTAGGTTTTTTGAATTTAGGGTTTTCATGGCTGTTGAACTTCTAAGGTTGGTTTGGGAATTTCTAGGATTTTCTTCGGATACAAATGTTGAACTGGTATTTTTTGTGCACTGGCATTTGTGTGTGTAACTCCCCCCTCTATCTGCGGTCTCTTTCCGATTATAGGCCCCAAATTATTGAAAGGGGACACCCCTGTTTATGGCCTTGAAGGCGTTTCCGATTTGGTATATCCTGTCTGAGATTCGTTTGGGAACCAAATGAAATTGAGTTATGAACTTTCCTTTCCAATTTGTCAAATAATTAATCAAAAATGGTTTGGCTTGCAGGTCCTCGTTTGATGGTATTGAAGGTACTTAATTCCTCAATGATTTCGAACTTCTGTCATCTCAGAAAAACTTTGACCTCTGGTTTAGCACGCAGCATTATGGGAAAACATGGCATGGCTACGTGAGGCGTTTGGTTATTTGGTATTGGCTTTGGTTATTTTGCAGGAATTCTGAGGGCGTCGCTGCTGAGCTTCGACGTCGCAACCTTTACCTCCATTAGTTAGTTCCAAATCGTCTGATGTAGGTTGTGGGCATGTTGAGTCAATTGCGGTACCGCCATTTCCTAATACTTTCTGGTATGGCGGTTCTTGATATTGTTATGTAAAATGTAATACTTGTCTTTGAACATTTGGAGGATTAATGACAACAGCTTTGCATTCTTATTTCAGCTTGCGGTTATGGAGCTAAGTCGCCTTACATGATAAATGTTACGTGCGTTGATGCCCTGGTTTTATCATGCTTGGTGGGGAATGTGTCGTATACTTTACTTTGGCCAAGTGGGTTCTTACCCAGTTTCAACAGTTCAAGGAGGTAATTGGACGTGTTATTATTTCAACATCCTTAATGTCCAAATGTGTTAATATTTTCACAAAGTAACCTATAAATTCAATGCCTTCTAACAGGACTGATACAATCAAGAAAAGTCACGATCTTAACCTGATGTCGGTGAGCTCTTTTTTGGAAGCTTTTGAAGAGGCGAGTTAATGATTATTGGCCTTGGGTGGTTCGTGGAAACAAAGTTGTTATTTTCATAAGAGAAAAGACTTGGAACCTCAAAGTTAAACATAAACATAGACCTCCAATTCCAAGCCCTGCCATCATTATATCCCTCAATGCAATTCGTCGCGAGGTACAATTGTTTCTACCAGAAATATTGGACCAGACTTGCTGTTTTATCAGTGAACGCTTCAATGCGGTTTTTACTTTTGAGTTGTGTTTGATGAGGATTCTCGCGCTTGATGCGTGTGTACTACTTGGTACTGATATTTGTAATTTAATTCCCTGCTCTGTTTTGTTATTCCCCATAATCACATAACTCATAGTTTTCCAATTAAATTGATCCTGTTTTGCCTATTGTTTGGATTGACTCAATGACTTATTGAATCCATTCATTTCTCTTAACAGGTTGTAAAGGGATCAAGGCGACAAGCTGCATCTTGCATTGACGGCATGTCTTGGCAGTACCGCGGTTCAACCGAGTTTGGTCCGAATGTGATTCTGGTGTGGAGAAACATGAGGAAGACCTGCATTAAATGTGAGCATGCATCTTGTAGGTTCTGAAATGTCATGCAGCTCGGAGGACATGACGGCGTGAATGCTGCATTTTGGTTTTTTCATGTTGTAACTGAGTTTTGATTTGATTTGTCAATGACAGGTTGTTGTTGTCTTTCCTTTGAAGATGGGAAGGGAGCATACGACTCATAGAGAAATGCCTACGAAGTTTTGGCGTTTCAGTTGATGTTGAGGTTGAAGTCAAGATAAATGCTACTGCTATTAAAATAGACAATTGTTGTTGTCACAAATCCGCGAGTTGGACACGAGCATTGAAGTTTGAATTGAAGTAAATCACGAATTGCCTCACTCTTCAACTCTAGATAGATTCTCCTCAAAACTTCTTCTCATTTTGAAACCTTCTTATACAATACCTACTTGCTAACTTTCGGGATCTTAAATTCCTCTGTTTTAAATATTCGCAGCACCGTGGCTAAATGGATCCTTGCATGCAGAAAATGATGACAATAATGATGGCTTGAATTGGACTTGGTGGTACCACCACAACCGGCAAGTGCTTTGAAGACATCCTTGTGACAGAGGCGCTTAAATGTGTTTGCTCTTAGTATGACCAAAGTTGCACTAATTGTTTTCCACAAATTTGCATAAAAGCTAACAGTTCGTGAATGTGACCAAACTCCCGGTGGATTTGCGGTTCCAAGATAAAATTTACCTTTGCAAAGCTCTTTCTTGTAGTTGTAGTGGTATATCCACCAAATACATAAGTTCCATAGCTTCCAACTGTGTCGTGAAACAAGCCCTCCTAAGTGGGTACTTGAAGATTTCATTTTATCATGGATCTATGTAGTTGTGCCTCTTAAATGTAATCCCATGATTAAGAAAAACTTCTTGGTCCGAACATAAGTGTATAGAAATTTGTACTGAGAAATAGTAATGTGTAAACGGTTGATATTCAAAAATAGAATTGGCCTGACTCTTTTAAATTGATGAACTCTTGAATGTTGTAATGGCACCTTAAATTTGGGAATGGACCTTGTAATGAGAATGGTTTTCACCTAATATACGAAGTATGGGGAAGGCAATGGAACACCTTAATAACACTTATAAAATTTTGGTCACAAAGCTCTTGAACCCAATGAATATATTCCTAATCGAGATTAGGTCCCGTATTTAGCATGAACTTCATATCAGAACGTGTGATGAATTGAAATCATGAGTCTTGATTGTCATTATGAGACTTTGAGTCTTGAATTTTAAGCAAGGAAGTCATCTTGTGTAGGCCAGCTTTAAAACAAATAATCTGATGTAGTAACATCCTCATTTCATCATCCTTTGACACCATTATATTAAACCACCAACACACATGAAGATACGCCCATACAACTAACATGAGGAATCCATCGCATAATCACGCCCCTGGGATGCTTTGCTGTAAGCATCTATACTTAGACATTAATGCACCTGCACAAACTAGTTAGCCGTAATAAACATTCATACAAAATAAAATAAAACAAGCAAGAAAATAAGCACAAGGAGGTGGGATCTTAAGGTCAAAAATTAGGGTGCTACAGCGATGTAGTAGAGCCAGTTTATTTTGATCTTATTATTCAGAATATACATAAGATGTACTTCAGCTTGTTCAACTTTAGAAAGGCCACCCTTATTCGGCCGCAGAATGTGCGCCACAATCCATTAGAGAATGCGCTCACCTGTTTGCAGTTTACCAGCAGTGACGGTTCTTGGAAACGTATCACTGCTCACAATATGCTCTGGATAAGGTCGTTTCAACATATCGTTTAAGGCGCTTTTGAACTCATACCCAGCCATAGTGTGAGAATCAGTTACCTCAGGAAGAGGATTTTCACACGCAGCTAATGCCAAGTTGAAATATTTGTTCCAGACATTAGAATTTAAATTTACCGTTGTGGAGCCAATTTGAGAGTGAAACACCTAACCTCTGAACTTGTCATGAATGCATGTGTAGAAAACATGCACCAAGTCTTCACTGTATTTGGAGTTGCATTCTAAGAAATTGACAATACCTTGAAACTCTAACAGAGACATGATTTCGGTGAGATGCATGCGCTCCGCCGTTAGTTTGTAGAATTCATTTTGCTTGACGATCCCTCTCTTACCAATATCTTTGTTGAAATTATCGACAAGAGACAGTGGAACCAAGGATACAACAGTGATGGGTAAGGAAGCAGTTGATGATGCCCTTGATCTCTTACCGGTAATTCTGCGTGATGATGAAGCCATGGGTAGTGATTTGGAGGTTTGGTAATGGTAGAGAGTAGGAGTTTGGAGAAGATTTTGAAAGTGATTTGTAAGAATGAAGTTTGCCCCTTTTAGAGATGGATTTTAGGGTTTTGGGAAGAGGAGAAGGCAAGAGACAAATAGGCATTAGGTAGGTGAAACTCACAATGTATTTGGTTAAATGCACACTCAATGCTAATTTTGAAATTAAATGCACAAGAATTTGGAACGATTTTGCAGAAATTCTGAGTTTTCGCGCGATGTGTCGACCATACCTTCTGCATGTGACGACACATACTGTTTGAATTTTTAAAAATGCAAAAGTAAATAGGTGTGCATCGACCACTGCCTTGTTACGGTCGACTCATACAAGCAAAATATGCAGATTTTCACTTTTATGCATATATGAGCAAATATTTGATGCATAAATATAATGCCACACAACAATAAGCATCCAAACAGATATGATACAAGGAACATGTCATATATATATATATATATATATATATATATATATATATATACAATATTAGTCAAGCGATACAACTACTTAACATGAGAATTTGGAGAGAGAGAAGGGAAAGGAACAACATCACCTCTATACCGGAATAGCTTGATGAAAAATACACTTGTGCTTGCAATAATCTTAACTTGTTAGAAGTACAAGAATATAATTGTAAATGAAATAAGATAAATCATGCAATTATGACACCCGATCCGAAATGTCGAGAATGCCAAGTTCTAGGCGAATATGAAAGAAAGGTTCAGTAGCTAGCGGCTTTGTGAAAATGTTCGCTAGTTGATTTTTAGTGTCAACATGTTCAAAGACAACATCACCTTTCTCTACATGATCCCTAAGAAAGTGGTGTCGAATTTCGATATGTTTGGTGCGGGAATGTAACACAGGATTTTTGGTGAGATTAATGGCACTAGTATTGTCACAAAAATTGGGAATACGTTCAAGTTTGAGGTTAAAATCCAACAATTGTTGCTTAAGCCATACGACTTGAGCGCAACAACTACCGGCGGCAACGTATTCTGGTTCGGCGGTTGACAAAGCAACTGAAACTCGTTTCTTGCTATGCCAACTGACCAAGGAATTTGAAAATAAATGACAAGTACCACTAGTGCTCTTCCTATCCGATTTGCAACCGGCAATATCGGAATCGGAGAAACCTACCAATGAGCAATCATAACCTTTGGAATACCATAGTCCATACTTCGGAGTACCAGATAGGTATCGAAGTATTCGTTTGACATCTTTTAGATGGGATTCCTTGGGACATGATTGGTATCTTGCGCACATGCACACACTAAACATAATGTCGGGTCTAGAAGCAGTAAGATAGAGAAGTGAACCAATCATACCTCTATACCTTTTTACCTCTATGTCCTTACCGCTTTCATCTTTATTCTTGTTTGTACATGTTGGCATAGGTGTGTCAATGGCCTTGGATTTTTCCATGTCAAATCTCTTGATAAGTTCCAAACAGTACTTTGTTTGACTCACAAATGTTCCTTCTTCAAGCTGTTTAATTTGCAATCCGAGAAAGTATGTGAGCTCCCTCATCATACTCATCTCGAATTCACCATGCATAAGGTCAGAAAACTCTCTCACGAGATTCATGTTAGTAGACCCAAATATAATATCGTCAACGTAAATTTGTACCAATATCAAGTGCTTTCCTTGACGTTTAATGAAAAGAGTTGTGTCAACCTTTCCTCTTGAGTAACCTTGATCAAGTAAAAATTTACTTAGTCGGTCATACCAAGCTCTAGGAGCTTGTTTGAGTCCATATAAATCCCTTTTTAATTTGTAAACATGATCGGGATACTCATGAGATTCAAAACCCGGAGGTTGTGCAACATAGACCTCTTCATTTATGTATCCATTAAGGAACGCACTTTTAACATTCATTTGAAATAGCTTAAAATTCTTCGCACAAGAGAAGGCGAGCAAAAGGCGTATAGCCTCGAGTCGGGAAACCGGCGCATAAGTTTCCTTATAGTCGATGCCTTCCTCTTGGTTATACCCTTGCGCGACCAAACGCACCTTGTTACGAGTTATTACCCCGTTTTCGTCCAACTTGTTCCTAAACACCCATCAAGTGTCGATTACTCGATGTCCTTGCGGAGGAGGGACAAGGTCCCAAACCTCATTTCTCGTGAACTGATTAAGTTCATCTTGCATTGATAAAAACTAGTGTTCATCGAGTAAGGCTTCTTTAGGGTTTTTAGGTTCCGTTTGTGAAACGAAAGCGAAGTGATAACAAAAATTACTTATCTTGGAACGGGTTGTAACACCCTTTGAGATATCTTCGAGAATGTTGTCAATTGGATGATCTTTAGAAGACTTCCAAGCTTGAGGGAGATCATCTTTTATAGAAGGGTGAGCTTCCTCAGTTTCCTCATGGCGGACATCTTTCTCCTCCTCAACTTTTGCTTTGTCGGGCTGATCAATTCCCGGCTCTGTATCTTTGAGTATGTCTTCAGTAGATGTACCTGCACCATGAATAACACTACCTTTTCCGACATTTCTCGGATAAGATTCATCAAATGTTACGTGTACCGATTCTTCAACAATAAGTAATCTTTTATTATAAATTCTATAAGCTTTACTTGACTGAGAGTATCCGAGGAAGATACCTTCGTCATCCTTGGAATCAAACTTGCCCAAGTTTTCCTTTCCGTTATTTAGCACAAAGCATTTACAACCAAAAACATGCAGATGAGATACATTTGGCCTACGCCCTTTTAAAATCTCATACGGAGTTTTGTTTAGAATGGGGCGGATGAGCACCCTATTCAAAATGTAACATGTCGTACTTATGGCATGGCCCAAAAATATTTCGGTAAACCACTCTCGTTGATCATTATTCTTCCCAATTCTTCTAAAATACGATTTTTACGCTCCACAACCCCATTTTGTTGAGGCGTGCATGGAGCGTAGAAGTTATGATTAATTCCATGATTTCCGCAATATTCTTCAA
This sequence comes from Lathyrus sativus, assembly GCA_963859935.3. NCBI lineage: Eukaryota > Viridiplantae > Streptophyta > Magnoliopsida > Fabales > Fabaceae > Lathyrus > Lathyrus sativus. The sequence continues at coordinate 352,844,722 of OZ012741.1, forward strand.
ATAGATGGTTTTCAAACTCACCTCCATGGTCACTTCTAATTGAGACAATGTTTGTGCTAAGTTTATTTTGGGAAAGCTTAGCAAATCTCTCAAAGGCGGCGAACGTATCGCTCTTGCTAGCTAAAAAGATAGTCCAACAAAATCTAGAGTAGTCATCCACTATTATGAAACCGTAATAATTTCCACCTAGGCTTTTGATTCTAGATGGCCCAAATAAGTCCATATGGAGAAGCTCAAGAGGTCTATTTGTTGAAATCACATTTTTAGATTTAAAAGATATCCTCGTTTACTTTCCCATTTGGCAAGCATCACAAAGGTGATCCTTGGTAAATTTTATTTTGGGGAGACCTAGGACTAGTTTTTTTGAGACCACTTTGTTTAGCAAGTCAAAGTTAACATGTGCTAAGCGCCTATGCCATAACCATGAATCTTCACTCATTGTTATAAGGCATTTGTCACTTGTTAACGATACTTCATTTAAGTCTAGCATATAGACGTTGTTCACTCTTAGGCCATTAAACATACTCTTTTTATCATCATTATGCACAATTTTGCAATAATCCTTTGAAAATGATACATTGTATTCTTTGTCGCATAGTTGGCTAATGCTAAGTAGATTATGTTTAAGACCCTCGACAAGCAATACATCGGAAATAGTAGTAGAAGAGGGGTTACCTACACTACCTTTACCAAGTATTATACCGCGATTATTGTCACCATAGGTTACATATCCTTTCTTCTTTTCCACGAAGTCGATGAAGAGGGACATGTCTCCAGACATGTGTCTTGAACATCCACTATTGAGAACCCATCTTCTCTCAGCTGTGTCGAGACATTGTACCTATGAAAAACAATCAACAAGAGGAGGTAGCCAAAGGCTTATTGGGTCCTATGTTGTGAGTGACAAAGTAGTTGCATTTGGGAAACCATTGATAGATGCCTTTAGGAACTAGAAATCTCCTAAATCGGCATTTAGCAATGGAATGGCCTTTCTTGCAACAATATAAACAAGAGAAGTCAACATTTGGATTACCTTTGCTATAATTTTATTTTATAACATATTTATATTTTTGGTATGGATTGACCATACTTTCACAACTCGATTTAGTACTTTCCACCATGGAAGCCTTAAGTGCCTCAAGTTTCCTTTTAGACTCTTGAATTTTGTGCTCTAGGTTAGCAAATATTTGTTTATTAGAGGCAAGCCTTTTAAAGGCTTCTTTTGCTTCATTGTGCAAAGTATTAAATGCGACTTGTAATTCGAAATAAGACATATTTGAGGAGTTTTCATATTTAGAGTGACGTACCTGTTTTTTCGTATTCTTTTGATGAGCGGAAAGACATAAGTTCACGGATTCTTCTTCATCACTAGAGCTTTCATCTTCGGAAGAGTCACTGTCGCTTTCCCAAGCTATATATGCTCTTCTTGGCTTTGATGGCTTCTTATGTGATTTATTTTATTCCCTTTCTTTGACCTTTTTGTTCAACGGACAATCCGGTTTATAATGACCGGTCTTTCCACATGTGTAGCACGATCCTCTAGTCTTACTCCCTTTGGTGTCATTACTTTGAGTGTTCCTAGATTGCTTTCGGAAGTTGACAAGGTTCTTCTTGGAGTGTTGAATGTCGTTCGTTCTCACATAGCGATTGTAGCGCTTTACGAACAGCCCCATATCCTCACTCTTGTCATCTTTTTCATCGTCACTCGATGAACAATCACTATGCTCCTTAGATTGAGACTTCGAGGAGGAAGTCTTGAGAGCTATATATTTCTTCTCAACTATATTTGTTTTGTCCTTCTTTTCTTTCTTTTCATGTTGGTCGAGGCTTAGGAGCACTTGTTCGTGCTCTTGTAGTTTTCCAAATAATGTTGTTAGGTCCAAAATAGTAAGATCATTTGCTTCTTTGATGGAGGTTACTTTCGGATGCCATTCCCTATTAAGACATCTTAAAATTTTATTAGTAGCAACATCATTGGCCACCGGCCTACCAAGTGAATGTAATCTATTGATGAGATGAGTAAATCTCTTTTGCATGTCTGCATTGGTTTCCCCTTGCTCCATGTAAAAGATATCAAACTCTTGTGTTAGTGTGTTGATTCTAGCTAACTTCACATCATTAGTCCCCTCATGGGCGACTTGAAGTGAATCCCACATGTCTTTTGCCGTAGGACAATGAGACACACGATAATATTCATCAACTCCTAATGAGGAGATCAAAATATTCTTAGCTTTCCAATCATAGTTGTATTTCTTTTCATCATCATCGGTCCATTGTGCTTCGGGCTTAGGCACAACTTCGTTATTCGCATTGGTCATAGTTATTTCTATTGGACCATTGAGAATAACGTTCCATATTTTTCTATCTATGGAATTTATGTGCACCCGCATACAATCCTTCCAATAACTGTAATTTTCACCATTGAAAATGGGAGCTCTATTATAAGCCTCTTTAGGTTCGTTTGTCATTTTCTATCAAAGTTATACTTGAAGCACGGAGTGAATCGGTGCTCCTGATACCACTTGTTAGACGATGGCTCGGATCTAGAAGGGGGTTTGAATAGATCCCAATTAAAAAATTGAGTCGGCGCTTACCAAGTTAAAATTGGTTTTAAAAGATTTTTAAGTGCGGAAGCGGCCATGGAAAAATTACGTCTAAAGTGAACCGTTATTAGAAGATCGGATATGCGTCTAGCCGACGGATATGATAATGAGAAATTAGATTCAACACACTAGTCACACTATCAATTGATTCTATCACTATCTAGTAAGATTAGTACCAATGTTTCACAATGCCCACCAAATGTGCACAAATACTAAGTAAACTTTGGTGTAAGCAATTTATTAAACACTTAGTGTGCGAGGCTCTCCAAGTGATTTTTGACTTGAGTAGGTAACCTTAAATTCCTTGTGCAATATGTTGTTGCACTAGAGGTTTGAAAACAATAGTAATTACTTACTCAATTCAACACAAGTTATGATAGAACTGCTTATACAAAAATCACTTATTTTTAAGCCAAAATAAAAGTGCTGAAAAGTAAAGGAGACAAAGATTTGTTGAGGCAGTTCCCCTGTCGTCCTCGCTTTGGGGTACGTCTGCCCTTAATTCTAATAATAGAATTGAGATCAATATAATAGATATCACTTGTAGAGTTGTAAGGTTTATACAAGAATTGATAAGCAAAATACAAACAATCCCTTTGACGTTGATGATGCTATCGCTTCTTGCTCCTTGATTCGAGTCGAATCAAGTTCTCTGATTGTTGTGAGTAGACCTCCGATTCCAGGCCCTTTGTTGAACAACCTTCTGTTCTTCAAACCCTCGGCCCGACTGATCTCAAACACACACAAATCGAACCCGAAACCCTCTTTGAACGCTTCACTGATTCCCGCTACTAGATTGACAAAGCCTTCCGCTTCTCAATCACCTTCGCTCAGCTGAAGTAGGTAGAGATGATCCGTACCGAAAAACCCCCAAATTCTCCGAATGTTGGAGAGCAAAACCTTCAAGGTTTTATTCAAGAAAAACCTGCCTTCAAAATCAACCCGAACCAGATTTCCTATCAATGGCTTCGGACCTTATCACCTTGAACAAGATCACAATCACTCCAAAAATTATTGTGTGTAATTGTTATGTTGTGAGTTGTAGAAGATGAAGATTGATGAAATTTGATGGCACCTATTTCACTTTTCTTGTTTGGTTACAATTGACTCAAAATCTCAATTGTTGTTGATAAAAAGAACAAAACTTCTATATATAGTAACAAGCCAATCAACCCACTTAACAACTTTTCAAATAAAGTGGAAAGACTTCACTAACTGCACCAACGCGCGAACGGTCGACCATAGCAGGTCTATGCGTCGACGCATAGCCTGCAGTTTTAGGCAATTTGAAAAGTCACAACAGTATGCATCGACCATAGGTCGGCGTGCACCGACCAGAGGGAAAATACATACTTCATGCGCTGACCCTACGGTCGACCATAGGTCAGCATGAGCCGACCAGTGGGAATTTGCACTGCTTCATGCGCCGACCCTGCCGGTTGACTCAAACCCTGCAAAACTGCAAAAATTGATATTTTTGTGGCTTTTATGCATTTAGTCATAACCACATATCATCCACATATATTGTATTGAATATAACAGGTTAGATGGATACAAAAGGATATGGTAGGTGAAATATTGCATTTGTCTTGTAGAGGTAGAACCGATAATGCCAATTCATCCATGGTTGCAATTTGTCATCATCGAAACTTAAGAATGCATGTTGTATGACGGTTTGCCCTCACACATTGTTACCCAGGAAAGTTCTTTTCCAAGAGGCCATCCAGGGCTTGTTTTCCCAGCATAAGTCCAATCGTAATTGGCATGTTCCATCTCTCCCCATCGGAGTTGGCTTTGTCTTTTTCAGCATTTATTTTGTTGATTCGGCTTCGTTGCATCCTACGTTCGTGCATAGCATCCTCAAAAACGCGTAGCATTTCCATTTCGTATGGAGCATTACGCCATATTCAAGCATATGCATTTGAAACATAAGCCAGGTTGTTACCTCTTTGTTTTCAGGTGTATTTCCAACAGATGATGATTTCCTTCGCCCGAGCGGTTTCCAGACCCCGGCAAATATTGTTACTTTCCTTTGCCTGTATGGTATTCAGACCATGGCAATTTGAGTTATATTCTCTATCCCATACAGATATCCATACCTCGGCAAAAGATCTTTGGTAGATGTGTTCATCTTGTCATGGGTTGCCCAACAGAGTTGCTTGTTTAAGTTTCTCTTCTTCCTAGAGGAGGTATTTTGTGAATTATCGTTAGATTCACTTATCAAATGCGTCTTGATCCGGCCTTCGGGTTCGATGCTCGCTTTTATTTAGCGAATGCCTACTGGTTAGTAGACGCTTATCAACTGCGTGTTGATCCGGCCCTCGGGTTCGATTTAGCGAATGCCTACTAGTTAGCAGAAGTTTATCAACTGCGTGTTGATCCGGCCTTCGAGTTCGATGCTCGCTTGTATTTAGTGAATTCATGTTGGTTAGTAGATGTTATCAACTGTATGTTGATCCGGCCTTCGGGTTTAATGCTCGCTTTTATTTAGCGAATGCCTGCTGGTTAGCAGAAGTTTATCAACTTCGTCTTGATCCGGCCTTCGGGTTCGATGCCTATTTTATTTAACAGATGCCTGCTGGTTAGCAGAGATTCTCAACTGCGTATTGAGCCGGCCTTCAGGTTTGATGCCTATTGTGTTCAATAGATACCTGATGGTGAAATCAGATGATCTTTCCGACTTAGTGTCGTTGCCTGCGTGTTAGCAGATGTTTCTTCCAACCGCGTGTCGAGGATTTTTGATTGATAATCAGTCAGCCTGTTGCCATTGCAATTTTCAAATGCTTTATTTCTGGAGATTTTTGTTCCCAATAACGAGTTTGCAGTTCTATTTTTGCTGTTGGCAAATTTTCGGGTTCTTTGGTATTCAACCGTTTTTTACCTTGATTGTTGGAAAACCATTCGCTTTTCATCCATTCAGGTCCAAGTCGCTTGAATAGGGGCAACTGTTGTACCCCAAAATTTGACCAACCTTTTTCTTTACTTGGCTTATGTTTCATTTCATTCTTTAGCATTTGAATTTGCGTAGCATTGTCCTTTTCAGGGGATCAAGAGAGGTGTGAATTTCAAGAGAAGAGTATCAAGGGTTTCAAGCTCAAGCAAGAGTGCTTATTCAAGTCATCAAAGGCATACAATCATCAGGAAATGGTCAAAGTTCTTTGAGAAAGAAGATTGACATATGTTGCTTACCTCCTACCTTGGGGGTCAACAGAGGATCATCAGGGGTTTAAAAATTCATTTTTATGGATAAGAGGTGTTTGATAAGCTTATTGAGTGCTTTGGAAGCCATTATGGAGCTTTTCTAAGTTTTCATTTCACTTGCAAGAGGTCACAGTCAAAGGATGTGCACCTAGGGTTTCATCTGGTTAACTCAAGGTCAATTGTGGGCTTGAGAGAGTGTGAGACTTGGTTTTAAATCATTGGAGCCATGGGAAGTTATGTTGAGACATCTAGTATGTCATATCAATCTCAAATCAAGAAGAATCAAGAGTTCAAGAAGTTACTAAATTAGGGTTTCAAAGGATCTCAGTGTAAAATCCCCTTCTTTAGTGCCCAACTTCAAGGAGAACTTACCTCAAGATACAAGTTTGATCTTATTTTCATGTAAACATGAGACTTGTAGGGAATGTTCTAAGCTTTCTTTTGATTACTAGAACTCATCCATTGGGTTTGTGGAACTCAAGTTATGATTCCATCAAGTTATAAGTCTCAGATGAACATTTTTCTGGTCAACAAAAGTCAACTCACTTGCAAGGCACTTTTGACCTAGAATCAAGTTTCTCCTTAACTTAAAGTGAACATGAAAGTTTTTCCTCATGATCTTAGATTTACAAAAATTCCTAGAAGTCCTTGACATCATTTATGGAGATCAAGTTATGGATCTTACAAGACAAGGGTATTTTGGGAAAGTTTGATTATAAGTCATTTGGTACATAGGTCATTTTCATGCACTTGTGTACTTCAAATGAGCTTTTAACCAACATGATATTTTCTCCTAGAGACCTCTTTTACATCATGAAACTCAAGGATTGTGTGAATTATGTTTGGTTATAGACATGTAGTGAAAATTTCAAATGAAAAAGGGACTTTAAAGTGTAATTTGAATTCAACGCATTATAGGTCATATTCATGTCTTATTTTGATTCATTTCTCTTCACAATACTTTAACAAGCAAATTGAACATTTTGGTTTGGCACATGACTGAGCAAAACACGTGAAATTCCAACTTACTTTACAAAGAAGTTTGATTCCAAAAGTTGCTAATTAGATCCAATAGAAAGCTCAATCCATTTCCAATGTAAAATTGAACTCACCAGCTGCAAATTCAATTTATTTTCATGAGTGTATGCAAGCATTTTCACGTGCGCATGAGTGACTTCCATTTTGGGCATTTTTTCAAATTCATCCAAATAAGGCTTCATGGGCCTCCCAATTGATCAGATATCCAACATATATAAGTTCAAAACACGCATGGAGAGCTCAGAAGTGCAAATTGAACTTGGAGAGAGCAATTTCAGTTTTTAAATTCTCAAAGAAATTTCAAAATCGTGTTTCACATTTCATCATAAATCAATTCCAATTAAAGAGAAATTCACCTTCCTTGAGGAATTTGGAAGCAAGCTTGCACTCATCTGAAGCACCAACGGAGTGTCTCCGTTCAGTAAGCTTCTTCCCCATATTTCTCTCATTCTAGGTCATGAATTAGGTTCATATTGGTTGCATCTGAAGCCCTACCTTGTGTAAGCCATGTTTGATCCATTATTGCTCATGTTTGATTGAGTTTTCAGATGTGCATCTCAAACTTATTGTGTTCGATTCCCTCATTTTATGAAGGATATGGATGATTGGATCTTGGATTCATGACCTACATGACTTCAGCTTTCTTTTGATATAAATTTTATCAAGTTTGGTTAAGATTGGATGATCTGAGCTCTGGCCACCTCGTCGGAGAAGACGACCAGAGCTAGGGATCTAGCGTTTGGTTCATAAACCCTCAGATCTGAGCTGGCATATGTTGACCTCTTGACTTGATTGCATGTGGGCCCCTCATTGGATTGACCTTGGTGGTTTGAAGAGTTGACTCCACGCAGATAAATGAAACGTTGCATTTCATTTATTCTGGATGCTTTGGCTTATGGGTTGGCATTTCCTTGCTATTGCCACCCCACTTTTATTGAGCCCAAGCGCATATAACTGTGTTCCTTTGCATTCTGATTTGCTACTACACCTCCCTTGGTTTCCATGTTTTATTTTATTTATTTTATTTTCTGTTTTGATTTTATATTAATAAAAATGCTTCCAAATGTCATAAAGTTCAACAAAAAATATTTTCAAACACTTTGACATCTTAATTAATTTTTTATAATTTTTATTTTTGATTTTCTTTTATTTTTTAATTTAATTTGAATTTTATGATTGGAAGTGTTTTTAATATGGTTCTCATTTGTTCTTGCTTGCTTTGTGGACCATTTGCAATCACCAATGAGTAAGGTTTCCTCTCCATTTTGATGATGGATTGAGGTAACTTTGAGGATGATTTTGGTTAAGGTTTGACCTATTCTTGTTTGACTTTGTGTTGCTTTTGTTTGACCCTCGATAAATATCCCTCAAGGTGGAGCACCCTAGTTGATCAATTCATTTGGTGATGCCTTGATTAGAATTTGGTTTGGTTGTTTGGGCCACTGGTTGCCAACTTATTTATGAGCTTTGTGCATTTTATTTGGGATTTATTGAGAATTTATCCTATTTTTGGTGAACCTTGCGAATCAAGTCCCCCTAATTGAAGCTCATACAAACTAGTTGACCTAGTTCCTTTAGGACATGACCTTTGTGGATCCCATATGCATCCTATGCCTATTGATTCACATTCTTGATATGTTTAGGATGCTGGTTTTAGTTTTATAAGTCACACACTTGCTTGGGTTTTGTTACAAGTCATTTTGTTTTAGGGCTTTCCATTTGTGTTTGGATGTTGAAAGTGTTTTGAACTTTGGTTCTTTACCTTGCCCTACTTTGTAACTTGTCTTGGTTTTATTTCTTCTTTGGTATGTGAACCTTCTTCTCATGTTCTCACTTCTGTCCCTTGGGTTGTGGTACCCATTCAAAGTGATTTGGTTTGAGTGATCTTACTTTGAGTTTACTTTGAATGGTGGACCACTTTGAGAACCTTTTGTGCTTTCTTTTTGCAAGATCATTTTGATGCTTTTGGTTGAGATGTTCTTTCATTGTTGCTTGCTTCCCAAGCTTATTCTCCCATCCTCATCTTGATCATAGTTTCATCTCTTTCTTCTTGCATTGCCTTTTGGTTTTAGTGATTGATGTTTGAATGGTTGTAGGAGTTGTAACTTCTCCCATTTCATCTCACTTTTGCTTGGACTTGTTTAAGTCCTTTTGTTTGCATTCCTCTTTTGTTTTGCATATCTTTGTGTGTTTTCAAGAGGTTGAGATGTGCTTGTGGTGGTTGCTTCCCCACACTTTTTTCCTCCCTCTTTTCTTTGTGTTGCATTTCATGTTTACATCTCTTTCTTCCTTCCCATTTGTGATTGACTTATCTTGTGTTTACTTGGTTTCCTTTGCCATGATCCCTTAGGATTCCTAGTCCCTCCGTTTAGGATGGGATTAGGAGAGACATTAAGTGTTCAATCCAAGCATGCTAACATTAGGGTAGACTTTTCTCCTCTTAACCTCAATCATAGGAGCACATTGCATGATAACATTAGGGTTGAGTTAGTTCCCCTTTAGAGTTGTGTCTTCTCTTGTCATCTCAAAACTTCTTCAAAACATGTAATAAAGGATAATAAGTGTTGTACACTACGAGCCTTAAGCATTTTGGAAATAATAATTGGGGGGCCTCCTCTCAATTGTCTAGAGTGTTTAGCGTATGCCCTTTGGGCGATATGCGACGCATTCGCTCCTAAGTCATAGTCTTTAGTGCAACATGGATTACAAACACAATCCAATTCACTTCTTCTTCATAAAAGACTCAAAAACAAACATCAAACCTTTTTTATCCTTCGGGATTAATGGAAAACCATTTTCAAAGAGAGTGTTGTTAACTCTTGGTTCTATCGCAAACAGGTAACGCCTAAGTCTCCAATGGTCGAGCAGCAATACACCTAACTGCTAGAATGAAGGTTTAACTCTACTCAGTTAAAACACTTGAACCAACGTGTGGTCGTGTCTGTAACACCCTTTTCTACCCCTAAGTTATCATGGAAAAATAACACAGATTTCAGAGTAAAATATTTAACTCAGTAAAAATCACCTCAAAGGGCGTATTTCTCAATGTCTCAAAATAAGTCAATACTCCGTAACACACGGGTTTTCCCAAAATACATCAAATTGCACAAAGTAGCGGAACTCAAAACATAACTCAAGGTTTTCCTCATATGGGAAGGTAAGCAAAATAACTCAATGATATATAGTTCAACTCAAAGAACCCAACCCGATGTTACATATCAGAGTAAGACCCTCTAAGTTAACCATAAAGGCTAACGACTTTAAACTTCAAAAATACTCCTAGACGGCATCCACGGCTAAACTTGGTCATCTGGATGTTACCCACGTGGCGGAAACATTCAAACAGGCAGGGTGAGCAAAAGAATTCATAATAATCAATGTATAACAATCAATACATAAACGGCATCTTACTCATATTCAACACATTCATATTCCTCAAAATGCCTCAAGGGCCACAACGTCATAACTCATACAAAAAGACTCAGAACGCAATGCCTCAACAGTAAAATCATCTCACACTTGTACATCATCCATCTGAATCACATGCGACGGATATAGAATGTACTTCCTCAACTGAAACTCAAGAAACACATCATGCAAATTCACAAGTGAGAGCGGTAAAACAGTCTAACATCCTACTTATCCCACGCTTCCGCTACGCCACTCTGATACAGACCACAAAACACGGTGTGAGCTTCTGAGACTCCAAAGCTCTACCAACACCAGTTACTTGCGTAACTCTCAAAACACACGATCTCTTCCTTGAAATTCAAGTGCTTTCCTCCTCTTATCATGGTAACTCTTTTGAAGACCCTGCGAAACATCCATCTTTTCTTGGATCCTATTGATCTTGTCAGTCATCTCTTGCACAATCTCAGGTACGAGCACAACACTCTCGCCTGACTCATACCAACACAAAGGTGTCATACACCCTACCTTACAAAGCCTCATACGATGCCATTCCGATACTAGAATGGTAACTGTTATCGTAGGTAAACTCAACCAACGACAAATGACTATCCCCCCGATTCGCCTTGATCCAACACACAAGCTCTTAACAAATCCTCTAAAGATTGGATAGTTCTCTCTATCTGTCCATCCGTCCGCGGATGATAGGCAGAGTTCAACTTCAACATGGTACCCAAAGCGTCTGCAAACTCTCCCAAAATCTCGATGTAAATCTCAGATTTCCATCTGACACAATATTCGACGATATCTCATACAATTTCACAACTTCCCCAATATACATCTCAGCTAGCTTCAACATAGAATGATTAATCCCCATTGGTATAAAATGAGCTGATCTAGTCAATCTATCCAAAATCGCCCAAATTGAATCATATCCCTCACACAGTCTTCGGAAAACCCGACACAAAATCCATGGAAATAATATCCGATTTCTACTCTAGAATATTCAACGGTTTCATCAGACCCAACAGTCTATGATGTTCAATATTCTACTTTCGACAAGTCTAACCAGCATATACAAACTCAACCACTTCTTTCTTCATCTCTGGCCACCAAAACAATTTCCTCAAATTCGGGTACCTCTTCATAGCACCGGGATGGATACTCAATCTACCTCAATGTCCTTCTTCAAGAATACTCTTATTCCACTCAACAATATTTGGAACACAAACTCTATCACGACATCTCACGATACCATTTCCAATAATTCGAAAATCAGCTCTTCGACTTTGATTCATCAAATTCAACCGATCTACCAACCCAATTCAGATTTCTGACCTTCTCGAATCTCACCAAGAATACCACTAGTAAGCTCCAACGTACTAAGCTTAACTCCATAAGAAGTCTCTTCACAAACTAGGCTCATATCACGAAATTGCTCAATAAGTTATAACTCTTTTACCGTCATCATTAGTATATGCAAAGATTTCCAAATCAATGCATCAGCTACCACGTCTGCTTTACCCAGATGGTAATTCGACCCAAAACCATAATCCTTCACACGTCCCAATCATTCTCCTTTGCCTCATATTCAACTCTTTCTGATCAAAGAAATACTCCAAACTCTTATGATCACTAAACATCTCAAATCTCGAACCAAACAAATAATACCTCCAAAGCTTCGGCACAACCACAACAACAACCAACTCTAAATCATGCGTTAGATAATTCCTCTTGCGTACCTTAAGTTGCCTTAAAGCATAGCTAAATTTGCTGATGTTGCATTAACGCACCTCCCAATCCCATCAACGAAGCATCGCAATGTACCACAATGGTTCTTTCATATTCGGCAAAATCAATCCTGAGCTATTGTCAGTCTTCTCAAAAGCTCTTGCAACTTTTCTTCATACTTTTCATCCCAAAATAAAAGCTTGAACCTTCCTAGTCGACAGTGTCAATGGTAGAGATAAATTGGAAAAATCCCTCAATGAATTCCAATAACAATCTGCCAACCCAAGAAAACTTCTAATCTCAAATACAGGTTTTTGGAGCTTCCCATTGCTATACAGCTCCAACCTTCGTCATATCAACCACAAACTTGCCCAAATAAATATGGAAAATCCCGTTCATACTCAACAAACCCACATGGTACATTAGTCACACAAATGGCATCACGGAATACTCACAATGTACATACCTTGTTTTAAAAGCAGTCTTCTAAATATCTTCAGCCTTCACACAAATCTGATCATACCCAGTTCTGAAATCTATCTTACTGGACACACTTGAAACAACCAACTGATCAATCAAATCATCAATCCTTGGAAGTGAACACTTATTCTCGATAGTCACCTTGTTCACTTATCTATAATCCATACAAAGCCTCACAGGACCTTATTTCTTCTTAATCAACAACGCTGGTGCACCCCACGGTGACACACTCGAACGAACGAATCTCTTCTCAAGAAAATCTTCGAGTTGACCTTTCAACTCTTTCAATCCCAACGCAGATATACAATATGGAGCCCTCAATATCGGACTAGTTCCCATAACTAAGTCGATCACAACTCCACTTCATGTTCTAGCTGTATATCACTATCTCGTCAGGAAAACTTCCAGACAATCATAATTAATTGGCAAACCACCAACTTCCCTACTTTCCTTAACACTCAAAGTTTCCATCAAATAAACATCTCAGCACCTTCCTGCACCGACTCATCAAACAATTCTTAAGCACTTAGCTTAACTCAAAACAATTCACTGCTCACGCCATATAAGCTTGCAAGACACGTCTATCCCATCCAACATGACTCCGTCCACTATCAACAAGAGATTAAGGGTGATCAGTTCCTCAAGTTGTAAATAGACAATCAAAAATCATGATGGGGTATAAACCATCTTTACCAAACTATAAGAGTGTTCATCGACACACTGAGCCACCACTCCACACTTGCAGCATCCTGGAGAAGCACAAGCTTCTCCCCCACTGGAATCATTCCCACTTCTGCAGATAAGGTTAGAAAAATAAATGTGTACCGACAGTGTTTTCACACACATGTCGCATACAAGGGAACAAACAACATTAGACAACTTGGTCGGACGGACCGACCTGCTCTAATACCACTAATGTAACACCTTTTTCTACCCCAAAGTTATCATGGCAAAATAACACAGATTTCAGAGTAAAATATTTAACTCAGTAAAAATCACCTCAAATGGTGTACATTTCTCAATGTCACTAAATAAGTCAATACTCCGTAACACACGGGTTTTCTCAAAATACATCAAATTGCACAAAGTAGTGGAACTCAAAACATAACTCAAGGTTTTCCCCATATGGGAAGGTAAGCAAAATAACTCAACGATATATAGTTCAACTCAAAGAACCCAACCCGATGTTACATATCAGAGTAAGACCCTCTAAGTTAACCATAAAGGCTAATGACTCTAAACTTCACAAATACTCCTCGACGACATCCACGGCTAAACTTGGTCATCTGCATGTTACCCACGTGGAGGTAACATTCAAACAGGCAGGGTGAGTAAAACAATTCATAATAATCAATGTATAACAATCAATACATAAACGACATCTTACTCATAATCAACACATTCATATTCCTCAAAATGCCTCAAGGGCCACAATGTCATAATTCATACAAAAAGAATCAGAACGCAATGCAGCACAACTCAATGCATGTGATACCAATCATCACAGCTCGATGGACACTGGGTCATCAACCCTCCATAGATCCCCATCAATAGGATCAATTCTACTAGAGAATCGAAACACATCAAAACACTTCACATCCACACAATGGGATTGAAGACAAAGTAATCAAGGTCCTGAACCAAAGTCCGAATGCACATGAATGCATGATGCACACGTCAATAATAATCCTCATAATAACAGCATATGGTGCATCATCATTCATCATATTCATCATCATCAAACTTCATAGCTCATCTTAATAATCATCATCATACACCATGTCATCATAACTCATCATAATAATCATCTTCATACATCATGTCATCATAGCTCATCATAATAATCATCATCATACATCATGTCATCATAATTCATCATAATAATCACTAAACATCATGTCATCATAATTCATCATAATAATCATCATCACACATCATAGGAATCATCATATAATCAAGTACAACACACATAGCGCTCACAGTCATACTCATATCAATTCATCATATTATCACATATTAATTCATAATTATAGTCGCGGTAATCCTCATACTATCGCCTATTAATCATATAACTTCATAGTCCTACTCATTTTAATTCATCATATTATCACATATTATCACAGTTACCCTCATGGTAATTCATCAGGAAAATCACAGCATCAAAACATCAAGACATCACTGAACCAGAACATGATTCATTAATAGAACATATACACAATTGACTTCTCAAACATAATTAGATATAAAAATATTAGGAAACCAATTCCCTTATCTATATTATGTTATAGCCCTATTCATTAGCTTTCGAACACTTCGAACGGGGGCCAAAACGGACTTACGGATCAAAAGTTACGTCCAAAATGATTTCGACCGAAAACATGAACAATCGTGTCGGACAGCAAAACGCTGTTACGCACCAGAACCTAAATCAACCCAAAAGTCCATATGATTCACTTCCCCAATGCCCCCAAAACATCCCTAAATCATCCCTAAGGTATTACGGCGATAGAGGCACAAAACCTATGGTTTACTAGGCCAATCTCGTAACATATTCATGTCCTAAATCACAATTTCCTTACAATTGCCCCAAAGACATCATAATTTATCATATCACATATTCCTATCCCTTATGGTCAGGCATATAATAATCTAAGGTTTTGGCCATGCAGGCCTAAGGTTTCCTTATTCTCATGTTACACATCAAACAGTCAGAAATATTAACCAATAACCACAACCCTCAAGGTTTCATTATCAATTTCCCTATTTTCCCACAATCAACCCAAAATCTCTTAAATCTTAAATCAACCATAAACACATCGAAAGACGTATATAGAAAATCATGAAAAGCTATACTCCCCATACCTTAGCTGATTCAAAGCTTTCACGATTATCTCCGGGAATCCTCTGCCTCCAACCTTTCCTTCAGAGCTCTGACCACAAAACTTTCACGGTTAACAAAAATGACTCCTAATTTCCTTTCAGAACTCTATTTTGTCAAACCTATTCTTGGGCCTCATCATTTGGGCTTTTCCCATAACACCCTCACTAACTTCTCTTAAATGTTCAATTTTCCCTTCTTTCACTTATATTTATTTTAATTAGTAATAATATTAATATATTCATATTATATATTATTATTCAAAATAAATAACCCAAAAATGTATTACTTCCCAATATTCCACAAAACACCACAAAATCACCGAAATTGAATATTCTCAATTAAATAAATTAATTAAAATATTCCGATTAAATTTGGGGTGTTACAGTGTCAGTCCAAACTATGTTTGCTCTGATATCTCATACCAGATGAGGATACGTAGGCACAAGACGTCGGTGTCTTGGCGAGCAACCTTTCCCCATCTTTCACCCGTAGTTTTCCGAACTACGTCGACTCTGACTTTCCCATTGCACGAGGGAATATGTAGGTGTCGCTACTGCGAAAATCGGCGCCGGAAAAACAGAAGAGTTGCCACCGTGCGTTATTTATCCCAAAGGAGGGAAAGAAAACGCTCAGAGAAAACCTAACGAAAAGAGAAAGGGAATGGTCATCGCAACCATTGCCTGGGTTCGGGAGTCGGTTACGCAAGGGGAAGGTATTAGCACCCCTCACGTCCATCGTACTCGACGGGATCCACGCTTAATTGTTTATCTAAAAGGGTTTATTAATACTATCTAGCTAAAGGCTTAGGGACAAAAGAAAAGAAAAGTGACTCGGCAGAACACAGCAGTTCTATGCCTACGTATTCCCGTCTGAAACGAGAAATCAGAGTCAACGTAGTTCGCCTAACTACGGGTAAAAGGGGGGGAAGGTTGCTCACCGAGATATCGCATCTCGTGCCTACGTACTTTCATCTGGTATGAAAGATCAGAGCAAACGTAGTTCGGGCTTACTACGGGGAGACTAGTTTAATCCTAACGTTATCATGCCAAGTTCGTCCTAAGGTTGAAGTTTGCAAAGGGGAAAACTACCCTAATGCTGTCATACATGGTTGCAAAGCCTAATGTCTATCACATTCTATCTTCAACAAGAAAGAATGGAGATCCTAAGGGAAAGGCAAAGGAAGCAACAGAAAACAGATGAAGTAACAGCATACAGGAAATGCAGATTCATAACAGTAAACATGGAATGCAAGTGAGGGAGGCAGATCATCTCAACCTCAAGCCCATAATGAATGGAAGGTGGCCTATGCTAAACATACAATCTTGGCCACAAGTGATTATAAAGTGATACGAGGCAATAAAACCTACGAATGACGTACGCATACCACAATTTGGAATCTTAATGTGCTATCATGAAAATATGGAACCTAATGGGCAATTATGTATGATAAAACCAGCCAATCAATGATCTACATATCCTATATAATGTCTATAACAAGCAACAAGAACCCTAGCATTCACCACACAAACAAATCGAGGCCGTTGGAGCCGAAAGAAAAGCAAAGTCCGTTCGAATGTCCAAATTACAAGTCCGAATACAAAAATATAAGAAAAATAGCAAAAGGTGCTAAAAAATTCAAATAAAAATCTCCAATTCCCTACATCAAGCCACAAACCAGGGGTGAGAGATACCACAAAAATATCCAAATCGAAATGGTCAAATAAGATGAAAACATTGCAAGATATCTCATGTATACCAAAGGAAAAGTTAAAATGGAGCATGTTAAAGAAAGCATCCAAAACCAATTAAAATGGTACAATAAAGTTCCCACTAAAATATATCACAATACCTCAACATGTGTATGAGATCCCTGCAAAAGATTTGGCATTTAAATAATGTATTGATAGGTCAAGGAAATTCAACAAAATGATAGCACCAGCATTGGCCTTTTTATGACGACCCAAATGTAAAAAATCCAAAGAAAATGTCAGAAAATGGTAAAATTATAATTCCAGTTTCATTAAATCCTAGACATCTTAAAGATTCAGCACAAAAAAAATGGGGATCAAAAAGACTAATTTTCCTATTTTTAATGATTATTTGAAGTCAGCATATAAAACAGAAAAATAAAAGAAAATACATGAAAGCATATAAATGCATGAGAAAACAAGAGAAATAGTGAGAATAAATAAAAGTGGCACAGCCAGGAATTGAACAGAGGTGAGGGGGGTCAAAAACGCTGAGTTGGCGTGCCACCTCAATTAATGAGGCTGACTGGGCTGCGCGTGTGGCGCAATTCTGTGCGTGTGATGAGGAGACAAAGTCAACATTTCAACACGAATGGACGACCACGATTATATCTTCTTCCTTTTGAATTTTTGAAGAGGAAAATGCAGCCACAAGAAAAACGTGAAACCTTGCTTGCATATCCATGTCCATCAATCCCTAACCCTCTCAATTCTCAACGAAAATCAATGATTCTGAGATGAAACTTGTAACATTTTTCGCAAGGATTACAAATATACCACTAGAATTTCCTGAATCTTCCTCTAACTCCAAAACCGTATATGAATCTCAAACTTTCAAGACTGCAAAATTGTCATAAAAATGAATCTTTCTTTACCAGAAACGATGTACTACTCAAGGGTGATGCAATGGTATAAAAATGGCGTTGAAAAGGTTCATAATTATGGAGAAAACTTGAATTTTCATTACCTCCGAAAAATGAATTATGGAGCTTCAATGGAGCACGAATTTTCTTGGGAAATTATGTAGAAACCTTCAATAATCCTTGGTAGAGGTATTAGGATCAAAGAAATTACTTGAATTGGTGAGGAAATGAAAATCAATTTTGCACTTGGAGCTCACTTTTTCATGTTACTACAACCATGGTATTGCACTAATTATGGCAAAAAAATTGATGGAAAAATTCTATGGAGTATATTGAATGTATTTGCAATGAGAAAAGATCAAAAAAGTGGAGAGAAAAAGGAATTGAAAAATCAATTTTTTCAAATGTAGAAAATTGTGGGAAAATGGAAAAAAAAATGGTGGAAGAAGAATGCAAATGCCTTGATTTTTAGTTTATATACATTTCATGCATCATAAGAAACTTTCAAGGCCAAAAATAGTTCCTTGTTTCTAGCCTTAAGGCAAAAATCCAAAGTGTTACTTGAATTGTAAGAAATCTTGAAATAGCTCATGATAAAATCCTCAAATGAAAAATGTAATAATGTCATTGTTCTTAAAACGTAATTTCCATTCAAAATGAGTACAAATATGGATTGGTTTGGTTAAATTTTGACAAAATACCAAACTAGGCCATTTCACATGTTTTCACCAAAATCACTTTCATCAATCTTCAACCATGAGCTAGCCCATTAAAATCTTGAAGTTTAGTTGACCAAATGACCCCATTCGGAGCAACTTTCATGTTGGAAAAAAGTCCATTTGAGTTATGCAAAGTATTGAACTTGACCTGTAATCTTATGACATGTAATCATAGTTTCCCAACTCATTGATAACCTTCAGTTGGCCTCTAAGTCAGGGGATGAACCCCACACAAGCATCTGAACTTCTCAAGGGCATGAACCACTTCCTGGTGACTTTAGTGACTCCCCAAGCTCGAATAAAACCTCTAGATAGGCCTCTCTCGATGTATATCACACTTGATCCCCTGCATAAATGCTAATGCAATGCTATGATAACGCTATGATGATGTTATGCTAATGCAAAAACAAGAAGGAAAAGGTTGGGCAAATTTTGGGGTGCAACAGTAGGCATAGAGCGACAATGCTCTATCGAGTCTCTTTTCTTTTCTTTTGTTCCTGCGACCTTCCTTTTAGATTAACACCCTTTAGATAGATAACAAGCGTGGATCTCGTCGAGTACGATGGACGTGAAGGGTGCTCATATCTTCCCCTTGCGTAACCGACTCCCGAACCCAAGATTTGGTTGCGATGACCTGTCTTATTCCCTTTTCGTAGGTTTTCTCTGATTGTTTCCTTTCCCTCTCTTTGGGATAAATAACAAACGGTGGCGACTCTTCTGTCTTTGCCGACCCTTTTTTCGTAGTAGCGATACCCATCACTGCAGAAGCACAAAGCATCTTTAAATTTCAGGTAATGATTCCTTTGATTGTTTCTGATAAACCATATGCATTATCTGGTCCTCTGGCTGCTGTTGGAATTTCTGACGAAAAACTGAGTGAGTTTCTTCCTTCATACCCGAAATCAAGGTCGTTAGGGCAAAAAAGTTTCCCTAGACTCACTAAAATTCCTACGAGGACCTCCCATTGCCTAAGATCAACCTTAGTTATCTCACTGATGGTACTAGGCTGGTAAGAGCTATCAATCCCCTAAAGGACTTTGACCTTTGGATGAAGAAATTGGAAAAAGTTAAGGCTGAACACTGGAAATCTATAGGTATCTATGATATCCTTATGCTGTCGAAGACCAACATCCCATACTGCTTGAACTTGCTGGCAGCGTCTCTGTACTTCTGGGACAGTACTCATTATACCTTCCATTTTCCATGTGGAATGGTTACACCAACACTTTTTGACCTGGCTACCATCACAGGGCTTCGCCCAGATGGCATCCCTTATAATCCTGACGTGGATGCTGAAGATACCATAAACATCTCAAGCTCCAACCTCACCTACACCCTCTTCATCAAACACCATTTCTACCAAGACCATGAAGACGTATCTGACGAATAATATATTGCGTTTCTCACTGTATGGCTGTTGAGATACATTTTCTGCACCAAATCTTTGCAAGTAGCCAAGAGGTACTTGCCCCTTGCTAACCAACTCCACAATAATAGAGGGATCTGCTTAAGTGAACTCATTTTGGCGAACCTCTATTATCCATTAGTGAATGAGCTTCTCGACTACAACACATGGAGGCTCAAAGTTCTGTACACTTGAGTGGTCCTCTTTGGCTACTTCAACCATGGCTTAATGCAACTTTTGAAGCTAGCCTTCCCAGAAAAGGGATAGTTAATGAGGCTTCTGTTGAGATAAGAGGAATGAGCACTGAAGGGACCCGTTTGGTCAAGCTCACTCCTAACAATGATGGCGAAACCCTTAAAGGGGCCTTCATCAGTTATATTATGATGTTTTCCAAACGCTATGAGTTCACTCCAAGCATGGCACCCTTTGCTAAACGAAGATATGGCCCTGTGTGGTTCAAAAGGCCATTTCCCAATCCCCGCAAAAATCTTGACAATGAGTCTGTTGCTATTTGGGAAGCCTTTTTAATTCCCCGATTCATTGTCAATAGGTTAAACTTGGGGAGAGAAATGGCAGCACTGACTGCATACCAACCAAACCTCGTCTCTCGAGAGTTTGGGTTGGCCCAGAGCTTTCCCCAATGCTTATATGAAAAGAAGGCCAAGTCATCCTACACACTGCCATCTTCGACGAAGAAGGGGTTGCCACCACATTCTACGACTGGAGTGATAGGAAAGGAGTCCTTTCTCCTGTGTTTTTTGAGCCTTCTTTCTTATGCACTCCCTCATTCCACCACTGGTGGTCAAAGCACTATAATGAACATTTTATTGATGTGGCTACCTTTTCTTTACTGTTTGACCAAGCTTTTCTTGATGTGCAGAACAAGACAAAGAAGAGTAAGTTCACTCATATCTAAGAAATCCAGGCTTTTCAAAAATACTTTAAAACTGTCTATCGACTAGATGATATCGGTCGAACCATTCATGAGGCTGCTCAAAAACAAAGACAAGAAGAAATAGCCTCTTTTGTACCCCAAAATTGGACCAACCCTTTTCTTACTTGGCTTATGTTTCTTTTCATTTTAGCATTTTGCATTTGCATAGCATTTGTTCTTAATACTAGATCAAGATTTTGTTTGTGGTGCCATTCAAGAGGAGAGTCTTCTTGGTTCAAGCAAGGGCATTTGTACAAGTCATCATGGTTTCATCACCATGAAGTTGTCAAAGCTCCTTAAGAGGAGAGGTTTGTTGTACCTTTTAATCTGAGGACCATCAGAGGGATATCAAGAGTTCATGAGGTCTCTATCTTGGATAATACATGGTTCAAAAGTCCATTGAGCACCTTAAGGGTCATTGTAGAGTTTGAGTAGTCATTCAATTCATCTGCAAAGGGCATAAATAAAGGACATGGAACTAGGGTTTCATCTGGTCAACTGTGGACTTGAGGAGGTTTGAAACTTGGTTCTAAGTCATTGAGGCCATGGGAAGTCATTTTAAAGCATCTAGGATGTCATGAAAAGGTCAAATCAAGAGGAATCCAGAGTACAGTAAATTACTAAATTAGGGTTTCAAATGATTTCAGTGTAAAATTCCCTTCTTTAGCACCCAACTTCAAGGACATTTTCCCCTATGATGCAAGCTCAATCTCATTTTCATGAAAACATGAAACTTGTAAGGCATGTTCCAAGCTTTACTTTGAGTACAAGAACTCATCCATTAACTTTGTACATCTCAAGTTAGGGTCCTCAGATGAATAAAGTTTTGGTCAACTTAAAGTCAACTCACTTCCAAGGCATTTTTGGCCTAGAATCAAGTTTCTCAATAACTTAAAGTGAACATGAAAGTTGTTACTTATGATCTTAGCTTTCCAAAAAGTCCTATAATTCCTTTTTTATCATGTGTACATCTCAAGTTATGGACCTCACAAGGCAAAGGCATTTTAGGAAAGTTCATTATAGGTCATTTGTTTCAATGGTCAATTTCATGAGCTTATGGACCTCAAATGCAATTCCAACCAACATGAAACTTGTTCCTAAGAGTCTTATCTCCATCATTGAACTCAAAATTCATGAATATTGGTGGATTATGTGGCTATATGGAGCATTTTTAAGGGGAAATTTTGGTTTTCGGTACTAGTTTGAGTACCTTACATTATAAGTCATCTTTGCTTCATATTTTGATTCATTTCACACCATTACATGCCCAAAATAAGTTTGCCACATTTGAACCAACATTTTTAAGTCATCATGTGCCATATTTTCAAAGTTTTTACTCAAAAAGTAATGAATTCAAACTTGGTGTATGGAATGTTTACAAAGCCAAAATTATTCCAATTCATTTCTACACCATGTACTTGATTGATTGCTGACCCAAAAGGATGTGTACATGGCCAACCCATGTGTATGCATGAAAAGTAATTTTGGAAGGAATGTTTTGAAATTGCATGATTCCACCATTATGGGCCTTCATGACTATCAGAAACCCACTATATAAAAAGATTTCAGTTGCCCTAATGGCTCAGAAGAGGTTGCTTGCGTAGGAGAGGAGAGAATTGCTCAACATTTTCTCAACATTTTCCATTTTGAATCTCACTTTTTTCTGCAAATCAACTTCAATTGGTGCTTGAATCTTCTTCATCATACCTCAAGGAGTGGATTAGAAGCAAGAGTTTGTAGCTTGCAAGCATTTCAAGAGCCAACAGAGCTGCTTCGTTCAGTAAGTTTCCACCTCCGATCTCTCTCATTCTAGGCATGTTTTAGGGACATTATGGGTTGCATCTGAAGCCCTACCTATGGTAGGCCATGTTTGAACCATTGTTGTGCTTGTTTGATAAAGTTTCAGATCATGCTTTCATTTATTCAAGCTTTCGATTCTCCTTATTTATGAACCCTTTTGAAAATCCAAGGGTAGATTCATGATCCTTGTAGCTCTAGATTTTGAATGGTACAAGAGTTTACAATTTTATGGAGTTTTGAACCCTGAGCTCCGGCGAGCTGGCCGGAGAAGACAACCGGAGCCCTAGCTCTGGCGTCTGGTTCATTCCACGTTCAAAGATGAGTTGGATGCGTGGACTTGTTGACTTGCTTGTGTGTTTTGTTTCAATTGGCTTGACCAGATGCCATGCACGCGTTGAAATCCAGCTGGATTAATGAAACGGTGTGTTTCATGGTTTGAACTGAGTCCGGGTCAATTGGGCTCAAAGTGATATTCGCGCCCCCCTCATCCAAAGCCCAATTGCACTTTTTCCTGTTTGCAGTTCATTTTGGTTTTTACTATCACACCCCCTTTGCTATTTCAATTTATTTTATTTTATTTCTTTTGCTGTTTTCATTTTAATTAATTAAAAATAGTTTTCAATTATCAGAAAATTCCATAGAAGTTGTTTTCAATTATTTCAAGATGTTATTTAATTTTCTATTATTTTTTATTTCTACTTTTATTTTTATTGTGCAATTAAAAGTGTTTTTATGATGTGCACCCTAACTTGATCATGGCCATTGACCTTCATTCAAATACCCCCTATGGCCAAACTTTTTATCCCACTTAGGTGATGGATTGGAGGAGTTTTGAGGGCTGGTTTGAGTCATTTTTGATTGATTTTCATTTAGATTTGAGTTGTTTTTCTTGTCCCTCGATTCATGCTTGATAAGGTGGAGCACCCTTGATAATTGATTTATTTGGGTGATGCCTTGAGATGAGTTTGACTTTGAAACTTTGGTTTCTGTTTTCCACTTGACTTATCTACTTTGTTTTTTTTATTTGGAATTTATTGAACATCTCTTTTATTTTTGGTGAAGCTTGCAAGTCAAGTCATCTTAGAAGAGGTTCATACAAACTAGTTTGACCTAGTTCCTTTGGGAGATGACTTTTATGGATCCCATATGCACCCTATGCTCTTTGATGTTTGTTTATAACATGATTAAGTTATTGGTTCTTTGGTTTTAGTTCATACATTTGTGTAACTTGTTTTATAAGTTACTTGGAAGTTAGGCATTTCCGCTTGTTTCTAAGTGTTGATTTTGTGATGGAACCTTGTTTCTTTCACTTGCCATGACTTGATAGATGGTTGTGTTTTGTTTCTATTCTTATTTGAGATTTCTTATTGTTGATTCACTTCTGCCCCATATGCTTTGACCATCATTCAAGGTGATTTTGTGTTCATGTTTATGCTTTGAGTTTGTCTTGAATGATGTATCACTTCTTGCACTTGTTTGCTCTATCTTTCTTCATGATCAATTTGATTTGTTTGGTTGAGATAATTTACATGTGCTTGCCGCCCAAGCTTCTTTCTCCCATCCCTTCCTTTGATCATGACTTGTGTCTTTGATTTATGCTTAGCTTTTATGTAAGTGATTGATGTTTGAATGGTTGTAGGAGTTGTTACTTCTCCCATTTCATCTCACTCCTCTTTGACTTGTTCAAGCCAACTTATTTGAATCATTTGTTTTATTGCATCATTGGAGTCTTGCATCTCATCTTTGAAACTTTGAATATCATGTTTGCATTGCTTTTGACTTGTTCAAGTCAACTTCTTCTCATTCTTCATTTCATCTGTGATTGAATTATCTGTTGTTTACTTGGTATTTTTCCATGATCCCTTAGGATTTCTAGTCCCTCTGTTTAAGATGGGAGTAGGAGAGGCATTAGGTGTTCAATCCTTTGCATGGTAACATTAGGATAACTTCTTCCCTTTCAATCCTAACTTTAGGAGCATTATGCATGATAACATTAGGGTTCAGTTTCCCTATAGAGTTTGTGTCTTCTCTTCTCATATTTTAACACCTTAAGACACCTAATAAAGGATAATAAGTGTTGTACGCTACGAGCCTTAAGTACTTGGGAAATGATGGTTGGGGGGCCTCCTCTCAACTGTCTAGAGTGTTTAGCGTATGCCCTTTTGGCGATATGCGACGCATTCGCTCTCAAGTCATAGTCTTTAGTGCAAACTGAATTACAAACTTAATTCAATTCACTTCTTGTTTAAAAAACACAAAACAAAACATCAAACCCTTTTATGCTTCGGGATTAATTGAAAGTCATTTTTAGAAAGAGTATGTTAAGTCTTGGTTCTATCGCAAACAGGTAACGCCTAAGTCTCCAATGGTTGAGCAACAATACACCTAACTGCTAGAACAAAGGTTTAACCCTACTCAGTTAAAACACTTGAACCAGTCCGTGGTCGTGTCAGCGCAAACTACGTTTGCTCTGATTTCTCATACTAGACGAGGATACGTAGGCACAAGACGGCGATGTATTTTCGAGCAACCTTCCCGACCTTCACCCGTAGTTTTATGAACTATGTTGACTCTGACTTTCCCATTGCACGAGGGAATACGTAGGCATAGAGCGGCGATGCTCTATTGAGTCTCTTTTCATTCCCTTTGTCCCTGTGAGCCAGCCTTTTGATAGATTAATACCCTTTTAGATAGACAACAAGTGTGGATCTCGTTGAGTACAACGGACGTGAGGGGTGCTCATACCTTCCCCTCGTGTAACTGACTCCCAAACCCAAGATTTGGTTGCGATGACCTGTCTTTTCCCTTTTTTGTAGGTTTTCTCTGATCGTTTCCTTTCCCTTTCTTTGGTATAAATAATGAACGGTGGCGACTCTTTTTTCTTTGCCGACCCTTTTTTTCGCGGTAGCGACAGCTGGCGACTCTGCTGGGGACATTTTCCCATCCCCTATGTGAGTCAATCCTAGCGCTTGTGTGTTTTATCTTGGGGTGTGTATATGTGTTGTATTTGTAATTTATTGCATGTTCATTTTACTTTCAGCATTTTATATATCATTATTGTTGTGTTGTTGGGTGGGAATGTTCCACTGTGTGATAAGCCAAAACCCAGGCTTGAGAATATACATAGTATTATAGTGGAGAGTAATATTGGACCTGTATGCTTCCGTGTGCATTAGTCCTCACGAAATTCGCATTCAGACGAGGTTTTCTTTGAAGACATCCTATCCTGTACATTTGTCGGGAGGGGGTGTTGAATCTGAAGGCTTTCGACTCTGAAGACCGTTCATTTGGGAGTCAGCTAAGTAAGGCCGCTTCGTTTGACTATGATGCCAAACCAGAAATGGTGAACGTATCATCGTTTCTCGATAGTTTGTGACGCTGATGACCGCATAGGATGTCAAACCTTATCAGAGATAGGTTCATACTTGTGAGTGGGAAGGGTTATGCAGGAAACTTTGACCTCCAACCTACCCTGTTTTCTCGCCAGTGTGAACTTTTGATCTTTGATACAATGGGGTTCTTTATGTTAGTGTTGTGTTATTTTCTCGCCAAAGCGAAGCTCTGGTTCATCTCAGTCAGCAACACATTAATCTTGATCCTCTGTTGCATTTGCATATTCATTTGCATATTAACACTGTCATGTATTTGTGTTTTAGGTGTATATTTCCTCCTTGATTCTAGTAATCTAATCCACCGTCTATATGGAACCCGATTTGAAGAAGAGTGTGATGTACAAGTTCCCTATGCCATAATTAGGGTCTTTGCTTAGTCTGATTTCTGCAGCTGATCGTAGCGTGATGGAAGACTTCAGAAAAGAGTATGGGAAGATTTTGAGTTTTGTCTGCAAAGTCTCTAAGTTTGAGTCAAGAGGTGCTTATGTATTGCTGCAGTTTTACGAACCTCGGTTGCACTGCTTTGTGTTTCCCGGATATGTTTTGTTGCTAACTCTGGAGGAATTTGCTCATTTGATAGGAATTCCTGTGTTGGAAGAAGTGCCTTTTGTGCACTCTAAGAAGGAGCCTGAATTATCCAAGTTGGTTGGTGCTCTTCATCTTGATGTCTCTGAATTAGAGGGTAATTTGGTATGGAGAATTGGAACTCCTAGCTTTCCACTTCCATTTTTGGTGGATAAAGCTTAGCATTTTGCAAAAGAGGGATGTTGGTTGGTCTCCAATGCCATCCTGGCTTTATGCATCTATGGGATAGTCCTATTTCCTAACTTACCTGACTTTGTTGACTTGGATGCTTTCTATATCTTCGCTTCTAAGAACCTTGTGCCAACTATTTTAGGCGATGTTTATCATTCAATCCACTATAAGAATGAAAACATACGAGGAAATAATGTCTCGTGTTGCGCTCCGCTGCTATACCGATGGTTTATTTCACATCTGCCTAAGTCTGGACCTTTTGTTGACCTTGCAGACACTGTTGATTGGCCAGAAAGACTTATGGGGTTAAGATCGAAGAATATTGTGTGGCTTAACAAAGTCCTTTTGGGTATGGAGATTGTGTACAGTTGTGGAAATTTTCCCAATGTTCCGTTGATTGGTAGAAAGGGTGGCATTAATTATAACCTTGTTCTCGCCATCAGGAAATTTGGCTATGCTCTGAGAGAACCTCCCAAGGGAGAAGAAATACAGGAATCTCTGTATTTTACCGGTTTAGTTGAAAGTGAGACCTTAATCATATTAGAACAGGCTTGCGGTAAAATTCACCGCAGAGGCAAATCTTCCTTGGGCAAGAGCGATTAAAGAGCTTATGGACCTTATGTAGAATGGATCCAGGAAAGAGTTAAGAGACTGCTGCTACCATTTCCAGTTCGAGAACCTTTGGTGGTTGGAGAACCTACGACAGTTGATGTTCAGAAATACAATCAACTGTGGGCTGAAAAGGAAGAACTGCGTAAGGTGAACAAAGAATTGGAGAAGGAGATCATCCAGTTGAGAAGTGAGAAGAATGAAGTTGTTTATCTGTCTAAGATAGGAACAGAGACTCTTAACAAGATGGGTAGAGAATTGACAGAAGAGATTCGCGCCTGAGAGCAAGTGGGTCTAGATTTGAAGGGTGTCAGTGATGTTCTCAAGAATAAGAAGAAGGAGCTAGAGAGAGCGCACCTAGAGATATCAAAGTTTAACGCTTAATGGAATGCTATTTTGACTAACAACAAAGAAAGAGAGGATGGACTTCGTCATCAGATTGATAGGTTGAAAACTCAACTCCGAATCAGAAATGAGAAAACTCTAGGTGAATCTTTGCGCCAAACCAAAAGCAGCTGCAAACTCCGTAAAGCTCTTGCACCGCTGGAAGAGTATAAGTTGAGAGCAGACCTGAAGAAACCCAGACTTGAGGATGCATTTGGGGAGGACGCTTGGGAAGACTATGCTCAAGGCTTGCAAGCTACTATCAGCAGGAGAGAGTTGCTCATTCAAGGATTGATTTCCAGACCTGATCATCCTGACACGAAGAAGTTATTGGAAGAGTTTCGGACTTGATGTGGTACTTGATGCATTTTCTCTTTTGTATTTGATATTATCTTGTATTCTGACCATCACCAGGATTGTCGGATGAGGTAGTGTTGACTCTGTTGTATTTCCTCGGTGATATGTTGTTTGTTGATACTTTGTGCCTCATTTTATTTATGAGAGAATTTTATTGGCTTCATCTGTTGGTTCTCCATTCTCTTATCGTTCCTGTGGAACTAGAATCAAGGGGAAAATCTCCCTGAAGCATATTTACATGTCTGCATTTTGCATCATTTTTCATATTGCATTACAGGTGTTCCAGGTTCTGTTGACCTTAATTCTTCCTGTGGTTTTCTTCAGCTTGTTTCAGGATTGAAGAACGAGCAATTCATCGCTATTCTACTAGGGGAAATCAACGAAAAGCTATGGACCAAATTCAACTTGAGCTATAGAGTTCCGTTACTGCATGGCACAACTCATGAGGAGACTTTGTTGAGGAACAATTGAGGACGCTGGTCCAACCTCTAATTGCAAGAGTTAACGGAAGTGGGGTTCTTCATGGTGGATGTTGCACCCCAAAATTTGACCAACATTTATTTACCCATCAAGTGTTTGAAGATTGGTACCTTCATCAGAAAGTTCAGGAGATCCTCAGAGGAATTGGGTAAAACCAAGGTGGTGTGCTTCATAGCTTGAGAGTTGTGGGAGCTCCTCAGATGATTCTGAGACTTTGAGAATGAACTTGAAGCTTTGAGAAAGGTTATGAGATGTCTTGAGAGCCATCATGAAGCCCAGAGAGGTCATTGTGCAAGAGTTCAGAAGATTCAACCATGAATGGTAGAATTAGGGTTTTGACTGAGTCAACCCTAGATCAGCTGAAGATTGGGAGAAGGTTGAGACCTAATCCAAGGGCCCTGAGATCATGGAATGATGTATGGAGATGTTATAAAGATGATTCCTAGACCAACTCATCATGATTGAGGAGTTTGAGAAGTTTTGAGTTAGGGTTTCCAAGGATTGACAGTGAAAAAAACCCTAGTTTGATCCCTATCTTCCAGGAAGTTTTAGCTCAAGAGGTGATTGATATCTCATCTTCCCCATAACATGAATGTTGTAGAGCTTGTTCTTAGCTTTAATTTGAGTGGTAGAAGTCCTTGATAGGATGTGCAGAGCTCAAGTTATGGTTTTGACAAATTACAGGTCATCTGAGGTGTGTGAATCTGGGTCCTTGAAAGTCACCCAACTTGCAGACAACTTTTGCCCTAGTAGGATGATTCCTATGATCTCTTGGTCAACATGAATGTTGAATAGCATCTTCTTAGCTTTCTAGAGAGTACTAGAAGTCCTTGATAGGATTTATAGAACTCAACTTATGGTTTGAACAAGACAGGGGTATTTTGGTCATTTGGTGATTATAGGTCATTTTAAGCAAAGGCCATATCTCCTACTTCCAAGCCTCAAATGAAAAAACTCAAAACATCAAAGTTGTTCAAAATGGGATTTTAAGCCTATAAAAGTGGTCATGAGTTATTGAAAAAGCTTGTAGCAAGGATTTACAAGATTGGGTAAAAATGACCTAAAAATGACTTATAAAGTAAATGAATCCAAGTTGGAAATTGGTTTGGGAGATCCACAAATCCAAAATAGGTCATCCAATATGTCATTTTGAATCCAAACATCATTTTAAAAACAATGGTTCAAATAGATTTTTGATTTGAGGTCTTAAAATTGGGGTTGCTTTGTAATTTTGTTTCTTGCATATTAAGGAACTTGACCAAACTTCACCAAAGGCAAGGCTAAGCTTGTTTTTCACTCCTTCCACTCCCAATATCTCTTGTGAGGAGTTTTTGACACAAAATTAAAAGGCATTAAGGCATGAGAGGAGATATCCAATATGTCATTACATGAGACTTTCCATGGTATTCTAGCTCTTTCTAGGAGGTTCTAGAGTCTTCCATGGATGGTTATATATCAAGTGGATCAAGGTGAGATTAGAGGTTGGTCAAGGTTGGAGAATTCAGTGGAGAAAGGGAGAGAAAGAGTGAGGTGTTCAAGGTTTCTTCAAAAGCAAGCAAGGCACGATTTGATCTCTACAAGCCTCTTCCACCAAAACCATTGCAAACAGAAGAAAGTATACCATTGGAGGAGTAGTTGAGAGCAAGACCAAGCCTTGAATCAAGCCCTAACTGCACTCACCATTACCATTTGACAGGTTGTATACTCTCCCTATATCTCTTTATTTATATGTTTCCTGTTAGGTTTATAGGTATAGAATTAGCATGCTAGGTTGGTTGATCACTTTCTGAAGCTTAGAGGAGCTTTCATGAGGTTCCATGGCAGGTCCCGATTTCTTTAAGACTCAAGAACAAGCTGCATGTTGGACTTTAATACAAGTGTTATAGGTTAATATGATCAGTGTAGTGCATAGGACAGGTTAGTGCCCTTAGGATCAAGAACTAGAAGAATTGATATCAGTGAACTAGTTTGGAACCCTAGGTTTCGCGCATTCTGTTTGAGAGATACCTGAGGCTTTAATGAAAACCATTGTTAGAACCATGTTCTTGGTGATGAGTAGAGCATCTTTGCTTTTGAAATTTTTGAATTTCATCGAGCAACCAGGGAGAGCGATTGGAGAGAAAATCCCTTGCATGAAACTGAAAACTGAAACCCTAGGAGGCTTGTTGGGGACGATGACCCACAGCCACTAGATCTGTCCAAAAGCATTGACTGGATAATCTGATCCAACGGTCCCAATTCGAAATTAAAAACGGAGGGAAAGACTCGAACCAAATGCAGCGTTTAAATAATTGGTGAATCTTGGGCCTCAGCGAAGCTTGCTACCCACACCCCCACACGGAGCCCAATCCAGAAATGAACGTTAAACTCTTACTTTCTGCACCGCAGTGTTGATCATTTTCTTTTTATTTTTTTCAAGTAATTTCAGATAGCGTAGTGGGCCCAGACGCGTGCTATCCCCACCCCCTGAGCTGGCCCACTTAATAAAAACAACTAGGGTGCTTTACTGTTTTCACCCCCTCCCCTTTAATTCATTTTCTTTTGATTTAATTTCTTTTATATTTTATTGCATCTTATATAAATCATATAAAATAGAAAAATGATCATTTTTTAATGCTTGTTTTTTTCACGTGTTCATAATTTTGTATAGAAAATTAATAAAAATAAAAATTCCAATTTATTTTTAGTTTCATATTTTTAGTATATTTTTCATTTAAATAGCTTTTAAATAGGGTTAATATTGTATTCAATTTTGTAGAATTTCTTTTAGGACCTTCCCTTAGTCTTTTTAATTCATTCTTTTTGGTGTGATTAGATATTGAATCATAGTTCCCCATAGGATTTAATTCTTGATTTTTAGATTAAAATTTGATTAGTTTAATTAGGTTAGCATTAGGGTATCCTAATTAGGGTTTATGTTATGCATAAGTGAAGTAATTCATTTTCTTTGGAGAGTTTTGAGTTGATCTTTGGGTAGGGGCACATAGGGATGTTATGGGTAGATGTTATAGACCCTTGTGAGTAATTGTTAGAATTTTCCCCCTTGTTTTAGTATTTTTAGGTATTTTCTGAAGTTAACTGATGGTTTTGACTGTTCTGTGGTTATCTGTTTATCTCTGGGGTTTATTTTGGGGAATTTGTTGTGGGGCTTAGTTTGTTTTGAAGATCTTGTTGAAGAACATGATGGAAGAGAAGATTGTAGATCAAGACCCAGAGATTCAGGGCTTGGAGCTTGTTCCCTGTCTGTGAGGTTTGAGATCCTGGAGTTTGAGGGGAATTCATAGTACTTTCCTGAGGAAGGCACTATGAATGACTTTCATTCTTTCTTCTCACCTCTTTCCTAAGTATCCAATGATGTCGGAGCCAACTTGTGAGTTTAATTTCTCCTGAGGAGGAATGTAAACTGATCACAGTTGTTGAGCCACATGGGATACAACTCCTAAGTGGGAGCCTCCTAGTACTTTCTTGAGGAAGGTCCTATGGGTCTATTCACTTAGTTCCATTAGTTCATCTAGGATTTCTTAAGTATCCAAGGATGTTGGAGCCAACTTGTGAGTTTAATTTCTCCTGAGGAGGAATGTAAACTGATCACAGTTGTTGAGCCACATGGGATACAACTCCTAAGTGGGAGCCTCTTAGTACTTTCCTGAGGAAGGTCCTATGGGTCTATTCACTTAGTTCCACTAGTTCAGGTAGGATTTCCTAAATATCCAGTGATGTTGGAGCCTTCATGTGAGTTTAATTTCTCCTGAGGAGGAATGTAAACTGATCACAGTTGTTGAGCCACATAGGATATGATCCCTGAGTATAAGCCTCCTAGTGCTTTCCTGAGGAAGACACTATGAGTCTGCCTACTTAGCTCCCTTTCTTGGGTAAGCTTGTTCTGAAGCTTGAAGACTGGGATTGATTTCTCTTGTAGGGTTTTGCTTTAGGGCTTTGCTTAGATCGGATCAGGATTCTGTTCTGTTTTAGGGCTAGGATTAGAGAGTAGATATGGGTAATTTCTTTCTCAAGCATGTGGTTTGTTTGCCTGATGGCATTTTCCTTTCTTTTATCTGTATGATTGCAGTTTACTGTTTATTGCTTGATGGCATGTTGTGTATTTTTCAGTATGATTACTGTTATTTCATGACTGGCTTGAGGTCGAGATGAGCTTGTGGAGGCTGAAGCCCCACACACATTTCCTCCCTCACTTGCATTGCATGCATTTTACTGTTAAGCTGATGCTTTGTCTGTTTTGGTGTATCATTGACATGATCCCTTAGGACTCTCATTTCCTTTGATGAGGATTTGATGATAGACTTTTAGGTTGAAACCTATGCATGACAACTTCTAGGAGTTCCCTGTTCAAACCTCAACCATAGGATGAATCCATGGCATGATAATAGTAGGACTTGATAGTCTCCCTCCTAGTTGGGCCTGTTCTCTTCTCATCTCAAAACAGTTTAAGATACAGTAATCATGAATGATTTCTTTCGTACGTTACGAGCCTTAAGCTATCTGAGGTGGGATGTTTAGTATGGTACGCTTTGGGTGACATGCGACGCATTCACTCTCAGGTCACAGTCTCTAGTGCGGTTGAAATCGCAAACACAATAAAAAACATTTCTTTCAGGAGATAAACCGTAGTTTCCCGAACTACGTTTGCTCTGATCTTCCATACAGTGTGGAAGTACATAGGCACAGGATGCGATATCCTAGCGAGCAACCTTTCCCCGTAATCCTTCATAGGCCGAACTACGTTGACTCTGATTTCTCATTCTCTGATGAGAATACGTAGGCATAAAGTGCGACGCTTTGCCGAGTCATTTTTCTTTTCTTTTTCAGCCAGCCTTGATAGGTAGATAGATTATAACCAACCCGTCCAAGTAAACAAACAAGCGAGGATCCCGTCGAGTACGACGGACGTGAGGGGTGCTAATACCTTCCCCTTGCGTAACCGACTCCCGAACCCAGACAATGGTTGCGATGACCTTGTCTTACCCTTTTTTCGTCAGGTTTTTCCGATCGTTTCATTTCCCGCTCTGAGGGATAAATAACGAAAGGTGGCGACTCTTCTGTCATGCCGGCACCTTATTTTCGCGCAAGCGACAGCTGGCGACTCTGCTGGGGACGAGGACCCAGAATCTCTGGTTCTTCGGTTCCCTATGAGAGTCAATCCTAGCGCATGTATGTTTGCTTGTTGGGTTGCATTTATTTATCGCATTTTTACTTCCCGCATTTTATTTCCAGTTTGATATGATTATCTGTGCTGCTGTGGGAGAGGGATGTTACTATGAGTGAGAAGCCGGACCTGGGCTTGAGTATACACCTAGATATAGTTGCGGAGAAGTAGTAGACGAACCTGTCTGCTGAGCAGGCACAGTTCCCTACGAAAATCTGCGCTCATACGAGATTCTTGCAGAGGTGCTCCTTTTCGGTCCTGAGGATTTGAGGGGAGTCCAGACGTAAGGATTGTCGACTCTGGGGACCGATCATTTGGAAGTCAGCTAAGTGAGGCCTCTTCATGACTTGATGATGCCACTCCTTCTGGGAATCGTATCATCACTCGTGAAAGTCTGTGACGCTGATGACCGCATAGGATGCCGTACCTTTGTCCGTGGATTAGGTCCATACCTGTGAGTGGGATTGGGATATTGCAGGAAACTTTGACCTTCAGACCACCTGGTTTTCTTGACAGTGAATCAGTTACGTTGGTACCAAGGTTCTCAGTTGCAGATTTGTCTGTTCTTGACAGAGCAAGATTTTGATCAGAGGATCTTATCATCGGGTGTTTATCTGTTCTTGATATAGCAGGTTTTGATCAGAGTATTGTCATCAGAGGTTTGTTCTTGATAGGGCAGATTCTGAGTGAGGTCTGAAGATCTCATCAGCAGATGTTGTTTGTTCTTGATAGGGCAGATTTTGAGTGGGGTCTGAAGATCTCATCAGCAGATGTTGTTTGCCTTGATAGGGCAGATTTTGAGTGGGGTCTGAAGATCTCATCAGCAGATGTTGTTTGTTCTTGATAGGGCAGATTTTGAGTGGGGTCTGAAGATCTCATCAGCAGCTGTGTGTTTGTTCTTGATAGGGCAGATTTTTGATTTGAGGTCTGAAGACTTCATCAGCAGACGTTTTCTTGATCATACATCTGGGGTCCTTGTTATCAGACATTTGTTCTCGGCAGAGCAGAATTTTGATCTTGGTCCTATCAGATGGTTATTCTCAGCAGATCAGATTAGTGGTCTCACGTCGGGGTTTTTCTCATCAGTGACTGTTGATACCGAATCTCCACAGCAGCTACCTGGATATATTGCTGCATGCCTGCATTTTGCATTAGTTTGCATGATCATTCGCATTCCATTGACGTGTGTCTGTGACAGGTACCGTTTCCCCGATCCAGGATCTCTCGCCTCTTATTGTATTACTACAGCCTCTCTCAGAAAGACTGTTGCGTACGAGTTCTCGATCCCTGATGTGTCGGAGTTGGCTATCGCTGGTCCTGTATATATGTGAGATTGCTGTTTCCATGATTGGGCCCAGATTCCCCTCCTTATTATTGTCAGCACTGGTACTAAGGCGCCAGGATCGGGGGAAATCTCTCAAGCACACAGACACACGCATACATCTGCATGAAGCATTTTTGCATGACATACATTTTGTGGCTTTTCCTAACCTTTAATGTTGGCAGGTTTTTCAGGTACACAGGTTCCGAGCTGCTTTCAATCTCCAGGATTGATCAAAGACTCATTCACCGTTACTCAACTCGCGCTAATCAGACAAGGATCATGGACCAGGTGCAGTCAGATGTTCAAGAGCTCCGTGAACGGATGGATCGTTTTATGGAACTGATGCAGGTAGTCGCTAATGGTCAGGACCAGCTTCGTACTCTGGTTCAACCTTTGATCTCCAGGGTTGACAGTAATGGCATACTGCACGGCGGGGCTGTGCCTACTCCTCCTCCAGTAGATGCTCCACAAAATGTTGTTCCAGTTGCCGGGGGCAACGGCAGTGCCAACGGCAATCTGATGACTAATATCAGACTCAATGCGGCAGGCGTCGGCAATGGTAGTCCGGGAGCCAATGTTAACATAGGGCCGGTCAACGGCAATGCTGGTGTCGGAGATCTGTTGGTGCCTCAACCGTGGCTTGAGGACCATCAGGATGACGTATTCTCTCAGAGAGGTGTGGAAGCAGAGTTGAATGCTGAAGCTCGACTCAGGTTCAAAGCGCTGGAAGACAAGATGAGAGACATTGAAAATCAGAATACATTGGGCGTTGATATATCCAAGCTCGGGTTAATTGCTGATTTTAAGGTACCTCACAAATTCAAGGTGCCTGCCTTTGAGAAGTATAAGGGTACTACTTGCCCCCGTGTTCACCTTCGATCTTATTATAGAAAGATGTCTGCTTATTCTGACGATGAGAAGTTGCTGATGCACTTCTTCCAAGATAATCTTTCTGGTCCATCACTCGAATGGTATATGGGTTTGGAGCCCGCTACTGTGCGCACCTGGAAAGACCTCGCTGAAGCGTTCGTCCTCCACTATCAATACAATAGCGACTTGGCCCCCAACCGAGTTCAGCTTCAGAATCTTTCACAGCGGAACAATGAAAGCTTTAAAGAGTACGCCCAACGGTGGCGTGAATTGGCTGCTCGGGTTCAACCGCCGATGGTTAAGCGTGAGCTAGTGCAAATGTTCGTGGCTACCCTTCCTGGAATCTACTATGAAAAGCTGGTCAGTGGCATGTCTGGGACATTCTCGGCTCTCATCACTATGGGCGAGCATGTCGAGAACGGTATAAAGATTGGAAAAATTCAGGGCGAATCATCCTCAGCTGGAGGAGGTAGTAAGAAACCCTACGCTGGCAAGCGTCGAGAAGGAGATGCAAATGATGTCACTAATGCTCGGAGAAAGGGCAAGGGCCCTCAGCAGCAGATTGCTAGCATAAATATCCCAGCTGCTCCGCCGCAGCAGCAGCAGCATCAGCAACCGCAGCAGCAGAACCAGCAAGGGTATAGGAAATATCAGAATCGGGCTCCTTTGGCAAATCGTCATTTCGAAGCTCTACCGATGTCGTATGTGCAGCTTCTGCAAACCCTGCTGCAGCTTCAGCTAGTTCAAAAAAGGACGTTAGCTCCCTTGACAGGGGCACCACCACCCGGGTATGATGCAAATGCTACTTGTGATTTCCATACTGGGGCACCAGGCCATACGATTGAGAATTGTAAAGCTTTTAAGCACAAAGTGCAGGACTTGGTGGACGCCAAGGTTATTAACTTTTCTGATAGCGTGCCCAACGTCACCAAAAACCCTATGCCTCATCATAGGGGAGGCGGAGTGAATGTCGTTATCACCGAGGAGAGTTCAGACTTGCTGACTGATGTCAAAGACTTGAAGACGCCACTTAGTTTCGTCAAGGCTAAGTTGTTGAAGAAGGGCTTCTTTCCTGGATGCGGAGAGTTATGTATGGCTTGTGCTACACTTCCTGATGGGTGTGAGCAGCTGGTCGAAGGTATCCAAAGTCTGATGTCTGAGGGTATTTTGCAGTTCAGCCGGAGCGTTGAAAGTGCATCAGGGGAGGTCGTGCTGAAGCAGGCAGATGAAGTCGCTACCATTACCATTCCTCGTCAACCTATTACTATTTCTGCGCCCCGACCGCCTACTATCACTATTACCAGGGCTGGGCCAATCCCATTCGAGAGCACTAACGCCGTTCCATGGCATTACGGCGCCGAAGTCTATTGCAATGGTCAGAAGTTAGAGCTTGAGCCGTACGGATCGACTGTGCAGAATCTTGCCGGAGTCAGTGGTATTACTCGAAGCGGTAGAGTGTTTGCGCCAACGGAGGTTGTGGCAGAGAAAGTGGTCAGAGTTGAGGCTGTTGATAAAGGTAAAGGCAGAGCTGTCGAAGAGGTCCCTTCTGGGGCAGAAAAAGACTTGCTAGTTAAAGATGCTGAAGAGTTCATGCGATTAATCAAGAAGAGCGACTACAAGATTGTAGATCATCTTCATCAGACTCCGTCAAAGATCTCTATTCTTAACTTGTTGCTGTGTTCTGAAGCGCACTGCAACGCGTTACTGAAGGTATTGAACGCTGCATACGTGCCGCAGGAGATATCAGTAAATCAGCTAGAAGAGGTGGTAGCCCATGTCAATGCTGGCAATGGGCTGGGATTCACAGATTTAGAGCTGACTCCTAAAGGAAGAGATCACAACAGCGTCTTGCACATCTCAATAGAGTGCAGAGGCACTATCATGTCGCATGTCTTGGTGGATACGGGTTCGTCGCTTAATGTGCTTCCGAAGAAGGCGCTAATGAAGTTGGATACCCGTGGATTGCTTTGCACGCCCAGTGATCTGGTGGTGAAAGCATTTGATGGAACTAAGCGCCACGTTTTCGGAGAGTTGACCCTGCCGATTCAGGTTGGTCCGGAGACGTTCAATACGGTTTTTTATATCATGGATATCATGCCTGCCTACAGTTGCCTCTTAGGTCGGCCATGGATCCATGCTGCTGGTGCCGTGACGTCCACGCTGCATCAGAAGCTCAAATATGCTGTCGGGGGAAGCATAGTAACCGTCTGTGGTGAGGAGGACATTATGGTGAGCCACTTGTCATCCTTTAAATATGTTGAGATGGACGGCGAGATCCATGAAACTCTCTGCCAAGCATTTGAAGCCGTCAAGGTAAAAGAGGTAGCTCCTGTCGTCATAGAGAAGCAAGAGATGAATCTCTCCTCATTTAAAGAGGCTCGGGCCGTCGTCGAAGCCGGTTCCACCCCAGGCTGGGGGCATGTGTTGGATATACCAATCAAGCAGGATATGTTTGGATTGGGGTATTCTCCTGAAGCTGAAGCTTCATCTTCCAGCAGCTCGTCTCGTGGGAAGGGGCCGATCCTATTCACCAAGGGCGGAGTAATTTTCGAAAGCATCAACGCAGCGTCTGAGGACAGCGGGGATAACGATTGTGATCTTGACGCCTGGATTCAACCGAGCAAGCCGGGCGAGCGCCTCAACAATTGGACCATCAAGGAGATTATCCAGCTGACAAGTGAAGAGTAATGATTTGCTTTTTACAATCTTTGTATAACCCTATGTCCTACCTGGGGCATAGTGGTTTTATTGTCAGGGCCTTGTTGGATTATGTACATGCATTTTGTTAATAAATAAAAGGCGTTTTCTTTGTACTCAAATATTGTGTTCTCTCTCATTCCTGTTTTATGTTTGTTTCGAAAAACAATAAAATGGCAGCGGGGTTTGTGCTAACCTGCATATTCTTGCTTTAAACTTAACCCTTGTTATTGCAGGATCCACGTAACAGATGACATCGACTCTGGACCCTCTACGGCTCACTATGACTTTGATTGCCCGATTTATCAAGCCGGGGATGAGATTGATGAAGACGAAGACCTTCCGGAAGAGTTGGCCCGCTTGTTGAGACAAGAGGAGAAGGTTATTCTGCCTCACGAGGAAGATATTGAGATCATAAATCTGGGTTCTGAAGAGCTCGTCAGAAATGTCAGAGTAGGGGCTGCGCTGCAGAATGACGTCAAGCATAGACTGGTCGAGATGCTTCGAGAGTATAGTGACGTCTTTGCTTGGTCATACGAAGATATGCCCGGACTTGACACAGACATCGTGGTTCATCGCTTGCCGTTGCGAGAAGATTGCCCTCCGGTCAAGCAGAAGCTTAGGAGGACGAGACCAGATATGGCTGTAAAAATCAAAGAAGAAGTCCAGAAGCAGTTGGACGCAGGATTTCTAGCCGTTACCACTTACCCTCCGTGGGTCGCCAACATAGTGCCTGTACCGAAGAAGGACGGTAAGGTACGCATTTGCATCGATTATCGGGATTTGAATAGGGCGAGCCCTAAGGATGATTTCCCGTTGCCTCATATCGATGTGTTGGTCGACAACACAGCCCAGTTTTCCGTGTTTTCGTTCATGGATGGCTTCTCCGGTTACAATCAGATTAAGATGGCACCTGAGGACATGGAGAAAACGACGTTTATTACCCCCTGGGGAACATTTTGCTATAAGGTAATGCCCTTCGGTCTGAAGAACGCAGGGGCCACTTACCAGCGAGCAATGGTAACTTTGTTTCATGATATGATTCATCATGAGATCGAGGTCTATGTTGATGACATGATTGCAAAGTCCCAAACGGAGGAAGAGCATCTGGTCAACTTATTGAAACTCTTTGAGAGGCTTAGGAAGTTCAGGCTGAGGCTGAATCCTAACAAGTGCACTTTCGGAGTGCGGTCCGGAAAGTTATTGGGGTTTATCGTTAGTGAACGAGGTATCGAAGTTGATCCTGCAAAAATAAAAGCTATTCAAGAAATGCCAGCGCCAAAAACAGAAAAAGAAGTTCGTGGTTTCTTGGGCCAAATAAACTACATTGCAAGGTTTATCTCTCAGCTCACGGCCACTTGTGAACCGATGTTCAAGCTTTTAAAGAAAGATCAGGCGATTACTTGGAATGAGGATTGCCAGAAGGCATTTGACAAAATAAAGCAGTATCTTCAAGAACCTCCAATCTTGATACCCCCAGTGGCTGGACGGCCATTAATCATGTACCTGACGGTTCTGGAGAATAGTATGGGGTGCATTCTCGGTCACCACGACGAGACGGGTAGAAAGGAGCATGCCATTTATTATTTGAGTAAAAAGTTCACTGAGTGTGAATCTCGATACTCGATGCTGGAGAAGACGTGTTGTGCATTAGCTTGGGCCGCCAAACGTCTACGACAGTATATGCTCAATCACACCACTATGCTAATTTCGAAGATGGATCCGATCAAGTACGTCTTCGAGAAGCAGGCTCTTTCGGGCAGGATTGCCAGGTGGCAAATGGTGTTAACGGAATATGATATTCAGTATGTCTCCCAGAAGGCCATTAAGGGAAGCGTATTGTCTGACTACCTTGCCGAACAGCCAATCGAAGACTACCAGCCGATGAAATTTGAATTCCCTGACGAGGATATTATGTTTCTCAAAGCGAAGGATTGCGATGAGCCATTGCCCGATGAGGGACCAGATAGGAAGTCTCAGTGGAAGTTGATATTCGACGGAGCGGTTAATTCCTATGGAAGCGGTATCGGGGCTATCATCACGACTCCTCACGGATCCCACATCCCGTTTACTGCGAGACTGACGTTTCCAGTTACCAACAATGAAGCCGAGTATGAAGCATGTATTATGGGTCTAGAAGAGGCAATTGATTTGAGAATCAAGAATCTAGACGTATATGGTGACTCAGCGCTTGTGATCAATCAGATTAAAGGGGAGTGGGAAACTCGTCAAGCGAATTTGGTGCCGTACATGAATTATGCCAGGAGGTTGCTTCCGTTCTTCGATCGAGTGGAACTCCATCATGTACCCAGGGCTGAAAATCAGATGGCTGATGCCTTAGCCACGTTGGCTTCAATGTACAAGGTCAATTTTTGGAATGAGGCTCCAAGAATTGTCCTTTCGCGTCTTGATAGACCGGCATTTGTCTTTGCAATTGAGGATGCCGCCGACGGCAAGCCATGGTTCCACGACATCCAGACCTTCCTTATGACTAAGGAGTATCCTGTGGGTGCGTCAACCCAGGATAAGAAGACTCTGAGGAGGCTATCTGGAAACTTTTATCTCAATCCTGATGGAGTGCTGTATAAGAGAAGCCACGATCTCGTGCTACTCAGATGTGTAGATGAGAAAGAGGCGAATATGCTCATGGAAGAAGTCCATGAGGGCACATTTGGTACGCACGCCGGCGGGCATGCCATGACAAGAAAGATCCTGAGAGCAGGATATTACTGGCTGACGATGGAGTCGGATTGCTTCAGATTCGCGAAGAAATGTCATAAATGCCAGATTTATGCTGACAAAGTTCATGTGCCGCCGTGCCCATTGAATGTCATGTCCTCCCCTTGGCCGTTCTCCATGTGGGGCATCGACATGATAGGCAAGATCGAGCCCACTGCATTCAATGGTCATCGTTTCATTCTGGTAGCTATCGACTACTTCACCAAATGGGTGGAGGCAGCCTCGTACGCTAATGTGACCAAGCAGGTGGTAGCTAAATTCATAAAGAGGGACATCATCTGTCGTTATGGGGTTCCCGAGCGGATCATTACTGATAATGGTTCGAATTTGAATAACAAGATGATGAAGGAGCTGTGCCAGAGCTTCAAGATTGAACACCACAACTCATCTCCTTACCGGCCGAAGATGAATGGCGTCGTTGAAGCCGCCAACAAGAACATCAAGAAGATTGTTCAAAAGATGGTTGTGACGTACAAAGATTGGCACGAGATGCTGTCGTTTGCCTTGCACGGTTATCGTACGACGGTGCGTACGTCGACCGGGGCAACTCCTTTCTCCTTGGTGTACGGTATGGAAGTTGTCCTGCCGTTAGAAGTGGAGATCCCGTCTTTGCGAGTTTTGGTTGATGTGAAACTCGACGAGGCAGAATGGATTACGAATCGTTTGAACCAACTCAGCCTGATGGACGAGAAGAGGTTAGCATCGATTGCATTTGGTTGCTTGTACCAAAGCCGAATGAAGAAAGCTTATGATAAGAAGGTGCGTCCTAGAAGCTTTCAGACGGGTGATCTCGTCCTGAAGAAGATTCTTTCGCCACACTCCGATCACCGGGGCAAGTGGACTCCGAATTACGAAGGGCCGTATGTCGTCAGCAAGGTCTTCTCCGGAGGAGCTTTGTTGTTATCCACGATGGATGGTGAAGATTTTGCATCCCCGGTGAACGCGGACGCAGTTAAAAAATACTTTGCTTGAAAGAGACCCGCTGGACAAAAAAGAAAGAGTCCAGGCAAAAAAGGGGCATCCCGGCGAACCAAAAACAGAATAAAAGGTTCGGGCAAAAATTAGGGATATATTGAAAAAATGTACACCCGCGAAGTCGAAAACCTACACTGGGCGGCTTCGGCAAAAAAGGGTATCCCGGTGAACTGAAAACCCGTAAAGGGCGGTTCACGCAAAAGTTAAGGATTTGAATAAGCAAATGACTGCGTTCCGCGTGTGGACTTTCATTGTTTAGTGGCTTGGAGGACCTGAGGGCCGTTTACCTGAATCAATCTCTTCCAAAGCTGAAGCGTCGGAGAAGTATCGAAGTCGAGTGGGTCATAGAGGGATCAACTCATGGTGTTCGTCTACGCCTCGTTGCCGACATTTGTATACTGATGTATATTTATGTTTTATTTTTGCGCGGTTTCCTCATTCCAGGAGCTTGCCTCTGTTGTAAAACGTTTTTCCCATTCAGGGGTCACCATCAATAAAATGCATATTATTCAGCAATTCTGCTTGCCTATTTAGCATTTATCTGTTTTGTTTACGAATGAAAACGCCAATGTTTTTTTAT
This sequence comes from Lathyrus sativus, assembly GCA_963859935.3. Classification (NCBI taxonomy): domain Eukaryota; kingdom Viridiplantae; phylum Streptophyta; class Magnoliopsida; order Fabales; family Fabaceae; genus Lathyrus; species Lathyrus sativus. Next base: position 352,887,860 of record OZ012741.1, read on the forward strand.
ATAAAATGCGCATACATAAACTTGCGGGCCTAGGCCCATTGATTGTTGAAACAATTAATTACCTGAATATTGTCACGAGATAATAACCTTGATAGGCCCCTTTGAAAAGGGTGTCTTGTCCTGTTGTTTGTGTTGTTGCAGGTGTAGCGCATTCCAGACGGTGCGTCGTGCGCATCCCCGAAGCAGGACGAGTCCTCCTTCTCCATCAGAGTTCAGTTGTTTCTCCTCCGCAGAATCTGAACGCAAGATAGTGAGCATTGACATGTCTCCCCAGGCAGAGATGATTTTCTTCCCCAAGCAGACGTGTCCCGAAGGAACGTCACCTCATCAGCTGAGTCAAGGGCAAAGCTCATTCCCCCAGCACCGGGTCACAAGTGCAGATTTCGTAGAAATGTTCGGGTGCCGAAGCTCGTGTTTCCCCAGTAAAGTCGCCGAAGCAGGTGTCCCCCCCAGCACCGGGTCACAAGTGCAAGTCTTGTAGGAAGCTGTTCGTATGCCGAAGTATGCAGCAAATGATGGTGCCAGACTGAAGTCTCCAGCGGAATTGAGATTCCCCACCAGAGCCGTATTCTCTCCTGAAGTTGGATGATTCCCTCTTCCCCAGTAGAGTGTTGGAACAACTGATGTTGTATTCCTCTGCAGAGTTGTACTCTCCCCCGAAGTCGGATGATTCTTTCTTCCCCAGCGAAATTGAAATTCCTCATCAGAGTCGTACTCTCCCAGTGAAGTAGAATGGTTTATCTCTCCCCGGCCGAGTCCGCAAAACCCCCAGGAAAGCCTAATCCTGGGAAGCAGTTGGGACCTTGAGTGGATTTTCCCTAGCAGAACATTGAACAGCTGATGCTGTATTTCCCCAGAGTCGCACTCTCTCCAGCGAAGCAGAATGACTTCTCCTTCCCCAGCCGAGTCCTTGGAAGTTGATCAGACCATACTCAGTTGTTTCCCCAGTGGAGTGTTGAGCAGCTGAAGTTGTTTCCCCATAGAGTTATTATCCCCAGAAGAGTAGCCGGGACGGCCCCGCAGTTTACTCTCACGATTGATATCGCTTTCCTTCAGCAGGTCCAAGTTCTCGTAGAACTTCATCCCCCTGCAGCAATCAACTGAAGTTGTTTCCATTGGAGCAGGCAGCGGAAGATCAATTCCCTAGACGGAGTCCGACTGATATTGGCGTGTCCACGTTCTCCTCAGCAGGATGACTCCTCTATCTGAGTAGTTCTTTCTCCTTGATAGGAGAGTTTCCCCTTCGGCATTTATTTTGCTAATGGGATCGCATCATATTGCATGATTGCATGGCATTTAGCATAAACGCATATCATTCCCACCGTGTGGGGCATGGCACCGAAGCATATGCATCATAAGCATGATCTAGGTCATTATCATTCTTGTTTTACAGGTGTTCCACCAAAGGACCAGTTGCTCAGGACGATTCCTGATATTCTCCCCAACGAGGTCGTTTTCTTAAGATGATTCTTAAGACCCCGGTGTAATCCCCACAGTCGCTCGCTCAAGATGATTTTTGAGATCCCCAGCGAAGCCTTCAGTTCAAGACGATTCTTGAATTCCTCAGCAGGGCCGGTTGCTTAAGATGATTCTTAAGACCTCAGCGTAGTTTCCCGAGTTGTTTGCTTAGGATGATTCTTGAGCTCCCCAGTAGCGTCCCCAGCAAGAGTTGCCCAGGAAGATTCCTGGAATACCCAGCAGAATGAAGTCGCCAGAAAGGTTATCAGTTCAGGATGATTCTTGAAGGTGCCCGACGGAGTTGTTTGTTCAAGATGATTCTTGAAGTCCTTAGCAGCGGATATGGTTGCTCCGACAATGATGTCTAATCTGAAGATTGACTTCGTAAGCGCCTGAAGGCGGTATCAGAAAGTTCTTGTGGATTCAGATTTCCTTGTTGATGAATCAACGTGTGTCTGAAGACGAAGTTCAAAAGTTTGTAGATGCAGCTTTTGTTTGCAAAGTGATCCGTGTTGGCCTGAAGACCAAATCAGTTATCCTGAGGTGATGACTGATTGCGATCAAGTGAATGATATTTCTTCTGACTGAAGTCGAAGATGTTTCTCCAGCTGAAGCGGAGTTTCGCCTGAAGGCAAAGTGTTTGAATCCCCGTAGAGTCATGAATGGCTCAGGATACCACTTCTCTGACTGAAGTCACAGATTTCCCAAGCTGAAGCGAAGGTTCCTGAAGGCAAGGTTATCCCCAAAGTCATGAATGACCTAGGATTCATTTTTCGGACTGAAGGCCGAAGTATATCCCTGACTGAAGTCTCGGACACTCTATAGCAGAGGCGGAGTTTCCTGAAGGCAGATCCATGTATCCTTGAAGGCCAAGGACCATTTCTTCAGACTGAAGTCGAGGATACCTCCTGCAGAGTTGCCGACAGGCAAAAGTTTACATCCTTGAAGGCCAAGGATGCTTATCTTCAGAAATACTTGAAGATTTTTTTTCTAGCTGAAGCTGGAAGTGGCCAGGGGCCAGGGTTTCATATAGCTTTGATGTTGAAGTTCTACGGTGGGCAGTGTGCAGTAGTATTCGGATGTTCGTTATGGTTCTGAGGGAGAACCCCAGATCATAGTGTGCTTGGCTAAGTCTCTCATTCCCGGCGGAGTAGTTTCAAATGCGCAAGTGTACCTTTTGTTCCATTTGCCAGGGGTGAACCCCAGGTCAGAGTTGTTCAGTGTTGTATTTTCTCCGGTGGCGAGGTTGGAGGTTTGTTCGACGGAGAGGTTGAATGTTCGTTTTGACGGCGAGGTCAGATTATGGTTGTTTCCGGCGGCAAGGTTGGATGTTTGGATTTGACGGCGAGGTCAGATTATGTTTGTTTCCGGCGGCGAGGTTGGATGTTTGTTTGACGGCAATGTCAGGCTCTTTAAATCCCCAACAGAGATGATGTTTGTACAACGGCGATGTCGAGTGTCTCTCAGAGTGATGTTTTATTGTCCAACGGCGATGTCAGATTTAGTTCTCTAGTGGCGATGCGGGGTATTTTGATTGTTTCGACGGCGATGTCAGATTTAGTTCTCCAGCGGTGATGCGGGGTATTTTGATTGTCCGACGGCGATGTCAGGTTGTTTAGTCTTCCAGCGGTGATGTTGGGTGTTGTGGTTGTCTGAAGGCAATATCAGAAGAAAATAATGTGGATAACTGACAGCGATGTCAGATCATTATGTCTCCAGCTAGTTTTTGGGCAGCTAGTATTGCAGTATTCGAAGGTTTGTCCCCGCAGAGTATCGTGTGCTCATGCAGTTGGCAAATTTTCGGGTTTACCGGTATTCAACCGTCTCGCACCTTGATTGGCTGAGAGCCGTTCGCTTCTCACCCAGTCAGGTTCAAGCCGTTTGAATAGGGGCAAGTTGTTGCACCCCAAAATTTGACCAACATTTATTTACCCATCAAGTGTTTGAAGATTGGTACCTTCATCAGAAAGTTCAGGAGATCCTCAGAGGAATTGGGTAAAACCAAGGTGGTGTGCTTCATAGCTTGAGAGTTGTGGAGCTCCTCAGATGATTCTGAGACTTTGAGAATGAACTTGAAGCTTTGAGAATGGTTATGAGATGTCTTGAGAGCCATCATGAAGCCCATAGAGGTCATTGTGCAAGAATTCAGAAGATTCAACCATGAATGGTAGAATTAGGGTTTTGACTGAGTCAACCCTAGATCAGCTAAAGATTGGGAGAAGGTTGAGACCTAATCCAAGGGCCCTGAGATCATGGAATGATGTATGGAGATGTTATAAAGATGATTCCTAGATCAACTCATCATGATTGAGGAGTTTGAGAAGTTTTGAGTTAGGGTTTCCAAGGATTGACAGTGAAAAAAACCCTAGTTTGATCCCTATCTTCCAGGCAGTTTTTAGCTCAAGAGGTGATTGATATCTCATCTTCCCCATAACATGAATGTTGTAGAGCTTATTCTTAGATTTAATTTTGAGTGGTTAGAATTCCTTGATAGGATGTGCAGAGCTCAAGTTATGGTTTTGACAAATTACAGGTCATCTGAGGTGTGTGAATCTGGGTCCTTGAAAGTCACCCAACTTGCAGACAACTTTTTGCCCTAGTAGGATGATTCCTATGATCTCTTGGTCAACATTAATGTTGAAGAGCATCTTCTTAGATTTCTAGAGAGTACTAGAAGTCCTTGATAGGATTTATAGAACTCAACTTATGGTTTGAACAAGACAGGGGTATTTTGGTCATTTGGTGATTATATGTCATTTTAAGCAAAGGCCATATCTCCTACTTCCAAGCCTCAAATGAAAAAACTCAAAACATAAAAGTTGTTCAAAATGGGATTTTAAGCCTAGAAAAGTGGTCATGAGTTATTGAAAAAGCTTGTAGCAAGGATTTACAAGATTGGGTAAAAATGACCTAAAAATGACTTATAAAGTAAATGAATCCAAGTTGGAAATTGGTTTGGGAGATCCACAAATCCAAAATAGGTCATCCAATATGTCATTTTGAATCCAAACATCATTTTAAAAACAATGGTTCAAATAGATTTTTGATTTGAGGTCTTAAAATTGGGGTTGCTTTGTAATTTTGTTTCTTGCATATTAAGGAACTTGACCAAACTTCACCAAAGGCAAGGCTAAGCTTGTTTTTCACTCCTTCCACTCCCAATATCTCTTGTGAGGAGTTTTTGACACAAAATTAAAAGGCATTAAGGCATGAGAGGAGATATCCAATATGTCATTACATGAGACTTTCCATGGTATTCTAGCTCTTTCTAGGAGGTTCTAGAGTCTTCCATGGATGGTTATATATCAAGTGGATCAAGGTGAGATTAGAGGTTGGTCAAGGTTGGAGAATTCAGTGGAGAAAGGGAGAGAAAGAGTGAGGTGTTCAAGGTTTCTTCAAAAGCAAGCAAGGCACGATTTGATCTCTACAAGCCTCTTCCACCAAAACCATTGCAAACAGAAGAAAGTATACCATTGGAGGAGTAGTTGAGAGCAAGACCAAGCCTTGAATCAAGCCCTAACTGCACTCACCATTACCATTTGACAGGTTGTATACTCTCCCTATATCTCTTTATTTATATGTTTCCTGTTAGGTTTATAGGTATAGAATTAGCATGCTAGGTTGGTTGATCACTTTCTGAAGCTTAGAGGAGCTTTCATGAGGTTCCATGGCAGGTCCCGATTTCTTTAAGACTCAAGAACAAGCTGCATGTTGGAATTTAATACAATTGTTATAGGTTAATATGATCAGTGTAGTGCATAGGACAGGTTAGTGCCCTTAGGATCAAGAACTAGAAGAATTGATATCAGTGAACTAGTTTGGAACCCTAGGTTTCGCGCATTCTGTTTGAGAGATACCTGAGGCTTTAATCAAAACCATTGTTAGAACCATGTTCTTGGTGATGAGTAGATCATCTTTGCTTTTGAAATTTTTGAATTTCATCGAGCAACCAGGGAGAGCGATTGGAGAGAAAATCCCTTGCATGAAACTGAAAACTGAAACCCTAGGAGGCTTGTTGGGGACGATGACCCACAGCCACTAGATCTGTCCAAAAGCATTGACTGGATAATCTGATCCAACGGTCCCAATTCGAAATTAAAAACAGAGGGAAAGACTCGAACCAAACGCAGCGGTTTAAATAATTGGTGAATCTTGGGCCTCAGCGAAGCTTGCTACCCACACCCCCTCACGGAGCCCAATCCAGAAATGAACGTTAAACTCTTACTTTCTGCACCGCAGTGTTGATCATTTTATTTTTATTTTTTTCAAGTAATTTCAGATAGCGTAGTGGGCCCAGACGCGTGCTATCCCCACCCCCTGAGCTGGCCCACTTAATAAAAACAACTAGGGTGCTTTACTATTCTCACCCCCTCCCCTTTAATTCATTTTCTTTTGATTTAATTTCTTTTATATTTTATTGCATCTTATATAAATCATATAAAATAGAAAAATGATCATTTTTTAATTCTTGTTTTTTTCACGTGTTCATAATTTTGTATAGAAAATTAATAAAAATAAAAATTCCAATTTATTTTTAGTTTCATATTTTTAGTATATTTTTCATTTAAATAGATTTTAAATAGGGTTAATATTGTATTCAATTTTGTAGAATTTCTTTTAGGACCTTCCCTTAGTATTTTTAATTCATTCTTTTTGGTGTGATTAGATATTGAATCATAGTTCCCCATAGGATTTAATTCTTGATTTTTAGATTAAAATTTGATTAGTTTAATTAGGTTAGCATTAGGGTATCCTAATTAGGGTTTATGTTATGCATAAGTGAAGTAATTCATTTTCTTTGGAGAGTTTTGAGTTGATCTTTGGGTAGGGGAACATAGGGATGTTATGGGTAGATGTTATAGGCCCTTGTGAGTAATTGTTAGAATTTTCCCCCTTGTTTTAGTATTTTTAGGTATTTTCTGAAGTTGACTGATGGTTTTGACTGTTCTGTGGTTATCTATTTATCTCTGGGGTTTATTTTGGGGAATTTGTTGTGGGGCTTAGTTTGTTTTGAAGATATTGTTGAAGAGCATGATGGAAGAGAAGATTGTAGATCAAGACCCAGAGATCCAGGGCTTGGAGCTTGTTCCCTGTCTGTGAGGTTTGAGATCCTGGAGTTTGAGGGGAATTCATAGTACTTTCCTGAGGAAGGCACTATGAATGACTTTCATTCTTTCTTCTCACCTCTTTCCTAAGTATCCAATGATGTCGGAGCCAACTTGTGAGCTTAATTTCTCCTGAGGAGGAATGTAAATTGATCACAGTTGTTGAGCCACATGGGATACAACTCCTAAGTGGGAGCCTCCTAGTACTTTCCTGAGGAAGGTCCTATGGGTCTATTCACTTAGTTCCATTAGTTCATCTAGGATTTCTTAAGTATCCAAGGATGTTGGAGCCAACTTGTGAGTTTAATTTCTCCTGAGGAGGAATGTAAACTGATCACAGTTGTTGAGCCACATGGGATACAACTCCTAAGTGGGAGCCTCTTAGTACTTTCCTGAGGAAGGTCCTATGGGTCTATTCACTTAGTTCCACTAGTTCAGGTAGGATTTCCTAAATATCCAGTGATGTTGGAGCCTTCATGTGAGTTTAATTTCTCCTGAGGAGGAATGTAAACTGATCACAGTTGTTGAGCCACATAGGATATGATCCCTGAGTATAAGCCTCCTAGTGCTTTCCTGAGGAAGACACTATGAGTCTGCCTACTTAGCTCCCTTTCTTGGGTAAGCTTGTTCTGAAGCTTGAAGACTGGGATTGATTTCTCTTGTAGGGTTTTGCTTTAGGGCTTTGCTTAGATCGGATCAGGATTCTGTTCTGTTTTAGGGCTAGGATTAGAGAGTAGATATGGGTAATTTCTTTCTCAAGCATGTGGTTTGTTTGCCTGATGGCATTTTCCTTTCTTTTATCTGTATGATTGCAGTTTACTGTTTATTGCTTGATGGCATGTTGTGTATTTTTCAGTATGATTACTGTTATTTCATGACTGGCTTGAGGTCGAGATGAGCTTGTGGAGGCTGAAGCCCCACACACATTTCCTCCCTCACTTGCATTGCATGCATTTTACTGTTAAGCTGATGCTTTGTCTGTTTTGGTGTATCATTGACATGATCCCTTAGGACTCTCATTTCCTTTGATGAGGATTTGATGATAGACTTTTAGGTTGAAACCTATGCATGACAACTTCTAGGAGTTCCCTGTTCAAACCTCAACCATAGGATGAATCCATGGCATGATAACAGTAGGACTTGATAGTCTCCCTCCTAGTTGGGCCTGTTCTCTTCTCATCTCAAAACAGTTTAAGATACAGTAATCATGAATGATTTCTTTCGTATGTTACGAGCCTTAAGCTATCTGAGGTGGGATGTTTAGTATGGTACCATTTGGGTGACATGCGACGCATTCACTCTCAGGTCACAGTCTCTAGTGCGGTTGAAATCGCAAACACAATAAAAAACATTTCTTTCAGGAGATAAACCGTAGTTTCCCGAACTACGTTTGCTCTGATCTTCCATACAGTGTGGAAGTACGTAGGCACAGGATGCGATATCCTAGCGAGCAACCTTTCCCCGTAATCCTTCGTAGGCTGAACTACGTTGACTCTGATTTCTCATTCTCTGATGAGAATACGTAGGCATAAAGTGCGACGCTTTGCCGAGTCATTTTTCTTTTCTTTTTCAGCCAGCCTTGATAGGTAGATAGATTATAACCAACCCGTCCAAGTAAACAAACAAGCGAGGATCCCGTCGAGTACGACAGACGTGAGGGGTGCTAATACCTTCCCCTTGCGTAACCGACTCCCGAACCCAGACAATGGTTGCGATGACCTTGTCTTACCCTTTTTTCGTCAGGTTTTTCCGATCGTTTCCTTTCCCGCTCTGAGGGATAAATAACGAAAGGTGGCGACTCTTCTGTCATGCCGGCACCTTATTTTCGCGCAAGCGATAGTGGAGACTTTGTTGTGCCTCCTCAGGCTGATGTAGGTACGCCACATGAAAACATTATTCCAACATTCGTTGTTCCTCCAGGTGGAGGTAATCAGAATGAAGTTCATGTTCCAGGGGTGAAGTGCGTTGTGCATGGCAACGCTGGTCCTCAATGGGAGGAGGACGACCAAGATGACTTCTTCTCTATGGGAGACCTTGGTGCGGGTTTTCAATCTGATGCAGACAAAAGGTTCAAGGTGATAGAAGAGAAGATGAAAAGCCTTGAGAATCAGAATTCTCTGGGTCTGGACATGTCTAACTTGGGACTGATCCCAGGTCTGAGGATCCCTCCAAAGTTCAAGGCTCCAGACTTTGATAAATACAAGGGAACGACCTGTCCCAGGGTGCATTTCAGGTCGTACTATAGGAAAATGTCTGCATACTCTGATGACGAGAAGTTGCTGATGCACTTCTTTCAGGACAGCCTGTCTGGCCCATCCTTGGAGTGGTATATGGGTTTGGAGCCGGTCAATATTAGGACCTGGAGAGACTTGGCGGAGGCTTTCGTCAGACATTATCAATATAACAGTGATTTGGCACCTAACCGTGGGCAGTTGCAGAACCTGTCGCAACAGAATAATGAAGGATTTAAAGAGTACGCCCAGAGGTGGCGCGAACTTGCTGCAAGGGTTCAACCTCCAATGGTTAAGAGAGAACTCATTGACATGTTTGTAGCTACATTTCCTGGAATGTATTATTAAAAGTTGATAGGAAATATGTCTGGTAGCTTCTAAGACTTAATCATTACAGGTGAACGAGTTGAAAATGGAATAAAACTGGGAAAGATTCAGGCGGGAGAGGGATCCTCATCTGGAGGAGGTAGAAAGAATTTCAGTAACAAGAAAAGAGAAGATTTAAGAACAAGAATAGAAACAAGAATCAGCATTAACATCAACAATACTATCAACAACATCCTCAGGTGGCGAGTATTGCTATTCCAGCCGTACAACCTCAATAACAACAACAACGCCCACAACAACAGCAGCAGAATTACGCGCCACGGCAGTTTCAAGATCGTAGAAGGATGATGAACAAACAATTTGGCACGCCACCAATGCCGTACTCTAAATTGTTACAACATTTATTACAACTGCAGTTGTTCAGAAGAGGACGTTGGCACCTCTGACGGGTGCACCGCCTCCAAGGAATGATGCAAACGCCAGATGTGACATTCACTTGGGCGCCCCTGGTCATCATATAGACAACTGTAAAGCTTTCAAGCATAAGATGCAAGACCTTATTGATAGCAAAACCATCAATTTTACCAATGATGCACCTAATGTTGTCCAAAATCCTATGCCCAACCACAGAGCGGCTGGCATGAACGCTATTATTGAAGAGAACCTGAATTTGGTGACTGATGTTGAAGAGCTGAAAACTCCTTTGCGTTTTGTGAAGAGTAGGTTGTTGAAGGGTGGAGTGTTTCCCGGTTGCGAAGAAGATTGCGAAGGTTGTCTGGCTCATCCCGAGGGATGTGAAAGTTTCAAAAACCATGTGCAGAGTTTAATGAATGAAGGCATGCTACAATTTGATAGAATTGGTGAAGGGAAGAATGAAAAGGTAATTGGTAAAGAGAAGGATGAGGTGACCATAATCTCAATTCCTTTTAGAACAATCAATATATATGCGTCGCCGAGGCCGGCGACCATCATAATCACCAAGGCAGGACCGATGCCTTATGAAAGCACTAAGGCAATCCCGTGGAACTATGGGGCCGAAGTCTTTTGTAACGGACAGAAATAAGAGCTGAAAGGGACATTGTTTGATAGTTCTTCGATGGGTAATTTGGTAGGGACGAGTGGAATGACGAGAAGTGGGAGGGTGTTTTCACCTTCGGAGGCCAATGTTGAAAGACCAGATAAAGGCAAGGGAAAGGATGTTGTGGAGGAAAGCTCTTAACATGGTGAGAAGGATGCTTTGTTAAAAGACACTGAGGAATTCATGCGTCTGATTAGAAAAAGAGACTACAAAATTGTGGACCATCTACAATAAACCCCATTAAAAATATAAATCTTATCACTATTACTATGCTCTGAGGCACATCAGAATGCCCTCCTGAGGATTATGAATACTACATATGTGCCATAAGAAATTTCAGTGAATCAACTTGAAGGAGTGGTGGTGCACGTGAATGAGGGAAATAGACTGGGATTTACAGACCTTGAATTGACACCTAAAGGAAGAAACCACAATCACGCTCTGCACATTTCCATTGAGTGCAGAGGGGCTGTGTTATCACATGTTCTGGTAGACACTAGGTCTTCACTTAATGTGTTACCCAAGAAGGACTTGATAAAGCTTGATATCCAGGGTGTGATGTTCACCCCTAGTGATCTGATCGTACGAGCATTTGACGGAACCAGGACGTCTGTGTTTGGAGAAGTGACTCTTCCTATACAAGTTGGCCCGGAGATTTTTGACGTTGTCTTTTACATAATGGATATCCAACCTGCATACATTTGCTTGTTAGGTCGACCATGTATTCACTCAGCTGGGGCAGTGACGTCGACCTTACATCAGAAGCTAAAGTATATGGGGGTGGTAACATTGTCACCGTCTGTGGTGAAGAAAACATCATGATTAGCCACCTGTCCTCTTTTAAATACGTTGAGGTCGATGGAGAAATCCATGAGACCCTGTGTCAAGCATTCGAGGGAATCTAGGTCAAGGAAAAGGCGCCGGTTATGGACAAAGTTTCTGAGGTTGCTATGTCATCCTTCAAGGAAGCGCAAGCTGTGGTAAAGTCTGGATCATCTCAAGGGTGGGGACAGGTCTTAAGCATCCCTAATAAGCAGGATAAGTTTCGACTGGGGTATAGCCCGTCGTCTTCTTCTTCACAGAGCGTTCCACACTACAAGGGACCAGTCCAATTTACAAGTGGTGGGGTGATATTTGACAGAATCAACGTTGTGTCCGAGGATGAAGGTGATAGTGATTGCGATATGGATGCATGGATCCAGCCATGTGTTCCCGGCCAAAGTCTGAGCAACTGGACCAATGAAAAAGTTATTCAAGTGACCCGTGAAGAGTAATTATCTTGTTTTCTGATTATGTATAGCCTTATGTTCTACCCGGAGCATAATGGTCTTTTGTCTGTAGGGCCTTACTATGTTTATGTTTCGAAAAACTGTTTTATCATTAATCAAAGGGAGTCTTTGCATGCAAATATTGTGATCCTTGTTTTTTCTTGTTTTTATTTTAACAATAAAATGGCAATGTGATTTGTGCTTGTTTGCATATCATTTTAAGCATAAAATCATCATCATTGCAGGTTTCACATCGCAGATGCCACCGACTTAGACTCGTCTATGACTCAGTATGACTTTGATAATCCAATCTTTCAAGCTGAAGAAGAGATTGAAGAAGACGAAGACCAGCCTGAAGAGCTCGCCAGGTTGCTGAGACAAGAGGAGAAGGTTGTAACACCCCTTTTAACTATTTAGTCTTTTTGGCGTTATTTCTATGTTAGTGTGTCCTTATGTGGAGGTGTGTCTGAGTGCGTTGGTGGATGCCCTTAGACTGTAAGAGTTATTTTAAGAATGATTGGAGTTTAATATTAATATTATATAATTAATAATTGGTGATAATTTAATAATTAATAGTAATGTTATTATTATTATTATTATTATTATTATTATTATTATTATTACTACATTTGTTATTATTATTATTGTTATTATTATTATTATTGGAGTAAATATAAAAGAGGGATTTTGGGAGAAAGAGAAAACACGTTAAACTGCTCAGAACCAAAATCAAAGGAAAAAGAGATAGTGACTGAGAGAAGTTGAGAAGAGGAGAATTAACCACCGGAGAGAATTCACGGTAGTTGCAGAAGAGTCGCCGGAGAGCAAACCGGAACCGGAAGTTTAGAGTTGCACTCAATCCAAAGGTAAGGGTGGGGTTCAATTCTATAACTGTGGGTATGATGGATTTCATGAAGGGTATGGAATCATAGGATTAATGTTCCTGTAGATCGATAAATATTAAGGATTAATGTTCCTGTAGATCGATAAATATTAAGGATTAATGTTCCTGTAGATCGATAAATATTAAGGATTAATGTTCCTGTAGGTCGATAAATATTAAGGGATTAATGTCCCTGTAGATCCATAAATATTAAGGATTAATGTTCTTGTAGATCGATAAATATTAAGGGTTAATGTTCCCGTAGTGACGTTCCCGTAGTAATGTTCCCGTAGTAACGTTCCCGTAGTAATGTTACCGTAGTAATGTTCCCATAGTAATGTTCCCGTAAGTTGAAGAAATATTAAGGGTTAATGTTTACCTGTGCATTTCAAAGGGTTAATACCTGTCTGTGTATGAATGAGTGTGTTATGTCATTAGTTTTGGGGGAAATTGGGAAACGGTGCCGACACGCGCTATTTTCCCATTTATTAAGAAGGTGTTGTTATTATGTCCCTATTTAATTAAATTAGAAGTTGTAGTTATATTACCCATATGAAAGTATATGAAAATGTGTTGAGTTCTTATTTGTAGTAATGATGTTGTCAGTTGTTCTCTGACATGAAAATGCTGTTGAGTTCTCAATTGTAGAGACGAGGTTGTTTTTAATTGTTCTCTGCGAAAATATGTTAGAGTCTTATTCGTAGGAACGATACTGTTGGTAGTTCTCTGATATGAACAGGTTGAAATGGTGAGTCCATAATATATGCGAAATGTGATGTTCTGTTATGGATAATTGGTTGTAGGCTTGATGCCTTGTTGCACAGTTGTTGCATAGTTGTTGTTATTGTGTTATAGTCCATAATAGTTGCATCTCATAGCATATCATTTGGCCTGGATTGGCAGCGGTTGTGTCTTTAATGACAAAATAAAATGATTGTGGAGTGAGTCTCCCGGATAATTGTGGATTGAGTCTCTCGAATAATTGTGGAGTGAGTCTCCTGGATAATTGTGGAGTGAGTCTCCCGAATAATTGTGGAGTGAGTCTCCCGAATAATTGTGGAGTGAGTCTCACGAATAATTGTGGAGTGAGTCTCACGAATAATTGTGGAGTGAGTCTCCCGAATAATTGTGGAGTGTTGTCTCCCAAAATGGTACCACATGCATATGCATAGTCGAGTTACATAGTTGAGTCGCATAGAGTAGCATTGAGTTATGTTGCCCGTGATGGCGTGTTGATGAAATATCTTGATTTTTGTAGTATATATATATGAGTGATGAATCGGTGTAGTGGTGGTTTATGATATTTATAAAGCCGTGAGAATCTTAATTGCTGTGATATAATTCTAACATGACTTTTATCATGCCTTATGTTATGTTGTTGATATCTCACCATTTATGTTGTATGTTACCTCCGTTGGTGGTAATTTACAGGTAACTCGGAAGAAAGTGTCGCTTTATGTTTAAGGTCGTTGGTCGCTTTGATACGTAGCACTCTGGGGGGGATGAACGATTAATGTTATTGTTTTAATTGAATTCCTTATTGCTGAGTCTTATTAAGTACTATGGCAAATAGATTAGTTGTTTCCGATAATGCCAAATGTTGCTTGGATGCATAGTTGTTTTAGTGAATTGATGCAAGATAATGACTTGCTAAATTTTAATGGAATTTAATTATTACGAATCGTTGGAAGTGTATTATAACATGTCGTTTTATGATTAAAATGTTAAACAAATTATCGTTGTTTGTTCATCCAAATTTTGTGCTACGTATGTTAGTAAATGATCTGTTGCAGGTCTATGTGTTTTGGTTAAGTGTTGAAATGTGATACCTCTGATGCGTCTGAGAATTTGGGAGTGTGACGGTCGTCACAGCTACTTGACGCTCGTCATGACCGTGACGGTCGTGACATCCATGACGGTCGTCATGATACTTTATTTGCTGCTCTCTGAATTGTTTCTGTTGTTTATCTTATTTTTCCGCGATAGTTTAGAGTGGGGTGTTACAATTGGTATCAGAGCAGGTCGGTCCGTCTGGCCAAGTTGTCTAATGTTGTGTATTCCCTGGTATGCGACATGTGTGTGAAAACACTGTCGGTACATGTTTTTTGGTGGAACCTTTGTCTGCAGGAGTGAGAATGATTCAAGTGGGGGAGAAGCCTGTGCTTCTCCAGGATGCTGCAAGTGTGGAGTTGTAGCTCGGTGCATGGTTGAACGCTCTTATAGTTTGGTAAAGATGGTTTGTACCCTATCATGATTTTCGGCTGTCTATTGACAAATTGAGGAACTGATCACCCTTAATCTCTTGTTGATAGTGGACGGAGTCATGTTAGATGGGATATGCGTGTCTTGCAAGCTTGAATGGCGTGAGCAGTGAATTGTCTTGAGTTAAGCTAAGTGCTTAAGAATGGTTTTGATGAGTCGGCGCAGGAGGGTGCTGAGGTGTTTAATTTTGATGGGAATTTTTGAATTATAATGAAAGCGGGAAGTTGGCGATTGCCGATTAATTGTGGTTGGCTGGAAGTTTTCTGAGGAGATAAGTGATGTACGGCCAGGACGTGAAGTGGAGTTGTGACCGACTTAGATACGGAAACTAGTCCGAGAGTGAGAGCTCCGTATTTTATGTCTGTTTGGATGGTCAATGGATTAAACTGATTAAGTAGCGTTGAGACTTGTGTCTGGCGTGTGTGCTAAGGCAACAGAGTGTGAGGTTGAGTATATAAAAGATGGATAGTGACTCCGGATGATTAGTAAAGAAAGTAAGATGTGGAATGCAATATTAGTATAATTAAACCTCTAGATATTCCAAGAGTTGAAGATGTGTTGAATGACCTTCTGAGTGTGAAATTGTTGTCGTACGTCGAATTCCGAAATCGCAGCTTTTTACGGAATCAATGTTTTTACAGATGAAAGTTGGAATAGATTACACCGTTGTGTCGGGTAATGTTAGGCCGTGATCGAGTATGCTTGTTTTATCGAATTTGATTGATTTTTGTAAGTTTTTGCATTTTTGGAAATTTAAGGGTTTAAGATTCGGATTGGAATTGAAAGTCGTAGAATTCACGTTTCATGGTCCTAAATCACTAATATATGTTTGGTAAAAATGAGTATGTGGTTGTTTTGAAGAAAATAATTGAATCGGTCAGATTTTCGGGCGAAAATGCTCAAACCCATAGCAGTCTTTATGCAGAAAAATTATGTTTTGGAAAAACTTCGAAAATTCATAACTCCTGAACCGTATGTCAGTTTTGGCCCCCGTTCAAAGCGTTGGAAAGCTAACAAGATAATCTTTATAGGAAAAATTGTTTTGAGGCATGTACCTGGTTCAATTATAGTAGAAAATTGAAAACGTATCGTGTGTTGATTTTTTCCGAACCCGACAGGACCATTGGTTGTGTTATATGATGATTTGTTGATATGATTGGGAGATATGTTAAGTGAAACTTCAGCGAGTTTTGGTTATGCTTTAAGGCAACTTGAAGTACATAAGAGGAATCACCTGACAAGTGATTTAGACTTGGTCGCTGTTGTGGTTGTACCGGAGTTGGAGGCTTCAATTAGTTAGTGTGAGACTTGAAATGTTTGGTGACCTCAAGAGCTTAAGGTATTTATTTGATTTGGAAGAGTTGAATATGAGGCAGAGGAAATAATTGGGACTCCAGAAGAATTATGGTTTGGATTGAATTTCCATTCGGGAAAGCAAAAACGTGGTAGCCTATGCAGTGATTTGGAAATCTTTGCATATGCCAATGATGGTAGTGAAAAGAGTTAGGACTGATTGAGCAATTTTTGTGATATGAGTTTGGTTTGTGAAGAGACTTCTTATGGAGTTTAGCTTAGTATGTTGGACCTTACTAAGGGTATTCTTGACGAGATTCGATAAGGTCAGAATTCTGGTTTGAGTTGATAGATTGGTTGAATCTGAGTAATTAAAGTCGAAGGGATGATTTTCAGATTAATGGAAATGGTATCATGAGATGTCGTGATAGAGTTGTGTTCTATATATTATTGAGTGGAATAAGAGTATTGAGGTAGATGGAGTATCCATCCCGGTGCTATGAAGATGTAACCGGATTTGAGGAAATTATTTTAAGGGCCATAGATGGAGAGAGAAGTGGCTGAGTTTGTATATGCTGGTTAGACTTGTCGGAAGTCGAAGAGTAAACGTTAGAGACCGTTGGGTCTGATGGGAATCTGAGTTTTCATCGAGATTTTGGAAGAGTTTGCAGACGCTTGAGTACCATGTTGAAGTTGAACTCTGCCTATCATCCATGGACGGATGGACGGACAGAGAGAACTATCCAGTCTTTAGAGGATTTGTGGAGAGCTTGTGTGTTGGATCAAGGTGGATCATGGGATAGTTAATTATCATTGATTGAGTTACCTACAATAACAGTTACCATTCTAGTATCGGAATGGCGATGTATGAGGCTTTGTGTGATAGGAGGTGTAGGACTCCCTTGTGTTGGAATGAGTCGAGCAAGAGTGTCGTGCTCGGATTTGAGAATCGGAAAGCAGGATGTGGGGAGCGTATCCAAAATTGTTTCCATCAGGCAATTTTCGAGGACGAAAATACTTAAAGTGGGGGAGAGTTGTAACACCCATTTTAACTATTTATTCTTTTTGGCGTTATTTCTATGTTAGTGTGTCCTTATGTGGAGGTGTGTCTGAGTGCGTTGGTGGATGCCCTTAGACTGTTAGAGTTATTTTAAGAACGATTGGAGTTTAATATTAATATAATATAATTAATAATTGGTGATAATTTAATAATTAATAGTAATGTTATTATTATTATTATTATTGGAGTAAATAGAAAAGAGGGATTTTGGGAGAAAGAGAAAACACGTTAAACTGCTCAGAACCAAAATCAAAGGAAAAAGAGATAGTGACCGAGAGAAGTTGAGAAGAGGAGAATTAACCACCGGAGAGAATTCACGGTAGTTGCAGAAGAGTCGCCGGAGAGAAAACCGGAACCGGAAGTTTAGAGTTGCACTCAATCCAAAGGTAAGGGTGGGGTTCAATTCTATAACTGTGGGTATGATGGATTTCATGAAGGGTATGGAATCATAGGATTAATGTTCCTGTATATCGGTCGATAAATATTAAGGGATTAATGTCCCTGTAGATCGATAAATATTAAGGATTAATGTTCCTGTAGATCGATAAATATTAAGGGTTAATGTTCCCGTAGTGACGTTCTCGTAGTAATGTTCCCGTAGTAACGTTACCGTAGTAATGTTCCCATAAGTTGAAGAAATATTAAGGGTTAATGTTTACATGTGCATTTCAAAGGGTTAATGCATGTCTGTGTATGAATGAGTGTGTTATGTCATTAGTTTTGGGGGAAATTGGGAAACGGTGCCGACACGCGCTATTTTCCCATTTATTAAGAAGGTGTTGTTATTATGTCCCTATTTAATTAAATTAGAAGTTGTAGTTAAATTACCCGTATGAAAGTATATGAAAATATGTTGAGTTCTTATTTGTAGTAATGATGTTGTCAGTTGTTCTCTGACATGAAAATGCTGTTGAGTTCTCAATTGTAGAGACGAGGTTGTTTTTAATTGTTCTCTGTGAAAATGTGTTAGAGTTTTATTCAAAGGAACGATACTGTTGGTAGTTCTCTGATATGAACAGGTTGAAATGGTGAGTCCATAATATATGTGAAATGTGATGTTCTGTTATGGATAATTGGTTGTAGGCTTGATGCCTTGTTGCACGGTTGTTGTTGTTGTGTTATAGTCCATAATAGTTGCATTTCATAGCATATCATTTGGCCTGGATTGGCGGTGGTTGTGTCTTTAATGACAAAATAAAATGATTGTGGAGTGAGTCTCTCGAATAATTGTGGAGTGAGTCTCCTAGATAATTGTGGAGTGAGTCTCCCGAATAATTGTGGAGTGAGTCTCCCGAATAATTGTGGAGTGAGTCTCACGAATAATTGTGGAGTGAGTCTCCCGAATAATTGTGGAGTGAGTCTCCCGAATAATTGTGAAGTGTTGTCTCCCAAAATGGTACCACATGCATATGCATAGTCGAGTTGCATAGTTGAGTCGCATAGAGTCGCATTGAGTTGTGTTGCCCGTGATGGCGTGTTGATGAAATATCTTGATTTTTGTAGTATATATATATATGAGCGATGAATCGGTGTAGTGGTGGTTTATGATATTTATAAAGATGCGAGAATCTTAATTGCTGTGATATAATTCTAACATGACTTTTATCATGCCTTATGTTATGTTGTTGATATCTCACCCTTTACGTTGTATGTTACCTCCGTTGGTGGTAATTTGCAGGTAACTCGGAAGACAGTGTCGCTTTATGTTTAAGGTCGTTGGTTGCTTTGATGCGTAGCACTCTGGGGGGATGAACGATTAATGTTATTGTTTTAATTGAATTCCTTGTTGCTGAATTTTATTAAGTACTATGGCAAATAGATTGGTTGTTTCTGATAATGCCAAATGTTGCTTGGATGCATAGTTGTTTTAGTGAATTGATGCAAGATAATGACTTGCTGAATTTTAATGGAATTTAATTATTACGAATCATTGGAAGTGTATTATAACATGTCGTTTTATGATTAAAATGTTAAACAAATTATCGTTGTTTGTTCATCCGAATTTTGTGTTACATATGTTAGTAAATGATCTGTTGCAGGTGTATGTGTTTTGGTTAAGTGACACCTCTGATGCGTCTGAGAATTTGGGAGTATGACGGTCGTCACAGCTCCTTGACACTCGTCATGACCGTGACAGTCGTGACATCCATGACGGTCGTTATGAAACTTTATTTGCTGCTCTCTGAATTGTTTTTGTTATTTATCTTATTTTTCCGCGATAGCTTAGAGTGGGGTGTTACAAAGGTTATTCTACCTCATCAAGAAGAGATTGAAATCGTCAACCTAGGTACAGAGGAAGCCAAGAAGGAGGTCATAATAGGGGCTGCTTTAGAGGATGATGTCAAACAAAGACTGGTAGAAATGCTCCGAGAGTATAAAGATGTCTTTGCTTGGTCATATAAGGATATGCACGGACTTGATATGGATATTGTGGTTCATCGCTTACCTCTTCGAGAAGAGTGTCCATCTATCAACCAGAAGTTGAGAAGAACCAGATCGGATATGGTGGTAAATATCAAAGAAGAGGTCCATAAGCAATTGGACGCCAGATTTCTTGCCATGACGAACTACCCTCTGTGGGTCGCTAACATTGTCCCTGTACCTAAGAAAGATGGTAAGGTAAGAATGTGTGTAGATTACCATGATCTAAACAGAGCGAGTCTGAAAGATGATTTCCCGCTCCCCCACATTGATGTAGTTGTTCATAATACTGCGCAGTATTCAGTGTTTTCCTTCATGGACGGTTTCTCTAGATATAATCAGATCAAGATGGCCCCGGAGGTGTTGACTCCTAATTTTCGATGCTAGTCAAAAACTAGAGTTATCTGAAATCAAAGATTTCAATACTTGGTATACAAGAAAGTTTCGACCTAAATTAAGAAAAGCTTCAAGTCAAAGAAAGATGAACAAGAAGCTAAAAAATGTTAAGTGTTGGAAAATGCTAGACGAACACATAACAAGGAAAGAGCGAAGGTGGTTTGCCAAAATTGGGGGGAACTGCCAAATATTCAAAATTCGAATCAAGTAGAAGAAACATGGGAACAGTTAGAAGGACGAAGATAGCGCCAAAAGAAGCACGTTAGGAAGCCCCAACCGCCATGTGGAAGTTATTTTATAGCACTATAAATAGATGTAAATTTTATGCAATAAGGGTGTTCATTCATTACCGTACTAGTTCATACAACTCTGAGTACCTGCGTGTAGAGAAACAAGTTAACGAGAATGTATTGTTAGAACACAGATTGGTGTTTAATATTATCTCTATGTTTTAATGATAACTCTAATGAAATTTTGTATTAAGAAAATATATACTCTAATTTTGTTCAAGTGTTTTGTGTTTCAGATATTAAAATAAATATCATTATGGAAGCAAAATGCATCTGAACAGCAAGTTATGCAAAGCTCTGAAGCAACTCATCAGAAGACTCTGAGCGCTGCCAGAAGAGACTCTGAAGCAGAAGCTGCAGAAGACTCTGAAGCAGAAGCATCTGAAGCGTAGCTGAAGATTTTGTATGAAGAGTTTTAAAGCATTGTTTCAGAAGACTCTGAATGTACTTTACGCTGCAAGTACAGAGGCTCTAATAAATAGTTATGCTCTGATCAGATCACTCATGCTAAAGCACTATTGTTGCAACTCTGATAACATTAAATCTGATCTGAAGAACAAGAAGCACATCAGAGGATCTGATGTTGTTTACGTTTGAAAAGATGTCAGCACGTGAATAGACTTGGTTCTATTCTCAACGTCCTTTCCATCGGAACTATTCCTTATTTGTGATAGACACAAGGATTCAGGAAAAAGGCATTTCTCTGAACATTCTACTTGTGAGAAAGGAAAAGTCATGTGAAGACAAAAGGCTACAACTACCCTACTTGCACAGTCCTCAAGCATTGGACTTTCAGCACTATAAAAGGACTTCTTCTACATCTCTTCAAAGTTGACGAAATTGAATCAATTGAAATTATTTCACAACTCTCATACAATCATTCAAAGCTGAATAGTTTTATCTTTCGTTCTTAATCTTGTGTAAAAAATCACAGTTGTGATTAAAGCTTGTTAGAAGCAAACTCAAACACACTTGTTAGTTTACATTTATTTGTAAAGGTTCCTTAGGAAGACCAAGTTGTGGTCAGTAGTTCTTGAGAAGACTAAGACAGTTGTTCTTAGTGTTTGACACTGTAATCTGTTTGAATATAGTGGATTAAGTCCTTGTGGAGAAAGGCAAATCATTTTTGATAGGGTGGACTGGATTAGTTGAGTTCAACGAACCAGGATAAAAATCATTATGTTTTTATTGCCATAATATTTTCTAAACCCTTATTAACCCCCCCCCCCTTCTAAGTGTTTTTCTCACCTTCAGCTGGCATCAGAGCTCCGGTTCTGTTAGTGCTCTCACTTCACTGTGAACAGAAAAGATCCAGTTGAGAAAACTCTTGATAATTCTTGGTTGATACATTATGGCTGAAGCTTCAACATCCAACAACAACAGATATGAGGACAGAGATAGAATTAGCATTAAACCCCCTATGTTTGATGGGGAAAAGTTTGACTACTGGAAAGACAGAATTGAAAGCTTCTTTCTAGGGTATGATGCTGACCTTTGGGACTTAGTCATTGATGGCTATGTTCACCCCACTGATGGGGATGGCAAAAAGATAGATAGAAAATCTATGACTGAAGCTCAGAAGAAATAATTCAGGAATCATCATAAAGCAAGAACCATACTACTAAATGCTATATCTCATACTGAGTATAAGAAGATTACTGACAGAGAAACAACATTTGGTATGTTTGAATCTTTGAAGATGACTCATGAAGGGAATTCTCAAGTCAAGGAGACCAAGGCTATGGCGCTGATCCAGAAATATGAAGCCTTCAAAATGGAGGAATCTGAATCTGTAGAAGTTATGTTCTCTAGATTCCAAATTCTCACAGCTGACTTGAAAGTTCTGGACAAGAGCTACTCCACTGCTGATCATGTTAAGAAGATCATCAGAAGTTTGCCTATCAGATAGAGACCAATGGTCACTGCTCTAAAGCTAGCAAAGGATCTGAACAAGATCACGCTGGAGGAACTGATCAGCTCTTTGAGTTGTCTGCTGTGAATACAAGGAGCCTGGGCACTACAAGAATGAATGCCCAAAGCTTCAGAAGGAGAATCCAAGAAGGAAGCCTGAGCATAAAAAGAAAGTTCTGATGGCAACCTGGGATGATTCAGATGCATCTGAATCTTCATCAGATTCAGATGAAGAATGTGCAAACATGGCACTCATGGCTGATGTAGAAGACCATGTAGAAACATCTGGATCAGAGTCAGAATCAGAATCAGACTCTGAGGAGGTATTTTCTGAACTTTCTAGAGCAGAACTTATTGAGAGTTTATTTGAAATGTTGGAAAACTATAGTAAGATTAAGCTCAAATACAAGAGGCGTGAAAATAGTCTTGTATCTGAGAATGATCTTCTGAAGTCAGAAATTGCTGAGCTTAAGGCAAACAATTTGAAAATTAAAAATGAATTAGAAAAAGCTCAACAAGATTCTGAAGTTGAAACTAAGTCAAAATCCAAAAATATTTTAGAAGAATATGACTATAGTTTTCAGAGATTTCTGGCAAGAAGTTTAGAGAGAAGCAAGATGGCTTCAATGATCTATGGTGTAAGCAGAAATAACAGGAAGGGTATTGGATATGAATCTTATTCTGAGAAAGATTTAAATCCAACATCTATTGATAAACTTATCATTAAGCATACTCCTCTGTATTCTACTTTTAAGTTTGGTCATCTTAATGATATTAAACACACATGTTCTAGTCAGAATATTCCTGTGTTTAAACCTAAAGCTAGTCAGAACAAACCTGCTGCCAGAAGACAGAAGTTCAGACAAAAATTTAAGGCAACTAACCCTAAAGGACCCAAAACGATCTGGGTACCTAAAGACAAAATAATATTTGTTGCATACATCTTTAGAAGCAAAGTCAAAACACCAATCTTGGTACCTGGACTCTGGCTGCTTGCTTCACATGACGGGAGAAAGGTCTATGTTCCAAAGCCTGGAACTTAGATATGGAGGAGACGTCAAGTTTGGAGGGAACCAGAGAGGCAAGATAGTTGGCTCTGGAACTATAGGCAATGGTAATCTTCCTTCCCTTTCTAATGTCTTACTTGTTGAAGGATTAACACATAACTTATTGTCCAAAAGTCAATTAAGTGATAATGGTTATGACATAATCTTTAATCAAAAATGTTGCAAGGCTGTTAGTCAAAAGGATGGCTCAATCCTATTTAATAGAAAGAGGAAGAACAACATTTATAAAATCAATCTTTCAGAACTTAAGGTTCAGAATGTAAAATGCCTTATGTCTGTTAATGATGAGCAATGGGTCAGGCACAGAACATTGGGGCATATTAGTATGAGACGTATATCTCATATTAATAAACTCAATTTGGTCAGAGGACTTCCTCAGTTAAAGTTCAACTCAGATGCTCTTTGTGAAGCATGTCAAAAAGGAAAATTTTCAAAATCTTCTTTTAAAACTAAAAGTGTTGTTTCAACTTCAAAACCATTAGAACTACTTCACATTGATCTGTTTGGACCAGTGAAAACTGCATCCATCAGAGGCAAGAAGTATGGATTAGTCATTGTTGATGACTACAGCAGATGGACGTGGGTGAAATTCTTAAAACACAATGATGAGTCACATTCTGTGTTCTTTGACTTCTGCAAACAAGTCCAGAATGAAAAAGATTTTAAAATTGTTAAAGTCAGAGGTGATCATGGTGGCGAATTTGAAAACAAATATTTTGAAAAATATTTTAATGAAAATGGCATTGCTCATGATTTCTCCTGCCCTAGAACTCCACAACAGAATGGAGTTGTAGAAAGGGAAAATAGAACATTGCAAGAAATGGCCAGAACCATGATCAACGAGACTAACCTGGCAAAACATTTTTGGGCAGAAGCAATAAACACAGCTTGTTATATTCAGAACAGAGTGTCTGTAAGACCTCTTCTGAAGAAGACTCCCTATGAATTGTGGAGGAACAGAAAGCCCAACATTTCTTACTTCCATCCTTTTGGATGTGTATGTTTTATGTTGAATACTAAAGAGAATCTGAACAAGTTTGATTCTAAAGCACAGAAGTGTTTCATGCTTGGGTATTCTGAACGCTCTAAAGGCTACAGAGTATACAATACTGAAACACAGATTGTGGAGGAATCTATACATGTTATATTTGATGATAAGCTTGGCAATCAAAAGCCAAAGCAGCTTGTTAATTCTGCAGATAGATAAGTAATTCTCACAGACTCTGAAGGCTCAGAGGCAGAAAAGGCTCAAGTGAAAGAACCAGAAGCAACGCCAGATGCAACTCCATTGGCTGCTCAGATGAACAATTTGAATATTTCTGAAGAACCAAATGTTAAGGGAACATCATCCAGAATCAAAGCCTCTCACCCAGAGGATGTGATTATTGGGAAGAAGGATGACCCTATCAGAACAAGGTCTTTCCTCAGATCATCTGCAACGTCACTTTTTAGGTTGGTGTCTATCATTGAACCAACTTCTGTAGATGAAGCTCTGAATGATAATGAGTGGATACTTGCTATGCAAGAAGAGCTAAATCAATTCACCAGAAATGACGTTTGGGATCTAGTACCAAGACCAAAAGGATTCAATATTATTGGAACCAAATGGGTCTTCAGAAACAAATTGAATGAGCAAG
Organism: Lathyrus sativus; assembly: GCA_963859935.3. Classification (NCBI taxonomy): domain Eukaryota; kingdom Viridiplantae; phylum Streptophyta; class Magnoliopsida; order Fabales; family Fabaceae; genus Lathyrus; species Lathyrus sativus. The sequence continues at coordinate 352,912,547 of OZ012741.1, forward strand.
GAGAAGTTGTAAGGAATAAAGCAAGACTAGTTGCTCAAGGGTATAGTCAGCAAGAAGGAATTGACTACACAGAGACTTATGCTCCAGTGGCCAGGTTAGAGTCTATACGCCTACTCATTTCTTTTGCTACACAACATAACATCACTCTTTATCAGATGGATGTTAAAAGTGCCTTCTTAAATGGTATTATAGAAGAGGAAGTTTATGTTCACCAACCTCCTGGCTTTGAAAATGATAAATTTCCAGAACATGTTTTTAAACTTAAAAAATCACTCTATGGTTTAAAACAAGCTCCCAGAGCTTGGTATGAGAGATTAAGTAATTTTCTTCTGGAAAAGAATTTTATCAGAGGCAAAGTGGATACTGTTGCACCCTAAAATTTGCCCAACCTTATTCATTTGGTTTATGTTTCAATATCATTAGCATTTGCATATAGAGTCATGTACATAGACTAATCATCTGCATAGCATAAGCATAGCAAGTCATTCAACAGGGGACCAATCATTATTCTCATCTCTAGAAGCCTATCAAGAGGTTATTATCCCAATTCAATCTCATTCAAGTCATCAGGAAAGAATTTGAAAGCAAAGAGTTCAGCAGATCAAGCCTTGAGTCCATCTCCTAGCTGAGGGCATCTGAGGGTCAACAAGAGGGTTGTGAGCTGTGAGTTGAAGGCATGGAGAGTATCTAGATATTATGAGAGACTTAGAAAGTCATTTGAAGAAGGAGACAAGTCATTGATGAGAGCACAAGAGCTATAGCTGAAGGCAGTCAACTAGGGTTTCATCTGGGTCAACCCTAGGTCAACCCTAGGTCAATTGACTGATTTAAAGGGCATTCAAGTCTATTGGAGAGATGTGGGGTTCATCATTGGACATATGAAGAAGGATATGGAGATATGCCAAGGAGAATTCAAGAGGAATCAAGGAGAAGAGGAGTTTCTAAATTAGGGTTTCTGTGCAAAATCCCCTAGTTTAGGTCAAATTTCCAAGCAAGATAAGTCAAAATGCTAGCTTCAAATGGCTTCTTGGCCAACATGAAACTTGTAGAGGATATCAAGACCTTTAATTTGAGTGGTGTAAGACATCAAGGAGATTTATAGAACTCAAGTTATGGTCCTTGCAAGTTACAGGTCATCTGAGGTGTCTGAAATTTTGTCTGTGAAAGTGACTTGACTTCCAAGCTAGTTTTACCCCTCAAGGAGATTTCAAATGAATTCTTGGTCAACATAAGAATTGTTCCTCATTGTCTTAGCTTTCTAGAATGGTATAGTATGCCTTCATATGATGTGTGGAGCTCAACTTATGGTCTTGGCAAGCAAAGGGTATTTTGGGCATTTGTGAATTACAGGTCATTTTAACCTATGTCCAAAACTCATACAAGGAGGCCTCAAATGGAAAAACTTACAACATCAAACTTGCTCCAAATGGGATTTTAAGTCTAGAAAGAAGGTCACAAATTGTTGGAAAAGCTCATAGCATGAAGTTGCATGATTGGTCCAAAGTTGAACTAAAATGGCTTATAATTTGAATAAAGTCAAGATGGAAAATGGTTTGGGAGATTTATGAGTCCAAATGGAGACTTCCAATATATGATTTTGAATGGAAAAGCAATTCTAAGAACAATGGTTCAAACACTTTTTTGAGTTTAGAAGGAAAAAAGAAAGATATTCATGGTTACTTGCATTTTAAGAAACATTTCAAAAATGGATCAAAGTTGGAAGGCAAGGGAATGTGCAAGATGGATCTAGAATGTTCATGTGAGCCCTATATATTCATGAGATGAGGATTGATCAAGGGTTGGCTTCATTTTCACCAAAAATTTCACAAATTTTCTCATTCTTTTTCATTGAATTTTCACTCCAAATTCCTCAAATTCTTCACCAATCATCATCAAAATCAACTTCATTATACTGTTTCATCATCATAGATCATATTTCAATCAAGAACAAGGTGTGATCCATCCATTTTCGAGCACTTCCATCATCAACATCAAAATTGAAGTTTCCATTGGACAGCACAATTCAAGTCAAGAGTCATCAAGGTATTGCATACAGAATCAATCACTGAGTTAATTGATCAAGATCCAAGCCTTGGAAGCCTCAGATCCACGAGTCTCCATAGCTGTTTTCAAGATTTCACACCAGGTACATTTCCTCTGCCACAGCTTGAATTAGCTAGTTTAGCATGATTTTGTTAGTTTAGATATGATGTAGAAGGTTAGTAGAGCAATTAGGATGAATTTGGAGTAGATTAGTGATGATTGTTAGCAGGTGGTAGAAACTGTTAGGGCTTGAAACTTGTAGTAGAATGCATCATAATCTTAGCTTGATAGATCAGAATGATAACCATTAGTTATAGATTAGATTAGTGCAAGTTTGATGGAGAATTGTGTTGACGAGTTGCAGAGGATTTCCATGGTGACCAGAATTTGTTGTTATCGGGTTGAGTGATCTAGTGAATTTCAGATTGATCTAAGACCATAGACGTGTAGAGGGAGAGATGTAGAGTAATTTTCATGTTTATAGCATGTTGATTCATGGCCTGTAGAGTGAGAACAGGTTGAGGGAAGTTTGCTCGTGCATGAGCATTCATGGAGTTAAACCCTAGCTCACAGATCCAGCGAGGAAGATGAAATCGTGTCCATCCATTTTGAGCAAGACTTTTGACTTGGAGAGTGATCCTGTGGTCCTTATTTGATTCAGTTTTGGAGGGAGATGCGTTGGCCCTAAACGCACCGTTTCATTAATTGAAACGGGCGGGCCTGAGTTGTGATGTGCTATTTCCACCCCCAATGCCAAGCCCAAAATCATTTTGAACGTGTTTCTATTTCTATTTTCACCCCCCAGCTTGTGTCTTTATTTTCATAATTCTGAATTGGTGCTGGGCCTTAGTAATTCGCTAACCACACCCCCTGTCTGCTTGGCCCATCCTGATTTCAACTAGGCGTAGTTTCTATTCATACCCCCTCCCTCATTTTAATTCAATTCAATTTTTTAATTCCATTTTAATTTTTCACCAACTTTGAAAATTCATAATAAATTCATAGAAAATCATTTTCAATTCATTCTTTTTACACTATTTTCTTTAGGATGTGTAGAAAATTATAGAAAAATAAAATTGCATTTTTATTTTTATTTCATATTTTTTCCATATTTTCTAAATAAATGTCATTTTAAATAGCTTCATTTCATGCATGATTTTAGTAATTTTTGTTCTATTAAATGCTTTCATATTTTTTGTTCATTCTTTTTAGGGTGTTTAGATTAGATATTGAACTTGTAGATTCAATTTAGTTCCCATTTTTAGGAGTTAGTTTTAGGTGCTTAATGTAGGCTTGAATAACATGAACAAATTAGGTTTTTTTTTAGGTGATGACTTAGGAGGTTTGATTCTTTCCCTTAGGACTTAGGGTTTGAATAGATTAGTTATGGGACTATAGGGGCTATGGGTAGTTATTAGATCCCCTTAGAAAAGTCAGGATTCCCCTACTGCTATTAATACTCTGTGTATGTCTGATTGACTGGTGTGGTGTGCCCTCTGGGGATTATTGCTTGCTTGCTTGGGTATTGGGATTGTCTGGGGACCTGGGGAAGCTGAAGACTTGAGGAGATGAAGCCATTGGAGATTCAAAGATTGAAGATCAACTGCCAGAGTTGGAGAGGAGGTTCTTGCTAGCAGCTGCTGAGGAGACTAGGGTTTAGGAGCTAGGCAGAGCTCTAGATTAGAAAGCTTGTTTCTCAAACATGGAATGCCTTGTCTGCATCCATCCTTTCTCTATGATTCAAAGTCTCTTTCAAATATCCACCTCCTTCCTTTGGAAGGATCAGTAAATATACTTGAAAGATAGAACTTTTGAGAGGAAACTTTCTGTTTAATGTTAACAGTTGATGAACCACCCTTGGTAGGTAATTAACTGTCTAACATTCATTCACTTCACTCTTGTGACTGGTTCCTCATCCTGGAGGTTTGAGCTTGAAGAAAAGCCATTGCAGATAGAAGACTGATGATCAAAGCCCTTGCCTGAAGGCCATGAGGATGGAGATTGATGCTTGTTGAAGCCTGTAGCTGATTGGAGATTACTTGAAGCCAGATGTTGATTCAGAGCTGCTGATGCTGTTTCTTTTGCTGTTGTATTTCATTTGCTGATGTATTGATTGGTTTTCTGGACTGTATTGTTTGCTGTTTACCCTGTTGGGTTGAAAGTGAAGCCTGTTCACTTTTGCCTATTGTTTTCTAGGTTCGAGGTTGAGTGGGACTCCCTTGCCTCGCTTGTGCTGTTGCATCCATGCATTTTACTGCTTTACTGTATATATTTGATATTGTTTCTGTTTCTGCCTATCCCGTAGGATCTCTGTTTCTCTCTGTGCAAGAGAGGAGCATGATAGACACTAGGTCTTAACCCATGCATGATAACATTAGGTTAGTTTGATTCCCTTCGCAACCGTAGGTTAGAGTTCTGTCTCTTCTTTCTCAAAACAAACAGAAAAACACCATAAAGATTTCAAACACAATAAAAGACACTTCTTCCGTAAAAGAATGTGAACTTATCAAAGCGTCATTTTTGTCCGCTTGGACGCGTAATCATGAGAAAACCTTTTTCAGAAGGAATAAAATCAACCAAGACAAGCCTGTGTCTTCCGTGGCCCGAACTACGTTTGCTCTGATCTTCCATGCTGTGTGGAAGTACGTAGGCATAGGATGCGATATCCTAGCGAGCAACCTTCCCCTCCTTTCCCGTAGGTAGGCGAACTACGTTGACTCTGATTTCTCGTTCCAGACGGGAATACGTAGGCATAAAGTGCGATACTTTGCCGAGTCATTTTTATTTTCATTTTATTTTCTTTTTCACCCTTGACCTATAGTTTAGATAGAATAACAATCCATACCCGAAAACAAGCGTGGATCCCATCGAGTACGATGGACGTGAGGGGTGCTAATACCTTCCCCTTGCGTAACCGACTCCCGAACCCAGGTTTTGGTTGCGATGACCATACCTTTCCCGTGTTGTGCGAGGTTTACTCTGAGCGTTTCCTTTCCCTCCCGTGGGATAAATAACGCACGGTGGCGACTCTTCTGTTCAGCCGGCGCCGATTTTCGCAGTAGCGACAGCTGGCGACTCTGCTGGGGATCCAACGTCCCCTGGCTGCTAAGGACTGCGATGGTTCTTATGCATTTGGGATCCAACGTCCCTTTGAGCGAGTCAATCCTAGCGCTTGTTTTCCCGTCGAGGATGTTGTATGGAGTTATTGTATATTTCTAACCTTGTATTTTCAGCTTTGTATATTGATTATTATTGCTGTATTTGGGGTGTGACGGGTGTTCTGATATTGAGAGATAAGCCGGACCTGGGCTTGAGTGCACCTAGAATTAGCGTAGAAAGTAGTGGGCGCGTGCCGGCTTTGCTTGCATTAGTGTCTCATGAAATCTACACTCGGACGAGGTTCTTCTGGTTGGCTTCTTTTTCTACCCTTTGGGTCGAAGGGGTTGTTGGTCAGCTGAATTGTCGACTCCGGGGACCGATCACTTGGAAGTTGGCTAAGTGAGGCCTCTTCAGGAATTGATGATGCCACTCCTTCTGGGAATCGTATCATCAACCCTGAAAGTCTGTGACGCCGACGACCGCATAGGATGCCGTACCTTGTGTCAGTTATAGGGCCACCCACCTGTGAGAGGGTTTGGGGTTATGCAGGTAACTAGACCTTCAGATACCGGTTATTTCTTGATCAGAGATCCTGGTTATTTATGGAGAGTTATGAGGTCTGTCAGAGACCATTTGGAGAGTTATAAGGTCTGTTAAAGACCATTTGGAGATGTGTTCTGAGGTCTGTCAGAGACCATTTGGAGATGTGTTATAAGGTCTGTCAGAGACCCATTGGAGATATGATTTGAGGTCTACCAGAGACCAGTTGGAGTTATGGTTTGAGGTCTGTCAGAGACCAGTGTTGGAGCTTTGTTTTAGGTCTATCTGAGACCAGGGTTTGATGACTTCTGGACGGTCTATCTGAGACCTTTCTTGATTGGGTTTAGGCTATTCAGCTGCAGCTTTGGCCCCTGTTGCATGTTACTTGCATTGCATTGCCTGCATATCCATTACCATTTGCATTTCACTAACGTGTGTCTGTGCTGCAGGTGCATTTGCATTTCCCTAGTTCTAGTGCCCGGACTTCTGAGTATTGATTATGGCTGGTTTGAGGAAAACAGTTGCGTACAAGCTGCCTTCACCTGATATTACTTCTTTGCTTGGTCTGATATCTCTTGCTGATGAGGAGGTTAGGAGAAGCTTCAGAATGAGCCATGGGAGATTACTGAGATTAGTCTGTAAGCCCACTGCTGATGAGATGAACGGGCTATACACCTTGATGCAGTTCTACGACCCCGCATTGAGAGGTTTTACTTTTGCTGACTTCATTCTAGGGCCTACCATTGAGGAGTATGTGGAGTTTACTGAGCTTCCTGTGCAGAACAAGGTTCCTTTTATTCACTCTGCTGCTGAGCCCAAGTTGGAGGACTTAGCCAAAGCCTTGCATATGAACGCTGCAGATCTGTTATTGACTTCTTGGCTTGGGGTGTCAGGTTTCTCTCTGGATTTCTTAGTTGTCAAAGCTCGAGAATACGCCAAGAACGGTTGTTGGGTGGTTTTCAATGCTATTCTGGCTTTATGCATCTATGGAATTGTGCTGTTTCCTAACTTGCCCAACTTTGTGGATTTGGATGCTTTCTACCTGTTTGCTGCAGGCAACCCAGTGCCAACGTTGATTGGAGACTTCTACCACTCATTGCACTACAAGAATGAGAACCGAAGAGGAAAGGTTGTGTACTGCTGTGCTCCTCTGTTGAATATGTGGTTCAAAAGTCATCTTCCCATGAAGGGACCATTTGTGGACAGTGCAACCTCAGCCAGTTGGTCAGAACGCCTGATGAGGCTATCTTCCGAAGACATTAGATGGTTTGACAGAGACCTACTGGGATCTGAACTTATCTTCAGTTGTTCGGGGTACCCTAATGTGCCACTGATAGGAAGAAAAGGGTGTATCAATTATAACCCTGCTCTATTCATTCGCCAGTTCGGATATGCGCTGAAGAATCCACCTCAGGAGGAAGAAGTACAGGAATCTCTGTACTTCACCGGGGACGTGAAAGGGGAGTTATTAGCCAAGTTGCAACATGCCTGGACGCGTATTAACCGCAAAGGGAAGCCGTTGTTAGGAAAGAATGACTGTCAGGCCTATGCACCTTATAGAGTTTGGATTCAGGAGAGGGCTAGTCAGTTGAAGATGCCATTCCCAGATGTACCAATTCTTGTTCCCGTTCCGGTAGCAGAGCCGACTACTGTTTCTAGAGAAGTCTACGAGCAAGTTGTGAGGGAAAAGGAAGCCTTGATGAAGATCAACGAAGGGTTAGAGCAAGAGCTAGCTCAAGTACGCAGTGAGAAAAACAAGGCCATATATGCTTTCCAACAACAGATCGAGCTGGTAAACAGACTAGGGGCTGAGTTGACTGAGGAAAAGAAAAAGCGTGAACGTCTGGGGCAAGAGTTCAGAAGTTCCCATGACATGCTGGAAGCCAAAAAGAAGGCGCTCGACGCAGCACACCGAGAGATATCCTCTTGCAATAAGACTTGGAATGCTACGCTCACTAACAATAAGAAGAGGGAAGATAAGCTGAAGCAGCAAATCTCCGACCTCGAAGAGAAGTTGAAGTCTAGCATCAAGAAGTGTGAGGAAGAAGTGATGACCCGGTATAGTGTCCAGCATGCACTGAACAAGGCGATCAAGTCCAGAGATGAAGCAGTGTCTCAGAAGCGAAAGTTAGAAGATTGCTTCGGAGAAGCAACATGGGAAGAAACTGCTGAAGACGTACGCCGTGTCCTTAAGAGGAGAAACCAGCTTGTTGAAGGGCTGCTTGATCAACCAAGCCATCCGGAGACCAAGAAGTGGATAGAGGAGTACCAGACTTTTGGGAGGATTTGATCATTTCATATAGTGACTTGTATGCTTTATTTGCATAGTGCTGACCATCACCAGGATTGTTGGTTGAGGTCATGCCTTCTTTATACTCTCAGTGATACTGTACCCTGGGCTTATTCATTCTCCCTGCAATATATGAGGCTTTCTATGATTCAGCTCCGATATTCCTATTGTCAGCACTGTCACTGCACCGGCACCTTCGCACTAGAACTGGGGGAATGAACTTCCCTAATGCACAGACACATTGCATTGCATTCATATTCATACTGCATTACCGGTAATCTTTGAATGGTGTCTTATTTCCTGCTCTGTATCAGGTACTTAACAGGATTCCAGATCAACATCCGCACCGCTATTCTACACGCTCCAACTGTCGGAAAATCATGGACCAAATCCAGAACGAGATGCAGGATGTGCGCGAGAAGCTCGCCCTCTTCATGCAGACCATGGAAGCTATAGCAAAAGGGCAAGAGAATTTGCAGGCCATGGTCCAGCCTCTATTGGCTCGCAACGCTGGTCATGGTAATGAAGATCATCAGTCTGTCCGGGTTGATACTGCTCATGGGGACGGCACTCCCACGCCAGTGGCTCCGCCCGTAATCAATATGCCTGCTGCTAATGTCAACAACGCTACCGCTGCTGTGAATGGTAACGTCGGAGTTGGGAATGAGACTGCTGTCCATAATGTTGGGCTGGGTGATGTCAATTTGGGAGATAATCTAGGAGGCAATGGCTTTGGCAATACTGGGTTCGGATTCAACGATCAGGGATTCGACAACACTGGCAAGTATGGCTTTAATGCTCAAGGCTTTGGGCAAGATGGTTATGGTATGGTCAATCAGGGTTACGGAGGCTTTGGAAACGGAAACGGTACTGGATTTATGGCTTATGGTCCTGCTGGAGGTGCTCAAGGGTACGGCAACAGAGGCCGAGGTCCGGGGATGAATCAGATCAGAACTGGACGTAATAATGCGTATGATGGGTACGGGGCTGGAAACGGTATGTGGCAAGAAGATCAGCAGGAGGACGCCTTCTCCGGAGGAGGTTTTGAAGGGCCGATGGATGATTCCCAAAAGATTAGAATGCTGGAAGAGCAGATGAAGGGAGTCTTAAATCAAAGTGCTGTGGGATTGGACATGGCAACAATGGGCTTGGTACCTGGCTTGAGGGTGCCAATTAAATTCAAAGCGCCTGCGTTCGATAAGTATAAAGGAGACACATGTCCGAAAGTGCATGTACGAGCTTATTACAGAAAGATGTCTGCATACTCAACTGATGAAAGAATGCTAATGCATTTCTTTCAGGATAGTCTATCAGGCCCTTCCCTAGAGTGGTACATGGGGTTGGAGCCAACTGATATCAAGACATGGAAGCAATTGGCAGAGGCGTTTGTAGCCTATTACAAATATAATAGCGACCTGGCGCCCAATCGGGTCCAGTTGGCCGGGCTTTCGCAGAAGAAGGGGGAGAGTTTTAAAGAGTACGCGCAAAGGTGGCGCGATATGGCTGCCAGGGTCCGTCCTCCTGTAGACGATAAAGAAATGAATGATATGTTTGTTGGCACATTCACCGGGCTGTTTCATGATATGCTGTTTCATACGTCTCTGGCCAGTTTTTCAGACCTGATTCTGATGGGGGAAAAGATTGAGCGTAATATTAAGCAAGGAAAGTTCCAGGTCGAGGAATCAACTGCATCTGGCAGTAATAGGAAAGCTTATGGTGGGCGCCGTCAGGGCGAAGCTAGCGCAGTATTTGGAGGCCGAGGCCGAGGCCGAGGCAGGGGAAGAGGTCAATATCGTCAGCCGCAGCAGGTGTCGAGTGTTACTATCCCATATCAACAACAACCAATCCAGCAACAACAACCGGTTCAGCAGCAACCGATGCCACAGCAGCAGCAGCCTCATCAGGGGGCGCAGCAGGCTCAACGAAGATTCCAGGGTGGCAAGCCGAGAAGAGTGTTTGAGAAGCCTCCCTCTACCTATGCCGATTTATTGCAGACATTGTTGGGATTGAATCTAGTAGAGAAAAGAACTCTGGCACCGATAACGGGAGCTCCCCCGTTCGGCTACGATGCAAACAGGCACTGCGAGTTTCATTCTGGGGCCCCGGGCCACGATATAGAAGGTTGCCATGCTTTTAAGCACGTTGTGCAGGATCTTTTGGACAACAAGACTATCAATTTCGGAACGGCAGGTCCGAATATAGTCCAGAAACCCATGCCTAATCATGGGGCGAACGCCGTGCTGACTGAGGAAGGTCTGAATCTGGTTATGAATGTTGAAGATTTAAAGACGCCGCTGAGCGAGATAAAGAGCCGACTGTTGCAAGGAGGTGTTTACCCAGGATGTAATGAGTACTGCTTAGACTGTTGGACCCTAGATGGGGGGTGTGAGGATTTGAAGAAAGGCATTCAGGCCTTAATTGATGAGGGCATATTGCAGTTTGATCGAGCGGCAACTGACGAGCCTGCAAGGGCAGTAGTGGATAATCAGAGTGATGTGGCCACGGTAACGATTCCGCGGAAGACGATCACTATTGCAGCACCAGCTCAGCGACCACCGATTACCATAACTAAGGCCGGGCCAATCCCGTACGAGAACACGAAAGCAGTCCCATGGTCATATGGGTTAGAGGTGTATTGTGATGGGATAAAGATTGATGTTAACAAGCAGCCAGTGGAGATTGTGGATAATGTTGTTGGCTCAGGAGGCATGACAAGGAGTGGCAGGATCTTTATATCTCCTGAAGTGGAGGCTGAAAGGCTAGCGAAAGGAAAAGGGAAAGCGGTTGAAAATGTTCCGGTACAAGCAAATGAAAAAGAAGCAACATCGAAGGATGTAGAAGAATTCATGCGCTTAATTCGGAAAAGTGATTATAAGATTGTGGAGCATCTGCAGCAGACACCGTCCAAAATATCTATCCTGTCATTGCTGTTGTGTTCGGAAGCCCACCGAAACGCTTTGCTGAAAGTCCTGGACACTTCTTTTGTACCCCAGGATGTCTCCGTAAATCAGCTAGAAGGAGTATTGGCACATGTGAATGCAGGCCACAGTCTGGGCTTTACCGATTTTGACTTGACTCCGAAAGGGAGGGATCATAATATGGCATTACATGTATCGGTTGAGTGTAGAGGATCAGTAATGTCGCACGTATTGGTTGACACCGGATCATCTCTGAATGTGCTGCCCAAGAAGGCGATGATGAAGCTGGATGTTCGAGGAATTTTGTGTACACCCAGCGATTTGGTAGTCAGAGCGTTTGACGGCACGCGAAGAACAGTCTTCGGGTCGATTACTTTGCCTCTGCAAGTGGGGCCGGAAGTGTTTGCAACGGAGTTTTATATCATGGATATACAGCCTGCGTACAGCTGCTTGCTGGGAAGACCCTGGATTCACGGGGCAGGGGCAGTCACGTCTACCCTGCATCAGAAATTAAAATATATGGTCGGAGACAGTGTAGTCACCGTGTGCGGAGAAGAGGACATCCTGGTCAGCCATTTATCTTCATTTAAATATGTGGAAGTCGACGGAGAGATCCACGAGACGCCGTGCCAGGCATTCGAAGGTTTGCGCATCAAGGACAAAGATCCCGGGCCGAGCAAAGTGCCAGAGATAGCTGTCTCATCGTATAAAGAAGCTCAAGCTCTAGTGGAAGCAGGAGAAGCCAAGGGCTGGGGCAAAGTGCTGGACATTCCTGTGAAGATGGACCGGTTCGGACTGGGGTACCGACCGTCGTCATCAACTCCTTCCGTGGGGGCCCCCCATTTCAGAAAGTCAATTACCATCTCTGCCAGTGGAGTATGTCATGAAACTGTCAATGCTGCTTCAGAGTCTGATGAAGGAGACAGCGACTGTGATATGGATGCCTGGATTCAGCCAAGCACGCCAGGACAAGGACTGTGCAACTGGTCTATTCAGGAGCTTGTTCCTGTGACTTTTAAACAGTAATGCTTTGCTTTATTAATTGTTGAATAATCTGATGTCTTGCCCGGGGCATCAGGATTTGCTTAGGGCTGTGTTGTTATAAACATTGCGTGTTAATCATTAAATAAATGGCGTTTTTTCATGTGCAAATACCGTAATCCCTGTCTTTCTTGTTTTGTATTTTTCAATAAAATGGCAGCGTGGTTATTCGCTTTATACGCATTTTGAAGCACTTAACCATTCCTTTTGCAGGATAACATTTTCAGATGACATCCTTGAACCACCTATGACTCGTCCCGACTTCGAGCACCCGGTATTCCAGGCCGAAGAAGAGGTTGTCGAAGATAGCGACGTTCCTGAAGAACTGTCTTGGTTAGCGAAGCAAGAGGAAAGAGCCATTCTGCCTCACGACGAGGTTATCGAAATTATCAATTTGGGGTCGGAAGGGGTTGAGAAAAATATTCGTATCGGAGCCGCACTGCAGAGTGATATCAAGCGAAGACTGGTTGAAATGCTCCGAGAGTATAGTGATGTATTCGCTTGGTCGTATGAGGATATGCCAGGGCTCGATACAGATATGGTTGTGCATCGCCTGCCACTGAAAGAAGATTGCCCGCCGGTCAAACAAAAACTTCGCAGAACACGACCAGATATGGCAATGAAGATCAAAGAGGAGGTGCAGAAACAGTGGGACGCTGGTTTCCTGGCTGTGACAAAGTATCCTTCATGGGTTGCCAACATCGTACCAGTGCCAAAGAAAGATGGCAAGGTTCGGATGTGCGTGGATTATAGAGATTTGAATAAAGCAAGCCCAAAAGACGATTTTCCACTTCCTCACATTGACGTGTTAGTTGATAATACTGCTCAGTACTCCGTATTCTCCTTCATGGATGGCTTTTCAGGCTACAATCAAATTAAAATGGCGCCAGAGGATATGGAGAAGACTACTTTTATAACGCCGTGGGGAACATTTTGCTACAAAGTGATGCCCTTTGGTTTGAAAAATGCTGGGGCAACATATCAGCGTGCGATGACGACTCTTTTTCATGACATGATGCATAAAGAGATCGAAGTTTATATTGACGATATGATTGCCAAATCCCAGACGGAGGAAGAGCATCTGGTGAATCTGCTGAAGTTGTTTAAAAGGCTTAGGAAGTTCAGGCTGAGGCTGAACCCTAACAAATGCACCTTCGGGGTGAGATCGGGTAAGCTACTGGGGTTTATCGTAAGTGAAAGAGGAATAGAGGTCGATCCTGCTAAAATAAAAGCGATTCAAGAAATGCCGACGCCTAAAACAGAGAAAGAGGTGCGCGGGTTTTTAGGGAGATTGAACTACATTGCCCGGTTCATATCTCACCTAACGGCCACGTGTGAACCATTATTCAAGTTGTTAAAGAAAGATCAAGCTGTAACGTGGAACGAAAATTGTCAAAAGGCGTTCGATAAAATAAAGAAGTATCTGCAGGAGCCTCCTATTTTGATACCCCCGGTGGCAGGGAGACCCTTGATAATGTATTTGACGGTTCTTGAGGGAAGCATGGGTTGTGTTCTCGGTCAACACGACGAGACAGGGAGAAAGGAGCATGCAATCTATTACTTGAGTAAGAAATTTACAGACTGTGAATCTCGATACACAATGCTGGAGAAAACTTGTTGCGCGCTAGCCTGGGCCGCCAAGCGTTTGAGGCAGTACATGCTGAATCATACAACCATGCTCATCTCGAAGATGGATCCAATCAAATATATATTCGAAAAGCAGGCGTTGTCAGGTAGAATTGCCCGGTGGCAGATGGTCTTGACTGAATATGATATTCAATACGTCTCGCAAAAGGCTATAAAGGGGAGTGTGCTGTCTGAGTATCTGGCGGAGCAGCCTATTGAAGAGTACCAATCGATGAGGTTTGATTTTCCTGACGAGGATATCATGTACCTCAAGATGAAGGATTGTGAAGAGTCGTTGCCAGACGAAGGACCAGAGTTGGGGTCCCAATGGAAGATGATTTTTGACGGAGCTGTGAATGCTTACGGTAGCGGAATAGGGGCAATCATCACCACGCCGCACGGGTCGCACATCCCGTTTACTGCCCGATTGACCTTTGCCGTTACCAACAATGAGGCCGAATACGAAGCTTGTATAATGGGGCTCGAAGAAGCCATTGATTTGCGAATCAAACATCTAGACGTATACGGAGACTCAGCTCTGGTGGTGAATCAGATCAAAGGGGAATGGGAAACACGGCAGCCTAATTTGATACATTACATGAATTATGCAAGGAGATTGTTGCCTTTCTTCGACAAGGTTGAATTGCATCATGTGCCGCGGGCAGAAAATCAAATGGCTGACGCCCTTGCCACTTTGTCTTCCATGTACAAAGTCAACTTCTGGAACGAAGCTCCCCAAATCACTATCTCTCGGCTGGATAGGCCAGCGTATGTATTTGCTATTGATGAAGCATCTGATGACAAACCGTGGTATTTCGATATCCTTAATTTCCTGAAGAATAAAGAGTATCTGGCTGGGGCATCCAGTCAAGATCAGAAGACTCTCAGGAGATTAGCGGGCAATTTCTACTTGAACCCGGATGGCGTCTTATACAGAAGAAACCACGACTTGGTGTTGTTGCGTTGTGTAGACGAGAAAGAGGCAAAGCTCCTCATGGAGGAAATTCACGAAGGTACCTTTGGTACGCATGCTGGTGGGCATGCTATGACGAGAAAGCTGCTGAGGGTAGGTTACTTTTGGCTGACGATGGAAACTGATTGTTTCAAGTTCGCAAGGAAGTGCCACAAGTGCCAAATCTATGCTGACAAAATCCACGTGCCTCCGAGTCCTCTAAATGTGATGTCATCTCCATGGCCATTCTCGATGTGGGGAATCGATATGATTGGGAAGATCGAGCCGACAGCTTCTAACGGGCATCGGTTCATCCTAGTAGCAATCGATTATTTCACCAAGTGGGTGGAAGCGGCGTCTTACGCAAATGTAACGAAGCAAGTGGTGGCCAGATTCATCAAGAGAGATATCATTTGCCGATACGGGATTCCCGAGCGGATAATCACGGATAACGGTTCTAACCTGAACAACAAAATGATGAAGGAGCTCTGTCAGAATTTCAAGATCGAACATCACAACTCCTCCCCTTACCGACCCAAGATGAATGGCGCTGTCGAAGCGGCCAATAAGAATATAAAGAAGATCGTCCAGAAGATGGTGGTGACCTATAAGGACTGGCATGAAATGCTACCTTTCGCTTTGCACGGTTATCGTACGACGGTACGCACATCAACCGGGGCAACTCCGTTCTCGTTGGTATACGGAATGGAAGCGGTATTACCATTGGAAGTTGAGATCCCTTCTCTGAGGGTATTGCGAGACGTTCAGCTGGACGAGGCAGAATGGGTAACGAATAGATTGAACCAACTGAGTTTGATGGATGAGAAGAGGCTAGCTTCTCTGGCATACGGTCGTTTGTACCAAAGACGAATGAAGAAAGCGTACGACAAGAAGATACTTCCGCGAAGCTTTCAGACGGGCGACCTTGTGCTGAAAAGGATTCTCCCGCCGCAAGCAGATCACAGGGGCAAGTGGACCCCCAACTACGAAGGGCCATACGTTGTCAGAAAAGTCTTCTCGGGAGGAGCGTTGTTGTTGTCCACCATGGACGGAGAAGACTTTGCGTCACCTGTGAATTCGGACGCAGTTAAAAAATACTTTGCTTAAAATAGACCCGCTGGACAGAAAAAAGAGAGTCCAGGCAAAAATGGGGCATCCTGGCGAACCAAAAACAGAATGAAAGGTTCGGGCAAAAGTTAGGGATAAAATTGAAAAAAATGTACACCCGCGAAGTTGAAAACCTACACTGGGCGGCTTCGGCAAAAAAAAGGGTATCCCGGTGAACCGAAAACCCGTAAAGGGCGGTTCACGCAAAAGTTAGGGATGTGAAAAGCAAATGACTGCGGTCCGAATTTGATATTCAATGAGCATCAACGCGGGAGAATACATTTGAGGAGCCAGTTATCAGATACAATCTCTTCAGAAGTGGGGATACCAGGAAAGTATTAGAGTCGGGCGAGTCATGGGAGGATCAGTTCGTGGTGTTCATCTGCATCCCGTTGCCGACATGTGTACAAATTTAATTTGTCAAAATATTTATGCTTCTTGTGCATACTTGTATACTTGTATATTTGCTTTGCGTAGCTTCCTCTTTTCAGGAGTTACATCCCGTGTACAAAAACTCCGCCCATTCAGGGGCCCAATCAATGAAAATGTGTTATTCAGTACTTGACACTGTTCTTTACTGTTTTGTGCATGATAAAACGCCTAAGTTTAGTGAAGCTAGCATGAGTATAACATCACTGGCCCTTGCCAACAATTGTTAAAGCTTTGAATTAACTGAAAATAACGTCACTAACCTGAATTGATTTGATTGCACAGGCTTGTCGTGTCTTGTTTGTGTTGTTGCAGGTTTCGTAACCGTACGAGGAAGATGATCGAAAGATTGCGATAACGAAGGACTTGATCCCCACGCAGGTCATGCATGTTCTTCCTAAAGAGAGATCGAATTCCCCAGCTAGCCGTAGCTTATCCAAAGGACGCGCTCCAGAAAAGTTATTCGTCCTCAGCAGAGTTTGGCGAGTCCAAGATCGTAAGGCTGTATTCAGACAGGTTCATCTTTCCCTGCAGGGTCATGCACTCTCCCCAGTGGAGTCAGTTAATTTTCCCCAAGAGAATCATCCCATTCCCAGCGGAATTCTCTTTGCAAGTGTTTTCATTCCTTCCAGTGGAACTCGAAGATTAAGACTCTCCCAAGCAGAGTTGATGGTGGTTCCTATCATTTATTTGTCTGAGATACTGGTGATATCAGTTCACGTTCCAGTAGAAAGTCCGATCGTACTATGCACATCTGCTATTCCCCAGCAAAGTTATATTCCCTAGCAGGGGGTTACCTCAACAAGGCGTTTGGTTTGAGTGCCCAATTTCCCAGCAGGGTTGACTTCACCCTTCCAGCATTTAGTTTGTTGGAATAATTCTGTAGCGTCTGGCTATCCCCGGCGGAGTCGGCATTACCCTTCCAGCATTTATTTTGCTGAAGCAGTTCCTGTATTCTAGCAGTTCAGGTGGAGAGAACTCTTGCTCAAATGAACAATCAAACATTCAAGATAATGTCAGTTTCGGCAGTATTCCCCACAAAGTCTGCAGGATAAGTTTCTCTTTGTCCCCAAGCAGAGTTACTTATGTCCCCGCCAGAGTTTTTGTTGAAGTTTCTCTAGTCCGATCAGCGGATTGTTTCCTTCAAAGTTGTTGTTACGTCAACATTAAAAGGTTTCATGAGTCAGAATTTCAGAGGCCACCGCTGGTTATCAGAACAGGCGTCCGATAGTTGGTTTCCAGACATCCCCAGTAGAGTTCATCGCAAAGTTGCTGTCACGTCAGTGCTAAGAAGTTTGTGGGTGTGGATCATGGGAGAACTAAGTCCTGACGTGGACAATTTATTCCTATATTGACGGGATTTCTTCAGAAGTGGGCGTCCTAACGTGGACAGGTTTATTTCCCCGGATTGGTGAAGTGTGTTAGTCCTAACGTGGACAGATGTGGGTTCTCGAAATTGGTGGAATGTGGAGTCATGACGTTGACAAAGGTGATTACTCTTTGTGTTGGTGTCCTGACGCGGGCAGATCAGACAAGGATGCGAGTCCTTACGTGGACAGGTCTTATTTCCTCAGCGGGTCGAAGACGCATAAGTCCTAACGGGGACAAATCAAGACGAGATCAGTGTCCTGACGTGGACAAACCAAAGAAATTATTATTCCTAACGTGGAGAAATGGGTCCTAACGTGGACGATGTAGTCCTTACGCGGACATATCAAAAGAAGTGATTCCTAACGTGGAAAGAGGAGAGTCCTTACGTGGACAGATTAAGATTGTGTTCCTGACGTGGAAAGATGGAGATTCCTTACGCGGAAAAGATGTAGTCCTGACGCGGACATATCAGAAGAGGATTCCTTACGTGGAAAGAAGTTGGTATTCCTTACGTGGAAAGATCAGAGTCCTTACGTGGACGTATCAAGAGCATTCCTTACATGGAAGAAGATTGATTCCTGACGTGGAAAGAAAGAGATTATTCCTGACGTGGAAGAGTTTAGTCCTGACGCGGACAGATCAAAGAAGTTATTCCTAATGTGGAAGAGGAAGGTTTAGTCCTTACGTGGAAAAATTGGGGTCCTTACGTGGATAGATTAAAGAAAAGTTGATTCCTGACGTGGAAGAATGATGTACTCCTTACGTGGAAAGTTGAGTCCTGACGTGGACAGGTTTAGAACCAAAGTTGAATTCCTTACGTGGAAAGATTGGAGTCCTGACGCGGACAGATTGATATATTTCTCCTTATGTGGAAAGAAGATTGCTTCCTGATGTGGAAAGATGAAAGGGTTAGTCCTAACGTGGACAGGTGGTATTCCTAACGTGGACGATGTTATTCCTAACGCGGACAGGGGTTACTCCTAACGTGGAAGAGTGTTATTCCTAGCGTGGACGATTCAGTTTATGGAAATGCAGACGAATTGTCCCCCAGCGGAGTTGCCGAGATTTTTCTGGGTTAACAGCAAGTGGAGTCCTAACGTGGACAGGTTTCAGTTGAGATTTCTTCGTATTGATGACGGACAGAGTCCTAACGTGGACAAGCAAGCAATCTGTTATGACAGAATCCTTTTCAGAACGATGAAGACAATCCCCAGCACGCTCGCACAAGATCAGTGGGTTGCCGTAACAGTCAGATTCAGCTGATGAATGTCGTTCCCCAAGCGGGGCGCAGTTTATTTCTGCGGTTGGCAAATTTCTGGTTTCACTAGTATTCAACCGTCTCGTACCGCGAATGTCTGAAGGCTCCGGGCTCTTCACCCAATCGGGTCCAAGTCGCTTGAATAGGGGCAGCTGTTGCACCCTAAAATTTGCCCAACCTTATTCATTTGGTTTATGTTTCAATATCATTAGCATTTGCATATAGAGTCATGTACATAGACTAATCATCTGCATAGCATAAGCATAGCAAGTCATTCAACAGGGGACCAATCATTATTCTCATCTCTAGAAGCCTATCAAGAGGTTATTATCCCAATTCAATCTCATTCAAGTCATCAGGAAAGAATTTGAAAGCAAAGAGTTCAGCAGATCAAGCCTTGAGTCCATCTCCTAGCTGAGGGCATCTGAGGGTCAACAAGAGGGTTGTGAGCTGTGAGTTGAAGGCATGGAGAGTATCTAGATATTATGAGAGACTTAGAAAGTCATTTGAAGAAGGAGACAAGTCATTGATGAGAGCACAAGAGCTATAGCTGAAGGCAGTCAACTAGGGTTTCATCTGGGTCAACCCTAGGTCAACCCTAGGTCAATTGACTGATTTAAAGGGCATTCAAGTCTATTGGAGAGATGTGGGGTTCATCATTGGACATATGAAGAAGGATATGGAGATATGCCAAGGAGAATTCAAGAGGAATCAAGGAGAAGAGGAGTTTCTAAATTAGGGTTTCTGTGCAAAATCCCCTAGTTTAGGTCAAATTTCCAAGCAAGATAAGTCAAAATGCTAGCTTCAAATGGCTTCTTGGCCAACATGAAACTTGTAGAGGATCTCAAGACCTTTAATTTGAGTGGTGGAAGACATCAAGGAGATTTATAGAACTCAAGTTATGGTCCTTGCAAGTTACAGGTCATCTGAGGTGTCTGAAATTTTGTCTGTGAAAGTGACTTGACTTCCAAGCTAGTTTTACCCCTCAAGGAGATTTCAAATGAATTCTTTGTAAACATAAGAATTGTTCCTCATTGTCTTAGCTTTCTAGAATGGTATAGTATGCCTTCATATGATGTGTGGAGCTCAACTTATGGTCTTGGCAAGCAAAGGGTATTTTGGGCATTTGTGAATTACAGGTCATTTTAACCTATGTCCAAAACTCATACAAGGAGGCCTCAAATGGAAAAACTTACAACATAAAACTTGCTCCAAATGGGATTTTAAGTCTAGAAAGAAGGTCACAAATTGTTGGAAAAGCTCATAGCATGAAGTTGCATGATTGGTCCAAAGTTGAACTAAAATGGCTTATAATTTGAATAAAGTCAAGATGGAAAATGGTTTGGGAGATTTATGAGTCCAAATGGAGACTTCCAATATATGATTTTGAATGGAAAAGCAATTCTAAGAACAATGGTTCAAACACTTTTTTGAGTTTAGAAGGAAAAAAGAAAGATATTCATGGTTACTTGCATTTTAAGAAACATTTCAAAAATGGATCAAAGTTGGAAGGCAAGGGAATGTGCAAGATGGATCTAGAATGTTCATGTGAGCCCTATATATTCATGAGATGAGGATTGATCAAGGGTTGGCTTCATTTTCACCAAAAATTTCACAAATTTTCTCATTCTTTTTCATTGAATTTTCACTCCAAATTCCTCAAATTCTTCACCAATCATCATCAAAATCAACTTCATTATACTGTTTCATCATCATAGATCATATTTCAATCAAGAACAAGGTGTGATCCATCCATTTTCGAGC
Source organism: Lathyrus sativus (assembly GCA_963859935.3). Lineage (NCBI taxonomy): Eukaryota > Viridiplantae > Streptophyta > Magnoliopsida > Fabales > Fabaceae > Lathyrus > Lathyrus sativus. Next base: position 352,932,985 of record OZ012741.1, read on the forward strand.
ACTTCCATCATCAACATCAAAATTGAAGTTTCCATTGGACAGCACAATTCAAGTCAAGAGTCATCAAGGTATTGCATACAGAATCAATCACTGAGTTAATTGATCAAGATCCAAGCCTTGGAAGCCTCAGATCCACGAGTCTCCATAGCTGTTTTCAAGATTTCACACCAGGTACATTTCCTCTGCCACAGCTTGAATTAGCTAGTTTAGCATGATTTTGTTAGTTTAGATATGATGTAGAAGGTTAGTAGAGCAATTAGGATGAATTTGGAGTAGATTAGTGATGATTGTTAGCAGGTGGTAGAAACTGTTAGGGCTTGAAACTTGTAGTAGAATGCATCATAATCTTAGCTTGATAGATCAGAATGATAACCATTAGTTATAGATTAGATTAGTGCAAGTTTGATGGAGAATTGTGTTGACGAGTTGCAGAGGATTTCCATGGTGACCAGAATTTGTTGTTATCGGGTTGAGTGATCTAGTGAATTTCAGATTGATCTAAGACCATAGACGTGTAGAGGGAGAGATGTAGAGTAATTTTCATGTTTATAGCATGTTGATTCATGGCCTGTAGAGTGAGAACAGGTTGAGGGAAGTTTGCTCGTGCATGAGCATTCATGGAGTTAAACCCTAGCTCACAGATCCAGCGAGGAAGATGAAATCGTGTCCATCCATTTTGAGCAAGACTTTTGACTTGGAGAGTGATCCTGTGGTCCTTATTTGATTCAGTTTTGGAGGGAGATGCGTTGGCCCTAAACGCACCGTTTCATTAATTGAAACGGGCGGGCCTGAGTTGTGATGTGCTATTTCCACCCCCAATGCCAAGCCCAAAATCATTTTGAACGTGTTTCTATTTCTATTTTCACCCCCCAGCTTGTGTCTTTATTTTCATAATTCTGAATTGGTGCTGGGCCTTAGTAATTCGCTAACCACACCCCCTGTCTGCTTGGCCCATCCTGATTTCAACTAGGCGTAGTTTCTATTCATACCCCCTCCCTCATTTTAATTCAATTCAATTTTTTAATTCCATTTTAATTTTTCACCAACTTTGAAAATTCATAATAAATTCATAGAAAATCATTTTCAATTCATTCTTTTTACACTATTTTCTTTAGGATGTGTAGAAAATTATAGAAAAATAAAATTGCATTTTTATTTTTATTTCATATTTTTTCCATATTTTCTAAATAAATGTCATTTTAAATAGCTTCATTTCATGCATGATTTTAGTAATTTTTGTTCTATTAAATGCTTTCATATTTTTTGTTCATTCTTTTGAGGGTGTTTAGATTAGATATTGAACTTGTAGATTCAATTTAGTTCCCATTTTTAGGAGTTAGTTTTAGGTGCTTACTGTAGGCTTGAATAACATGAACAAATTAGGTTTTTTTTTAGGTGATGACTTAGGAGGTTTGATTCTTTCCCTTAGGACTTAGGGTTTGAATAGATTAGTTATGGGACTATAGGGGCTATGGGTAGTTATTAGATCCCCTTAGAAAAGTCAGGATTCCCCTACTGCTATTAATACTCTGTGTATGTCTGATTGACTGGTGTGGTGTGCCCTCTGGGGATTATTGCTTGCTTGCTTGGGTATTGGGATTGTCTGGGGACCTGGGGAAGCTGAAGACTTGAGGAGATGAAGCCATTGGAGATTCAAAGATTGAAGATCAACTGCCAGAGTTGGAGAGGAGGTTCTTGCTAGCAGCTGCTGAGGAGACTAGGGTTTAGGAGCTAGGCAGAGCTCTAGATTAGAAAGCTTGTTTCTCAAACATGGAATGCCTTGTCTGCATCCATCCTTTCTCTATGATTCAAAGTCTCTTTCAAATATCCACCTCCTTCCTTTGGAAGGATCAGTAAATATACTTGAAAGATAGAACTTTTGAGAGGAAACTTTCTGTTTAATGTTAACAGTTGATGAACCACCCTTGGTAGGTAATTAACTGTCTAACATTCATTCACTTCACTCTTGTGACTGGTTCCTCATCCTGGAGGTTTGAGCTTGAAGAAAAGCCATTGCAGATAGAAGACTGATGATCAAAGCCCTTGCCTGAAGGCCATGAGGATGGAGATTGATGCTTGTTGAAGCCTGTAGCTGATTGGAGATTACTTGAAGCCAGATGTTGATTCAGAGCTGCTGATGCTGTTTCTTTTGCTGTTGTATTTCATTTGCTGATGTATTGATTGGTTTTCTGGACTGTATTGTTTGCTGTTTACCCTGTTGGGTTGAAAGTGAAGCCTGTTCACTTTTGCCTATTGTTTTCTAGGTTCGAGGTTGAGTGGGACTCCCTTGCCTCGCTTGTGCTGTTGCATCCATGCATTTTACTGCTTTACTGTATATATTTGATATTGTTTCTGTTTCTGCCTATCCCGTAGGATCTCTGTTTCTCTCTGTGCAAGAGAGGAGCATGATAGACACTAGGTCTTAACCCATGCATGATAACATTAGGTTAGTTTGATTCCCTTTGCAACCGTAGGTTAGAGTTCTGTCTCTTCTTTCTCAAAACAAACAGAAAAACACCATAAAGATTTCAAACACAATAAAAGACACTTCTTCCGTAAAAGAATGTGAACTTATCAAAGCGTCATTTTTGTCCGCTTGGACGCGTAATCATGAGAAAACCTTTTTCAGAAGGAATAAAATCAACCAAGACAAGCCTGTGTCTTCCGTGGCCCGAACTACGTTTGCTCTGATCTTCCATGCTGTGTGGAAGTACGTAGGCATAGGATGCGATATCCTAGCGAGCAACCTTCCCCTCCTTTCCCGTAGGTAGGCGAACTACGTTGACTCTGATTTCTCGTTCCAGACGGGAATACGTAGGCATAAAGTGCGATACTTTGCCGAGTCATTTTTATTTTCATTTTATTTTCTTTTTCACCCTTGACCTATAGTTTAGATAGAATAACAATCCATACCCGAAAACAAGCGTGGATCCCATCGAGTACGATGGACGTGAGGGGTGCTAATACCTTCCCCTTGCGTAACCGACTCCCGAACCCAGGTTTTGGTTGCGATGACCATACCTTTCCCGTGTTGTGCGAGGTTTACTCTGAGCGTTTCCTTTCCCTCCCGTGGGATAAATAACGCACGGTGGCGACTCTTCTGTTCAGCCGGCGCCGATTTTCGCAGTAGCGACAGATACAACTCTCTTCTGTAAATCATTTAAGAAAGATTTGTTAATTTGTCAAATTTACGTAGGTGATATTATATTTGGATCTACCAATGTTACGCTGGGAAAGGAGTTTGCTCTTTCTATGCAAGCTGAATTTGAGATGAGTATGATGGGAGAACTCAGATTCTTTCTGGGCATCCAAGTCAATCAAACTCCAGAATGCACTTACATACATCAGACTAAGTATGTGAAAGAGCTTCTGAAGAAGTTTAACATGGCTGAGAGCAAATCAGCAAAGACTCCAATGCATCCCACAAGCACTCTTAGAAAGGAAGAGGTAAGTAAGAAGGTAGACCAAAAACTCTACAGAGGTATGATTGGTTCTCTTCTATATCTGACTGCTTCTAGACTTGATATTCTATTCAGTGTTTGTCTGTGTGCCAGATTCCAATCAGATCCTAGAGAATCTCATTTAACAGATGTTAAGAGGATTCTAAGGTGTCTGAAAGGTACTACTAATGTGGGCTTGTGTTACAGAAGATATGATAATTATAAATTAGTTGGATTCTGTGATGTTGACTATGTTAGAGACAGAGTTGAAAGAAAAAGTACTTCTGGAAGCTGCCAGCTTCTTGGAAGTCATCTGATCTCTTGGTTCAGCAAGAAGCAACCCACTATTGCGCTTTCAACAACAGAAGCAGAATACATTGTTGCTGCTGGTTGTAGCACTCAGATGCTCTGGATGAAAAGTCAGCTAGAAGACTATCAGATCCATGAGAGTAACATTTCAATCTTTTGTGATAATATTTCTGCTATATGTTTGTCTAAAAACCTTATTTTACACTCTAAGGAAAAACATATAGAGATAAATCATCACTTCATCAGAGATTATGTTCAGAAGGGAATTATCAGTTTAAACTTTGTTGATACAGATCATCAGTGGGCTGATATTTTTACAAAACCCCTTGCTGAAGATAGATTTAAATTTATTCTGAAAAATATAAGTATGGATTTCTGTCCGGAATAAAATGTTTATCAGAAGAAAATTTTCTCAGATGAAAATGTTTTAACTCTGAAGTATTACATCTATTCATTTATTGTTTATTACTTTATTTGTTGTGTGCAAATCTGAACTAACAAACCTCAGAGGATCTGAACATTGGCTAACGTTTCATTTCTCAAAGAAGTTTCAGAAGCACATGCAAGCAAACACGTGTCACTCTAGATCTGAAAAGGTGGAGTACACAATACTGAATTGACGTTTGAGGTACTGTTTTTGAATTTTAAGTTTCTTGTTTTCCCCCCAATTGTCAGAATCATTAATTGCTTGAAATGATTATTTTCTTTTCATTAAATGCTAAGTACAAGCGTGCTGAACGTGTGACTCTTGTGTGCCCTAAATTCTTCTATAAATGCCACAACTTTACACATTTCACACTTTTCACTCTCAAGAACACCTTGTATGCATTTATTCTTGTTTCATTGCTTTCATCTCTCTCTCAAACCCAAACATCTCCGTAACCCTAAATCTTCAAGAACTTCCATGGCTACTTCATCATCAACGTCTGCTCAGTTCCAATATTCAATGGCTGCTGTTTCTTCGTTTAATATGGGTGTTGTTATGTTTAAGGAACCTATCAGAGCATTACTCACACCTGTTGACAAGTTGGAAGTTTTGTGTGAATCCATTGTTAATTTTGAATCGTTTGCTGGGAATGGGTATGATCTTCGTTCCATTATTGATGCATAGTGTTGGACCAAGTTTTTTGACAGGCTAATGGGACCAGTTTATCCTTGTCTAGTAAAGGAATTCTGGATACATGCTTCTACTTGCCCTAAGTTCATAGTTTCTTATGTTCTGGGTAAAGAAATTGTTATTACTGAAGATTTGATAAAGAAACTCATAAGGTATGAGGAAACTTATGGTGTCACTAATCTGCCATCTGGGCGTATGGATATGACTGATGTGTATAGAGAATTTTTCTCATCTGGAGTAGCTTCTAACAAGGTTAAGGATTTGAAGCCACTTTACAGGATTTGGGCTAAGATTTTCATGAGTTGCATTCATCATAGAAAATCTTCAAATTCTTCAGACTATGTTAACACTGATCAGCTATACTTCATGTATTTTCTGAGTCAAAGCTCAAAGGTGGATTTGCCATATCTTTTGTTTAATCATTTGTGGACACACGTTAAACAGTCAAGGGAAGAAGCCAGAACCAAACATCAGAAGATAAGGAATTGGATTCCAATGGGAAGACTTATCTCAGACATTCTGACAGAGAATGGTCTTGTTGTTCATCTGGTAGAAGCTGGACTGAAGGAAGAGTTAGCTTCTGAATGGGAAGATTCTTCAGAGGATGAAAGTTGTAGAAGAAGTTACTTCTGCTCCGAAGAAAATAAACTCTGAAGAGGTCACTCAAAGAAGGATTCCAGTTGATAATTTTCCTATGTTCTTTGCTAATGAACCAAGGGAGATTATTCTGAATTACATTACAGAGTGTCTGAATGATGGAATTCCTCTACCAGCAAATCTGGTTCAGAAGGCAGGTGAACCTGCTCCAGATCTTTATGAGGCCAAACACAAGAAGAAGAGAAAGGTTGATGAAGAAGGATCTTCTAAACCCAAGAGGAAGGCCACTGGTGAAGTTGTTGCTGTCAAGCCTAAAAGGGTCAAGAAGCAAAAGGTCAATCCTCTAGAGGCAATTCTAGATGAGATTCTGGAAACTATCAAAGAGGTATTAACATCTGATCAAACTCTCCATGAACCTATACCATCACCTTCACCTTCTCCTCCTCGTGTTTCTAAACCTAAGAAACCTTCTGTTACAGCTTCTTCTGTACCCCAACCATAAGCAACTCCATCTGAAAAGTATAACTCTGAACCAACACATTCTCAACCATCTGATATTCCCCCACCAGAACCACAAACTTCAACACCAGTAGAACCAACACCAATAGAACCAAACCAAACAGAATCAACTCCACAAGAAACAGAACAACAACAACCACAACCAGAATCTATCCAACCATCTGAACCTTTAATACCTGATTCTGTAGTCCTAGATATTAAACCTTTGACAACTCTGGTTAATATCTCTTCCACATCCTGTCATTCATCTGAATCATCTGATTCATCTGAATCTGACTTACCAACTAAAGTAAACTCACCACCCTCTCTCCATGGCTATGAACCCAGAACTTCTGAGTTTGTATCTTTTACTTCTTTCAAACCTCATCCCTCTGATCCCCTTCCATTTGGTCTAAAACTTAAAAACATTTACACTAGAATAGAAGCATCTGACCCTACCACTCCATATAAACCTATTTCTTCAACTATCCTTCCATCTGTTATTCAAACCTATCTTACACAACAACTAGATATCATTCCATCAGAACCTCCGCATTCTCAAAACTCTGTTTTTACCCCCTATACTTCTACACCATTTGATGTCATTCCCTCTGCATCAAATTTCAAACAGTTCTTGTTTCCCACTTCATCTTCATCCAGATTCAAAACTTTCACTTCATCAGAACATTCTTCATCACCATCTTATCCTCGTCCTATGTTCATTATCCCAACCTTTACCATACCACCCCCACCAGAACAACCCAAACCATCACCTCTGGAAACCTACCTTAAACCCAAATCCAGGTTAGATGTTGATGCCTTATTTGCTAGTTTTAAGAAAGAAATAAGGATGAGTTTGGACTCTGTTAAAGAGGAATTTCTCTCAAGGATTAATCTAGACGCTTATGAAGAATGCTGGAATAAGTTCATTGCCAGATTCAACTATGTGGCTTCTAATCTAAAGACCATTTGCTCTGATGACGCAAAGGTCAGATTTGCTGAAGCTGTCAGACAGACACTATGGAATGTGAACAGATCTCCTACATTGCTTCTTAAGGATGCACCTTCAACTTCTAAAGTTACTGCTACTTCTGAGACTCTTGAAGAATCTGCTCCAGAAGTCACACTAGAAACCAATCCACTGGCTCTGATGATTGTTGACTAACCATCTGAATCTGTGCCTCCAGAATCTGCATCTACTATGGTCATTGACTCTGCTCCTGCTTCTGCATCTGACTCTGCTCCTGCTACTTCGTCTAAAGTTAAGAAAGAGCATCCAGACTTAGAAGACAAGATTTTTATGCTGGAAGCTGGACAATCTGAAATTAAGTCTTGGATGGCAAAACAAGATGAGAAGACAGACAACATACATAAATGGATGGCTAAGCAAGAGGAATCTACTTCTGAGATGACCCACATCCTTAAACTTCTTGCATCACGTTTATCTTAGTTCTTATGTTTGTGCACTTTGAGTGTTATTTTTTTCTGTTTTTCTGAATCATGTTTTATTCTGAATGTACTCTGATTATATATGAATATATTTGTCTGTTTGATTATTTGTTGAGGTTATCAGTTTTATTTTATTTTCTTCTATTAAATTTTTTCTGTCTTAAAAAGTTTTCTTTTTGATTATGACAAAAAGGGGGAGAAAAAGAAATTTTGTTTGTTCAAATATAAACAGTTACTAAAATGAAATTCAGACATAACAAATTATATCTAACGTTGAATTTTAGTCTTTCAGAACTAATGAGTTTATCTGACAAAATTCATTGAAGTTACCCTAAGAATCGCCAAAACAGATCTTTATTCAAACCAGATTTAACCAGGCTCTGATAAGTCAAACCAGGTTCTGATTACCAGGCTCTGATCCTAGAAGTTAATTAGGCTCTGATTATGGAATATAAACCAGGCTCTGATTCTTGGAAAGAAAATCAGTAAGAGTAAACCAGGCTCCGTTTCTGGAAAGAAAATCAAGCTATTACCAAGCTCCAATTCTGGAAGGAAAATCAAGCTCTGATTCTGGAAAGTATATTCTAACCAGGATTCTAACCAGAAGCTTTTCAACCAGGCTCTTAATTTGAATAATATACTCATGCAAAAAGGGAAGTATTTTCTTCTATTAGAGTATTCATTTCAGGGGGAGATTCTTTATCTCAGGGGGAGTTATATATTTATCCTTTTTATTGAACAAAATTTCCTATGTTTTGTCATCATCAAAAAGGGGGAGATTGTTAGAACACAGATTGGTGTTTAATATTATCTCTATGTTTTGATGATAACTCTAATGAAATTTTATATTAAGAAAATATATACTCTAATTTTGTTCAAGTGTTTTGTGTTTCAGATATTAAAATAAATATCATTATGGAATAAAAATGCATCTGAATAGCAAGTTACGCAAAGCTCTGAAGCATCAGAAGCAACTCATCAAAAGACTCTAAGTGCTGCCAGAAGAGACTCTAAAGCAGAAGCTGCAGAAGACTCTGAAGCAGAATCTGCAGAAGCATCTGAAGCGTAGCTGAAGATTTTGTATGAAGAGTTTTAAAGGATTGTTTCAGAAGACTCTGAATGTACTTTACGTTGCAAGTACAGAGGCTCTGATAAACAGTTATGCTCTAATCAGATCACTCACGCTAAAGCACTATTGCTGCAACTCTAATAACATTAAATCTGATCTGAAGAACAAGAAGCACATCAGAGGATCTGATGTTGTTTACGTTTGAAAAGATGTCAGCACGTGAAAAGACTTGGTACTATTCTCAACGTCCTCTCCAGCGGAACTCTTCCTTATTTTTGATAGACACGAGGATTCAGGCAAAAGGCATTTCTCTGAACATTCTACTTGTGAGAAAGGAAAAGTCATGTGAAGACAAAAGGCTACAGCTACCCTACTTGCACAGTCTTCAAGCATTAGACTTTCAGCACTATAAAAGGACTTCTTCTACATCTCTTCAAAGTTGACGAAATTGAATCAATTGAAATTATTTCACAACTCTCATACAATCATTCAAAGCTAAATAGTTTTATCTTTCGTTCTTAATCTTGTGTAAAAAATCACAGTTGTGATTAAAGCTTGTTAGAAGAAAACTCAAACACACTTGTTAGTTTACATTTATTTGTAAAGGTTCCTTAAGAAGACCAAGTTGTGGTCAGTAGTTCTTGAGAAGACTAAGACAGTTGTTCTTAGTGTTTGACACTTTAATTTGTTTGAATATAGTGGATTAATTCCTTGTGGAGAAAGGCAAATCACTCTTGATAGGGTGGACTGGATTAGTTGAGTTCAACGAACCAGGATAAAAATCATTGTGTTTTTATTGCCATAATATTTTCTAAATCCTTATTCAACCCCCCCCCCCCCCCTTCTAATTGTTTTTCTCACCTTCATGCACATGATACAACACCAAACCTTTTATTATCAATGCGATTTGCCTTTACAATTCACTTGCCACTTTTAACTTTCAGTTTTTACATTTCAAACGGCCCTTTACATTTTTCTGCCTATTTGCTTTGCAAAGACCCCCTAGTCGAACGCGGAGTTCTGATTAGAGATATTTTTCAGACCATTTACTTACTTGCATCTTTATTTTCAAAATTTATTTAATTTCCAAAGGATTTACGACAAATGTGGAGTTTGGCAGTAATCTTTTCGCCTTTACATTACAGTTTTTATTTTAAAGCCCTTTAATTTCAGCTTTACGTTTTACAACATTTATACTTTTTGCACTCTTCATTCTTAATTTCACTCAGTCGAAACAAAAGTTCGTACACTCTTAGCACATGTTCTAGGATTAGTATGGTCGATCCTGCAAGTTAGTCAATTGTATTCTAAATTGATAGACCAGCGGTTGTTTACCAAAAATCACGGTAAATAGGAGGACATGGAGGAAAACGACTTTTATCACACCATGGGGGACTTTTTGCTATAAGGTCATGCCTTTTGGATTGAAAAATGCAGGGGCAACCTACCAGCAGGCAATGGTGACTCTCTTTCATGATATGATTCATCATGAAATGGAGGTCTATGTTGATGACATGACCGCGAAGTCACAAACGGAGGGAAAGCATCTAGTGAATCTTTTGAAGTTGTTTGAGAGGTTAAGGAAATTCAGACTAAGGTTGAATCCGAAAAAATGCACCTTTGGTGTACGGTCAAGAAAATTGTTGGGGTTTATAGTCAGTGAAAAAGGAATCAAGGTCGATCCTGCAAAAATAAAAGCAATTCAAGAAATGCCAGCGTCGAAAATAGAGAAAGAGGTTTGTGGTTTTCTGGGTAGATTGAACTACATTTGAAGGTTCATATCTCATCTCACAGACACTTGTGAACCAATGTTCAAATATTAACGAAATATCAGGCGGTTGTCTGGAATGAAAATTGCCAAAGGGCATTCGAAAAAATAAAAGAGTATTTGCAGGAGCCTCCGATACTGATGCCTCTAGTGGCTGGAAGACCGTTGATAATGTACTTGATGGTTCTTGAGAATTCCATGGGTTGTGTTCTCGGTCAACATGACGAGACAGGAAGAAAAGAACATGCCATCTACTACTTGAGTAAGAAGTTCACAGATAGTGAGTCCAGATACTCAATGTTAGAGAAGACGTGTTGTGCACTTGCTTGGGCCACCAAACGCCTAAGGCAGTACATGTTAAATCACACAATCATGCTAATTTCGAAGATGGATCTGATCAAGTATGTGTTCGAGAAGCAAGTGCTTTCGGGAAGGATTGCTAGATGGCAGATGGTTTTGACAGAATACGACATTCAATACGTCTCCCAAAAGGCAATTAAGGGGAGTGTTCTGTCAGAATACCTCACAGAGCAACCAATTGATGATTATCAGCCGATGAAGTTTGAATTTCCTGATGAGGACATCATGTTCTTAAAGATGAAAGATTGCGACGAGCCGCTACCTGACGAAGGTCCTGAGATAGGCTCCCAATGGCAGATGATCTTTGACGGTGCTGTTAACTCCTACGGTAGTGGAATTGGGGAAATCATTACAACTCCCCACGGTTCTCACATACCATTTACTGCCAGGTTAACATTTCCTTCCACCAACAACGAAGCTGAATATGAAGCATGTATCATGGGTATTGAAGAAGCGATTGATTTGAGAATCAAGAACCTTGATATTTATGGTGATTCAGCTTTGGTAGTCAATCAGATCAAAGGAGAGTGGGAGACTCGTCAGCCTAATTTGATCCCATATATGAACTATTCAAGGAGGTTGTTACCCTTTGTTTGACAGGGTAGAGTTTCATCATGTTCCAAGAGCTGAGAATCAGATGGCAGATGCCTTGGCTACCTTATCCTCAATGTACAAGGTGAATTATTAGAGTGATGCTCTGCGAATCGTCATCTCGCGCCTTGATAGGCCGACATTCGTATTTGCAATAGAGGAAGCTTTAGATGGGAAGCCATGGTATCACGACATCCGAAGTTTTCTTAAGAATCAAGAATATCCGCCTGGGGCATCGAGCCGGGATAAGAAAACCATAGGAGGTTGTCTGGAAATTTTATCGTACCTCGGTGCGTGCTTCAACTGGGGGAAACTCCTTTCTCGCTAGTGTATGGTATGGAAGTTGTCCTACCATTGGAAGTCGAGATTCCTTCCTTGAGGGTTTTGGTTGATGTCATGCTTGATGAGGCAGAATGGGTGAGAAACAGATTGAATCAACTCAACTTGATGGATGAGAAAAGGTTGTCATCCGTTTCATATGGTCGTTTGTATCAGAGCAGGATGAAGAAAGCTTTTGATCAGAAGGTGCGCCCGCGGAGCTTTCAGGCAGGTGACTTAGTGTTGAAGCGGATTTTCCCTCCACAGATAGATCACAGGGGCAAATGGACTCCCAATTACGAAGGTCCATATGTCATAAGGAAAGTCTTCTCTAGAGGAGCCTTACTACTTTCAAGCATAGACGACGAAGATTTCACATCCCCTGTGAACGCAGACGCAATTAAAAAATACTTTGCTTAAAATAGACCCGCTGGAAAGAAAAAGAAAATCCAGGAAAAAATGGGGCATCCCGGCAAACCATAAAAAGAATGGGTTCAGGAAAAAGATAGGGATAAAAAGAAAAAATGTAAGTCCGCAAAGTTGAAAACCTGAAAAGGCGACTTTGGCAAGAATGGGTATCCCGGTGAATTGAAAACCCGCAAGGGCGATTCAGGAAAAAGTTAAGGATTTGAAAGCAAATGATTGCGGTCTACGTCTGATACCATGAGCACAGTGGATTCTGGGAGGACCCAAGAGTTGATCAATCAAGTCAATCTCTTCGAAAGATGAAGCATCGGAGAAGCATCAAAGTCATGCGAGTCATATTTGATTCGTCACATGGTGGTCGTCTGTACCACATTGCTGACATGTTGTATATTTTCTTGCATTTCTGTACTTTTGCGCAACTTTCTCTTTTTAGGAGTTGCCTCTGTTGTAATTTGCCTATTTGTAGGCCATCAATCAATGAAGTATGCTATTTAGAAAGCTTTTGTTCTTGTTTTAGCTTTTACTATTTTGTTTGCAAAAGACGCTTGATGTTTTTGATAAAATTTTGCATACATAAACTTGTGGGTTTTACCAATCATAATCAAAATATTGTTTTGCTTAAACAAGGTCATGGAAGATGATTGAGATGGCTCCCATTGCACAGGGCATTTCATTTGTTTGTCGTTTGTAGGGTTCTTGTTTTTTAGATTATTCCAGAAGTGTACCCCCGGTAAGGTCACCACGTCTCTGTCCCCATAAGAGGAAGATGTGCAGTTTAAGATTAGTGCCTCCCCGACAGTTTGAGGTTACATGTGATCGAGGTTATCCTCAGCAGGTCAAGATTGATACTTTTGCCAGAGTAGAGCCATCCCCAGCAGGTGGAGCGTGTACATATATTCTCAGCAGTTCGAGTGCATGTACTTTATCCCCTAGCAGTTTGACGTCAGGTTTATCTCTATAGGGTCAAAACTGAGGTTCCCCAGCAGTGGTGTATACGTATCCCTCGACAGGCAAATTTGGGATTATCCCTAGCAATGGAACAAGTTCAGAGTCTTGTTTCTCCATAGAGTCTAAATCTTTGACTCCTTTCCCCTCAGAGTCTAGGTCGTTGACTCATTCCCCAGGCGGAGTTTGGTATTGTTGAGTTTTACTTCTCATTTCCCCAAAAAAAGGTCGATGACAATTCCCTCATTATCTAACCCCCAGCAAAGTCTCCGGAGTTAGTTTTCTTCCCCGCGGAGCGGGATTGCCCCGGGAGAATGTTTAATCTTCATCCTCAGTAGAGAGAGTTTGGGATTATCTCCCAGTAAATCTTATTTATAATCCCTGGCAGATAGCGAATTCAACCTTCAATAGAGTGGAATCTCTGGCAGAGTGGAGCTATTCCTCAGCAGTTTGCTTTGTATCCTAGAAGAGTTTTGTGTTCTAGGAGGTCATCCAGGGCTGTTTTCCCCGGTAGAGTGGATCTGTTTCCCCCAGTCGAGTCGTTTGTTCCCCAGAAGAGTTGTATTCTGTGTCGCTACTGCGAAAATCGGCGCCGGCTTGACAGAAGAGTCGCCACCGTGCGTTATTTATCCCACAGGAGGGAAAGGAAACGCTCAGAGTAAACCTCGCACAACACGGGAAAGGTATGGTCGTCGCAACCAAAACCTGGATTCGGGAGTCGGTTACGCAAGGGGAAGGTATTATCACCCCTCACGTCCGTCGTACTCGACGGGATCCACGCTTGTTTTCGGGTATGGATTGTTATTCTATCTAAACTAAAGGTTAAGGGTTAAAAAGAAAATAAAATGAAAATAAAAATGACTCGGCAAAGTATCGCACTTTATGCCTACGTATTCCCGCCTGGAACGAGAAATCAGAGTCAACGTAGTTCGCCTACCTACGGGAAAGGAGGGGAAGGTTGCTCGCTAGGATATCGCATCCTATGCCTACGTACTTTCATACAGCATGAAAGATCAGAGCAAACGTAGTTCGGGCCACGGAAGACATAGGTCTGTCTTGATTGATTTTATTCCTTCTGAAAAAGGTTTTTCTGATTGACAGTCCCAGCGGACAAAAATGACGTCTTGATGAGTTCGCATTCTTTTACGGAAGAAGTGTATTTTATGGTGTTTGAAATCTTTATGGTGTTTTTCTGTTTGTTTTGAGGAAGAAGAGACAGAACTCTAACCTACGGTTGCGAAGGGAATCAAACTATCCTAATGTTGTCATGCATGGGTTAAGACCTAGTGTCTATCATGCTCCTCTCCTGCACAGAGAGAAACAGAGATCCTAAGGGAATTGGCAACAACAAAAACAACATCAGATATATACAGTAAAGCAGTAAAATGCATGGATGCAACAATACAAGCGAGGCAAGGGAGTCCCACTCAACCTCGAACCTGGAAAACAATAGGCAAAAATGAACAGGATTCACTTTCAACCCAGCAGGGTAAACAGCAAACAATACAGTCAGGGAAACCAATCAATACATCAGAAATGAAATACAGCAATAATAAACAGCTACAGCAGCTCTGCATCAATACCCATCTTCAAGTCATCTCCAATCAATTACAAGCTTCAGCCAGCATCAATCTCCATCCCCACAGTCTGCAAGCAAGGGCTTTGGTTTTCAATCTTCAGTCTACAATGGCTTTTCTTCAAGTCCTATCCTCCAAGCTGAGGAATCAATCACCAGAGTGAATTGGGTGTTGAGCAATTATTTGACTACCAATGGTGGCAAACCAACTGCTATTAACACATAAGACATTTTCTCTCAAGAGTTCTACCCCTTAGACAGTAGCACCAAGCCTTCCAAAGGAAGGGGGTGGGTGTCTTAGAGAGACTCTGTATCATAGAGAGGAATGGAGGCAGTCAAAACCTTCCATGTTTGAGAATCAAGCTTTCTAATCTAGAGCTCTCCCTAGCTCCTAAACCCTAATCTCCTCAACAGCTGCTAGCAGGGATCTCCTCTTCAACTCTGGAAGTTGATCTTCAAGCTCTGGATCTCCAATGGCTTCATCTTCACAAGTCTTCAGCTCTCCCAAATCCCCAAGCAATCCCAATACCCAAACAAACAAGCAATAATCCCCAGAGGGCACACCACACCAGTCAATCCAATATATACAGTATATTAATAGCAGTAGGGGAATCCTGATTTTTCTAAGGGGATCTAATAACTACCCATAGCCCCTATAGTCCCATAGCTAAACTATTTAATCCCTAAGCCCTAAGGGAAATAAACTAATTCACCTAAGTTATCACTTAAAACCCTAATTTGTTCATGTTGTTCACACCTAAACTAAACACCTAAAATTAAGTCCTAAAAATGGGAACTAAATTGTATCTACAAGTTGTATATCTAAACTAAACAACCTAAAAAGAATGGACAAAAAATATTAAAGCAACTAGTAGAACAAAAATTATCAAAATCATGTATGAAATTAAACTATTTAAAATGCTATTTATTTGGAAAATATGGGAAAAATATCAAATGAAAAATAAAATGCAATTTTTATTTTTTATAATTTTCTAGACTCTTTAAAGAAAATTATGCAAAAAGAATTATTAAAAAAATAATGTTTTTATGATTTATTGTGATTTTTAGAAAATGCATGAAAATGAAAAGAAATTAAGAATTAAAACATAAAGAAAATAGAAAGAGAGGGTGAGAAAAGCAAGGGCGCTTAGTTATTTTTCCAGGTGGGCCACAGGACAGGGGGTGCGAATAGAATAAAGAGGTAGGCCCAGCGCGCTTCAGAATATCACCAAAAAACCAAAAACCTCAGAACGGTGCAAATAGCATGAATTCCAGTTCATTTACGTTGGGCTTGATTATTGGGGGTGTCATTAGTAATGAAATTCAAGGCCCACTCAGAACACTTAAATGAAACGGGGCGTTTTGATGCCCAGAGCTTCCCTCCGTTTCTCATTTTAAATCGCGTCCGTTGGATCAGATTCCCAGTCAAGGTCAACAACCCCATCGTGTGGCTTAGACCTCATCTTCAACCTTGAGCAACCCTAGGGTTTCAGAAAACCCTAACCATGCACGATCTTGCACACCTCTGTTCTCCCTCATACCTCCATGGATTCACACGATTCCAAGAGCAAACTTGGTCCATTTTCTTCCCTCTACACAACCATGATAATAACTCTTTCTAAAATCCCCTCAAAATACAAACCCGATAGAGGCAACAGGTAGGATCCACCATGAACACCTGTGATCAAATGCTCCAATTCTCTTCAATCTTTATCCTAGCTTAATCTACATTTCATGCTGATCTTAACATGCTAATCCAACAAGATTTTCGTGCCTTATCCTAATAATTACAAGCTCTAACAGATTTGGTGCACTGTACTCAACCTTCATGAAACCTCCCCAAATTCATCAAAATCAATCATCTGCTTATGCTTAACCATTCTAACCTAATGACTAACCATAATTCTAGCTAATTCAGCCAATTCGAAAGAAACTAACCTGGTGCAAAAATGGTGGAAACAGCTATGGAGACCTTTGAATCTGATGCTTGCAGTGATTGGAACTTGTTTAGTAACCTTGATGATGGATTCTGTATGCAATATCTTTTGTGTAAACTCCTTGAATTTTGTTCTTGAAACCTTCTTGCAAATTGGATGATGGAGATGAATGGTACAATTCTTGATCAATTCAGCCAATTCTTGATGTGAATTATGATGCTTGGATGATGATGATGAAGATTCAATCAGAAAATGTGAAGATTGATGGAGATTTGGGAGAGTTTGTGATGCTTTTGCAAATTGGAGAAAGTGTCTATAACTTGGGGTTTTGAGAAAATGCAATCACCAACCATGGCATGAACCATCTCTTATCAATATATAGGTGATGTTAGAACCTCCTAGAAACTTGTAGAAGCTTCCCTTGCACAAATTCCCTTGGATTTGGTTTATGTATCTTCCATTACAAGCAACCATGGATAACTCACAAAATATGAACTAAGCTCAAAATTCCACTTTAGCCAATGTCTTTAAAATGATCTTTCCATTCAAAATGACCTATAATTTTGCTTCATTTGGCCAAGATATGAAAAATCTCATTTTTAAGTCCATTTTTATTCATTAAATCCAACAATTTTGAAACCTTGTGCTATGAATCTTTACAATCTCTCATGGTCACTTTTCTAGACTCAAAATGTCATTTGGAACAAGTTTGATGTTGTAAAGTTTTCCATTTGAAGCTTCCTTGTATGAGTTTTGGGCATAGGTTGAAATGACCTGTAATTCTCAAATGACCAAAATACCCTTTTCTTGCCAAGACCATAAGTAGCGTTACACACATCATATGAAGGCATACTATACCATTATAGAAAGCTAAGACAATGAGGAACAACTCTTATGTTGACCATAAATTTATTTGAAATATCCTTGAGGGGTAAAAATTGCTTGGAAGTCAAATCATTTTTACAGACAAAATTTCAGATACCTCAGATGACCTGTAACTTGCAAGGACCATAACTTGAGTTCTATAAATCTCCTTAATGTCTTCCACCACTCAAATTAAAGGTCTTGATATCCTATACAAGTTCCATGTTGGCCAAGGATCCATTTGAAGCTTGCATTTTGACTTATCTTGCTTGGAAATTTGACCTAAACTAGGGGATTTTACATAGAAACCCTAATTTAGAACCTCCTCTTCTCCTTAATTTCTCTTGATTTCTTCTTAGCATAACAACATATCCTTATTCTCCATGTCACATGATGAACCCCACATCTCCTTAATAGCCCTCAATGCCTTTCCATTAGTCAATTGACCTAGAGTTGACCCAGGGTTGACCCAGATGAAACCCTAGTTGACTGTCTTCAACTGCAATACTTGTGACCACATTAATGACTTGTTTTCTTCTCCAAATGACTTTCTAAATCCCCCAAGATGTCTAGATACTCCCCATGCTCAGCCCACAGCTCACACTTTCTTTGTTGATCCTCAAACATTCTCAGATAGGAGATATACTCAATGCTTGATCTAATGACTTCTCCACCTTTCCAATTCTTTTCTGGTGACTTGAATGAGATTGAATTTGAAGAACAACCTCTTGATAAGCCTCTAGAGATGAGAATAATGGTTGGTCCCTTGTTGGATAACTTGCTATGCTTATGCTATGCAGATGGTTAGGCTATGTTCATGACTTTATATGCAAATGCTAATGATATTGAAACATAAACCAAGTGATTAAGGTTGAGCAAATTTTAGGGTGCAACAGCTGCCCCTATTCAAGCGACTTGGACCCGATTGGGTGAAGAGCCCGGAGCCTTCAGACATTCGCGGTACGAGACGGTTGAATACTAGTGAAACCAGAAATTTGCCAACCGCAGAAATAAACTGCACCACTGCTTGAGGAACGACATTCATCAGCTGAACCTGACTGTTACGACAACCCACTGATCTCGCGCGACCGTGCTGGGGATTGTTTTCATCGTTCTGAAAAAGATTCTATCAGGACGCCTGCTTCGTCAATTTGGAAAAACTTCAACAACTTTGATGGGGATGGCTCGTTTGCCTTCTCGTCAGAAATAAATCGTCCACGTTAGACATAAACTCTTCCACGTTAGGAATAACACCGTCCATGTAAGGAATAACATCTTCTTCCACGTAAGGAAGCGAACTTCTTTTCTTTCCACGTCAGGAATCGATCTTGATATGTCCGCGTAAGGACTCAATCTTTCCATGTAAAGAATGAACTCGTCTTTCCACGTAAGGAAACCATTTTTCCTTCCATGTAAGGAATGCTCTTGATATGTCCACGTAAGGACTCTGATTTTCCCACGTTAGGAATCAAACTTTGATCTGTCCACGTCAGGACGCCCACTTGATATGTCAATCTTTCCACGTAAGGAATCAATCTTTTTTCCACGTAAGGAAACCCTTTTTGATTTGTCCACGTAAGGACTCCCATCTTTCCACGTAAGGAATGCATCTTCGTTCCACGTAAGGACTCAAACTTGTCCATGTTAGGACTACATCTTTCCACGTCAGGAATGCTATCTTTCCACGTAAGGAATAAATCTAATATGTCCGCGTAAGGACTCAATCTTTCCACGTAAGGAATAAACTCGTCTTTCCATGTAAGGAATCTCCATCTTTCCAAGTAAGGAATAACTTTCGTTCCACGTAAGGAATCACAATCTCTTTTCTCAATCTGTCCGCGTCAGGACTAAGCTTTCCACGTAAGGAATCAATCTCCTTCCCCGTAAGGAAACCATTTTCTTTCCCCATAAGGAAAACAATTTGATATGTCCACGTAAGGACTCAATCTTTCCACGTGAGGAATATATTGCTCTTCCGCGTAAGGAATAACTCGTCCACGTCAGGACCCATGTTTCGTCTAGATTTGTCCATGTCAGGACTCACCTCTCAACTCGCTGAGGAAATAAACTTTGTCCACGTCAGGACTCCTGCGCCTTCGACCCGCTGGGAAGTGAGATTTTGTCCATGTCAGGACTCAAATCTCAACCTGCTGAAGTAATAGGACCTGTCCACGTCAGGACTTGCGCGTCTTCGACTTGCTGGGGAAATAAACCCCGTCCACGTCAGGACACACTCATTGCCACCAACACGAAGAAGGATAAATTTGTCCACGTCAGGACTCTCGTATCTTGTCATCGCGAAGAACTATAAACTTGTCCACGTAAGGACGCACATTTCACCATTACGAATAGAGACATATGCTGGAAATAAAATGGTCCACGTCAGGACTCCAACACGAAGAGTAATCAACCTTGTCAACGTTATGACTTCATACTCAATCAATACTGAGAACTCGAATCTGTCCACGTCAGGACTACCACATATCGTCACCGGGAAGAAATGTCCACGTCAGGACTCCACATTCCATCAATTCTGAGAAATCGAACCCGTCCACGTTAGGACTAGCACCTCCTATCAGCCCAGGGAAATAAAACTTGTCCACGTTAGGACCCCGCTTCTCTAGCACAAAGAAAACTCGTTGATAGAATTGTCCACGTTAGGACTCATCCTTCCATTGGTCCGCAAACTTTTTATCACTGATGTTACAGCAGCTTTGAGGCTGACTCCACTGGGGATACTTGGAAACCAAACTTCCGGATGCCTGTTCTGATAACCGGCGGTAGCCTCTGAAATTCTGGCTCATGAAACCTTTTAATGCTGACGTAACAACAACTTTGAAGGAAACAAATCCGCTGGTCGGACTAGAGAAACTTCACCCAGAAACCCTGGCGGGGAAATAAGTAACTCTGCTTGGGGACAACAAGAACTTATCCTGCTGACTCTGTGGGGAGTAGCGCCGAAGCTGATACTTCGTTGATTGTCTCACGCCGAGGCCTCGACTGTTTATTGATTTACCTGAGCAAGGGCTCTCTCTACCTACAAGAGAAATAATACCTAGTTTATGTTTCAAAAATGCGTATGTTTGATAACGATGCGATGCTCCATTCGACATGGAAATGCTACGCTTTTATTTAGTGGATGCAAGTATGACACTATATGCTGATGCAAATGTAGACTCGAATTGATACAGAAACTGCTTCAGCAAAATAAATGCTGAAGATAATGCCAACTCCGCTGGGGATAGCTAGATGCTATAGAATTATTCCAGCACAATAAATGCTGGAAGAGTGAAGTCGACTCAGCTGGGAAATTGGGAATTCGAACCAAACACCTCACTGAAGTAACACCCTGCTGGGGATATAACTCTTGCTGGAGAATGGTAGATGCGCCTGGTATGATCGAACTTCTGCTGGAGAGTGAACTGATATCACACGGTATTCTGACAAAATAAATGCTAAGACACACCACCAACTCTGTCGGGGATAGTCTTAATCTTCGAGTTCCACTGGGAGGAATGAAAACACTTGCAAAGAGAATTCCACTGGAGATGGGATGATTCTCTTGGGGAAACCAACTGACTCCGCTGGGGGAGAGTAAATGACCCTGCGGGAAAAGGTAAACTGCCTGAATACAGCTCACCAATCTGAAATATTAATCTTCTGAGGCTAAACCGCTCTGCTTGCGATGCACTGTCTGAATACAGCCCTCGATCTAGGAATCGCCAAACTTGTTGAGGATAAACGACTTTGTTGGAGAATATCTTTTGGATACGCTACGGCTAGCTGGGGAATTCTATCCTTCTTCAGGAATACCATGCATGACCTGCGTGGGGAACGCGTCTTTTATTACTGCAGTCTTTTGATCATCTTTCTCGTACGGCTATGAAACCTGCAACAACACACACAAACAAGACAAGACAAGCCTATACAACCAAATCGATTCAGGTTAGCAACGTTATTTTCAGTTAATCCAAAGCTTTAGCAATCGTTGGCAAGGGCCAGTGATGTTATACATATGCTAGTTTCAATAAACTTAGGCGTCTTATCATGCACAAAACAGTAAAGAACCAGCATCAAGTACTGAATATCATATTTTATTGATTGGGCCCCTGAATGGGCGGAGTTTTATACACGGGATGTAACTCCTGAAAAGAGGAAGCTACGCAAAGCAGATATACAAGTATGCACAATAAGCATAAATACTTTGACAAATTAAATTTTTGTACACATGTCGGCAACGGGATGCAGATGAACACCACGAATTGATCCTCCTATGACTCATCCGACTCTAATGCTTTCCCGGTATTCACACTTCCGAAGAGGTTGTATCTGATAATCGACCCTCCAGGTGTTCTCCCGCATTGATGCTCACTACAATATCAAATTCGGACCGCAGTCATTTGCTTTTCAAATCCCTAACTTTTGCGTGAACCGCCCTTTACGGGTTTTCAGTTCACCGGGATACCCCTTTTTGCCGAAGCCGCCCAGTGTAGGTTTTCAACTTCGCGGGTGTACATTTTTTTCAACTTTATCCCTAACTTTTGCCCGAACCTTTCATTCTGTTTTTGGTTCGCCAGGATGCCCCATTTTTGCCTGGACTCTCTTTTCTCTGTCCAGCGGGTCTATTTTAAGCAAAGTATTTTTTAACTGCGTCTGAATTCACAGGTGACATGAAGTCTTCACCGTCCATAGTGGACAACAACAACGCTCCTCCTGAAAAGACTTTCCTGACAACGTATGGCCCTTCGTAGTTGGGGGTCCATTTGCCCCTGTGATCTGCCTGCGGCGGGAGAATTCTTTTCAGCACAAGGTCGCCCGTCTGAAAGCTCCGAGGATGTATCTTCTTATCATATGCTTTCTTCATTCGGCTCTGGTACAAACGACCGTATGCTAGGGAAGCTAGCCTCTTCTCATCCATCAAACTCAGTTGATTCAACCTATCTTTCACCCATTCTGCCTCGTCCAGCTGAACGTCTCGCAATACCCTCAGAGAAGGGATCTCAACTTCCAACGGTAGCACTGCTTCCATTCCGTATACCAACGAGAACGGGGTTGCCCCGGTTGATGTGCGTACCGTCGTACGATAACCGTGCAATGCGAAGGGTAGCATCTCATGCCAATCCTTATAGGTCACCACCATCTTCTGAACGATCTTCTTGATATTCTTATTGGCCGCTTCAACAGCGCCATTCATCTTGGGTCGGTACGGGGAGGAGTTGTGATGTTCGATCTTGAAATTCTGACAGAGCTCCTTTATCATTTTGTTGTTCAGGTTTGAACCATTATCCGTGATTATCCGCTTGGGAATCCCATATCGGTAAATGATATCTCTCTTGATGAATCTGGCCACCACTTGCTTCGTTACATTTGCGTAAGACGCCGCTTCCACCCACTTAGTGAAATAATCAATTGCTACTAGAATGAACCGGTGCCCATTAGAAGCCGTCAGCTCGATCTTTCCAATCATATCGATTCCCCACATCGAGAAGGGCCATGGCGATGACATCACATTTAGAGGACTCAGAGGTATATGGATCTTATCAGCATAGATTTGGCACTTGTGGCACTTTCTTGCAAACTTGAAACAATCAGTTTCCATGGTCAGCCAAAAATAACCTGCCCGCAGCAGCTTTCTCGTCATAGCATGCCCGCCAGCATGCGTACCAAAGGTACCTTCGTGTATTTCTTCCATGAGCAGCTTCGCCTCTTTCTCGTCTACACACCGCAACAGCACTAAGTCGTGGTTTCTTCTGTATAAGACGCCATCCGGATTCAAATAGAAATTACCCGCTAATCTCCTGAGAATCTTCTGATCTTGATTGGATGCCCCAGCCGGATACTCTTTATTCTTCAGGAAATTAAGGATATCAAAATACCACGGTTTGTCATCGGATGCTTCCTCAATAGCAAATACGTAAGCTGGTCTGTCAAGCCGAGAGATAACGATTCGGGGAGCCTCGTTCCAGAAGTTGACTTTGTACATGGAAGACAAAGTGGCGAGGGCGTCAGCCATTTGATTCTCTGCTCTCGGTACGTGATGCAATTCAACCTTGTCGAAGAAAGGCAACAATCTCCTTGCGTAGTTCATGTAATGTATCAAATTGGGCTGGCGTGTCTCCCATTCCCCTTTTATTTGATTCACCACCAGAGCTGAGTCTCCGTATACGTCGAGATGCTTGATTCGCAAATCAATGGATTCTTCAAGCCCCATTATACAAGCTTCGTATTCGGCCTCATTATTGGTAACGGCAAAGGTCAATCGGGCAGTAAACGGGATGTGCGACCCATGTGGCGTAGTGATGATTGCCCCTATTCCGCTACCGTAAGCGTTCACAGCTCCGTCAAATATCATCTTCCATTTAGAACCCAACTCTGGTCCTTCGTCTGGCAACGGCTCTTCGCAATCTTTCATCTTTAGGTACATGATATCCTCGTCAGGAAAATCAAACCTCATCGATTGGTACTCTTCAATAGGCTGCTCCGCCAGATACTCAGACATCACACTCCCCTTTATAGCCTTTTGCGAGACGTATTGGATGTCATATTCAGTCAAGACCATCTGCCAACGGGCAATTCTCCCTGACAGCGCCTGCTTTTCGAATACATATTTGATAGGATCCATCTTCGAGATGAGCATGGTTGTATGATTCAGCATGTATTGCCTCAATCGCTTGGCGGCCCAGGCTAGCGCGCAACAAGTTTTCTCAAGCATTGAGTATCGAGATTCACAATCTGTAAATTTCTTACTCAAGTAATAGATCGCATGCTCTTTTCTTCCTGTCTCGTCGTGTTGACCGAGAACACAACCCATGCTTCCCTCAAGAACTGTCAAATACATGATCAAGGGTCTGCCTGCCACTGGGGGTATCAAAATAGGAGGCTCCTGCAAATACTTCTTTATTTTATCGAGCCCTGGCATATCTTCATACGACCAAGCGAACACATCATTGTACTCTCGTAGCATTTCAACCAGTCTTCGCTTGATATCGCTCTGCAACGCGGCTCCGATACGAATATTCTTCTCAACCCCTTCCGACCCCAAATTGATAATTTCGATGACCTCGTCGTGAGGCAGAATGGCTCTTTCCTCTTGCTTCACCAACCAAGACAGTTCTTCAGGAACGTCGCTATCTTCGACAACCTCTTCTTCGGCCTGAAATACCGGGTGCTCGAAGTCGGGACGAGTCATAGGTGGTTCAAGGGTGTCATCTGAAAATGTTATCCTGCACAAGGAATGGTTAAGGGCTTCAAAATGCATATAAAGCGAAAAACCACATTGCCATTTTATTGAAAAATATAAAACAAGAAAGACAGAGATTACGGTATTTGCACATGAAAAACGCCATTTATTTAATGATTAACACGCAATGTTCATAACAACACAGTCCTAAGCAAATCCTGATACCCCGGGCAAGACATCAGATTATTCAACAATTAATAAAGCAAAGCATTACTGTTTAAGAGTCACAGGAACAAGCTCCTGAATAGACCAGTTGCACAGTCCCTGTCCTGGCGTGCTTGGCTGAATCCAGGCATCCATATCACAGTCGTTGTCTCCTTCGTCAGACTCCGAAGCAGCGTTGATGGTTTCATGACATACTCCACTGGCAGAGATGGTGATTGGCCCTCTGAAACGGGGTGCCCCCACAGCAGGTGCTGACGACGACGGTTGGTATCCCAGCCCAAACCGGTCCATCTTCACAGGAATATCCAGCACTTTGCCCCAGCCCTTGGCTTCTCCTGCCTCCACTAGAGCTTGAGCTTCTTTATACGACGAAACAGCTATCTCCGAAGCTTTGCTCGGCCCGGGACCTTTGTCCTTGATACGCAACCCTTCAAATGCCTGGCAGGGTGTTTCATGGATTTCTCCGTCGACTTCCACATATTTATATGACGATAGATGGCTGACCAGGATGTCTTCTTCTCCGCATACGGTGACTACGCTGTCTCCGACCATATATTTCAACTTCTGATGCAGGGTAGACGTGACTGCCCCAGCCCCATGAATCCAGGGTCGTCCGAGCAGGCAGCTATAAGCGGGTTGTATATCCATGATATAAAACTCAGTTGCAAACACCTCCGGCCCTACTTGCAGGGGCAATGTGATCGATCCAAAGATTGTTCTTCGCGTGCCGTCAAACGCTCTAACTACCAAGTCACTGGGCGTGCACAAGATTCCTCTGACATCTAGCTTCATCATCGCCTTCTTAGGCATCACATTCAGAGACGATCCGGTGTCGACCAATACATGTGACATTACCGATCCTCTACACTCGACCGATATGTGCAGCGCCATATTATGATCTCTCCCCTTCGGGGTCAAATCGAAGTCGGTAAAGCCTAAGCTTGGCCTGCATTCACATGTGCCAACACTCCTTCCAGCTGATTCACGGAGACGTCTTGGGGTACAAAGGAAGTATCCAGGACTTTCAGCAAAGCATTTCTGTGAGCTTCTGAACACAAGAGTAATGACAAGATGGATATTTTGGACGGCGTCTGCTGCAGATGCTCCACAATCTTATAATCACTTTTTCGAATCAAGCGCATGAACTCTTCTACATCCTTCGATGCCGCTTCTTTTTCGCTTGCTTGCACTGGAACATTCTCAACCATCTTCCCTTTTCCTTTCGCTAGTCTTTCGGCCTCCACCTCAGGCGATATGAAGATCCTACCACTTCTTGTCATACCTCCTGAACCAACAACGTTATCGACAGTCTCAGCTGGCTGCTTGTTAACATCAATCTTTATTCCGTCACAATACACCTCCAACCCATATGACCATGGGACTGCCTTCGTGTTCTCGTACGGGATCGGTCCGGCTTTAGTTATGGTGATCGGTGGTCACTGAACCGGTGCTGCAATAGTGATTGTCTTCCGAGGAATCGTTACAGTGGCCACATCACTCTGATCATCTGCTACTGCCCTTGCAGGCTCTTCAGTTGCTGCTCGGTCAAACTGCAATGTGCCTTCATCAATTAAAGCCTGAATGCCTTTCTTCAAATCATCACACCCTCCCGCTAGGGTCCAGCATTCTAAGCAATACTCGTCACATCCTGGATAAACACCCCCTTGCAACAATCTGCTCTTTATCTCGCTTAGCGGCGTCTTTAAATCGTCGACATTCATAATCAGATTCAACCCTTCCTCAGTCAGAATGGCATTCGCCCCATGATTAGGCATGGGTTTCTGCACTATATTCGGGCCTGCCGTTCCGAAATTGATAGTCTTATTATCCAAAAGATCCTGCACAACGTGCTTAAAAGCATGGCAACCCTCTATATCGTGGCCCGGAGCCCCAGAATGAAACTCACAGTGCCTGCTTGCATCGTAACCATACGGAGGAGTTCCCGTTATCGGTGCCAGAGTTCTCTTCTCTACCAGGTTCAAACCCAACAATGTCTGCAACAAATCTACGTAGGTTGAAGGAGGCTTCTCAAACACTCTTCTCGGTTTACCACCCTGGAATCTTCGCTGAGCCTGCTGTGCCCCCTGCTGGGGTTGCTGCTGCTGCTGCTGAACCGGTTGTTGTTGTTGAAGTGGTTGCTGCTGATATGGGATAGTAACACTCGCCACCTGCTACGGCTGATGATATTGGTTCCGACCTCTGCCTCGGCCTCGGCCTCGGCCTCCAAATACTGCGCTTGCTTCGCCCTGACGGCGCCCACCAAAAGCCTTCTTATTACTGCCAGATGCAGTTGATTCCTCAGCCTGGAACTTTCCTTGCTTAATGTTACGCTCAATCTTTTCTCCCATCAGAATCAAATCTGAGAAACTGGCCAGAGATGTATGAAACAACATGTCATGAAACAAGCCTGTGAATGTGCCGACGAACATGTCGTTCATTTCCTTATCTTCTACAGGAGGACGGACCCTGGCAGCCTTATCGCGCCACCTTTGCGCGTACTCTTTAAAGCTCTCCCCCTTCTTCTGAGACAGCCCTGCCAATTGGACCCGATTGGGCGCCAAATCGCTGTTATACTTGTAGTGGGCTACAAATGCCTCTGCCAATTGCTTCCATGTCTTGATATTAGTCGGCTCCAACCCCATGTACCACTCTAAGGAAGGGCCCGACAAACTATCTTGAAAGAAATGCATTAGCATTCTCTCATCAGTTGAATATGCAGACATCTTTCTGTAATAAGCCCGCACGTGCACTTTCGGACATGTGTCCCCTTTATACTTATCAAACGCAGGAGCTTTGAATTTGATTGGCACCCTCAAGCCAGGCACCAGACCCATTGTTGCCATGTCCAGGCCCACATCACTTTGGTTCAGGACCCCCCTCATCTGCTCTTCCAGCATTCTGATCTTTTGGGAGTCATCCATCGGCCCTTCGAAACCTCCGCCGGAGAAAGCGTCCTCCTACTGATCTTCTTGCCACATGCCATTCCCAGCTCCATACCCATCATATCCATTATTTCGGCCAGCTCTAATCTGATTCATCCCCGGACCTCGGCCTCTGTTGCCGTATCCCTGAACACCTCCAGCAGGCCCAAAAGCCATTAACCCAGCGCCGTTTCCATTGCCAAAACCTCCGTAGCCCTGATTGGCCATACCGTAACCATCTTGCCCAAAGCCTTGAGCATTGAAACCATATTTCCCAGCGTTATCGAATCCCTGATCGTTGAACGCGAATCCAGCATTGACAAAGCCGTTGCCTCCCATATTATCACCCAAGTTGACATCACCAAGCCCAACGTTATGGACAGCAGTCTCGTTCCCAACTCCGACGTTACTGTTCACAGCAGCGGTAGCGTTGTTGACATTAGCAGCAGGTATATTGACTACGGGTGGAGCCACTGGCGCGGGAGTGCCGTCTCCATGAACAGTATCGACTCGCACAGACTGATGGTCCTCGTTGCCGTGACCAGCATTTCGGGCCAACAGAGGCTGGACCATGGCTTGCAAATTCTCTTGACCTTTTGCAATAGCTTCCATGGTCTGCATAAAGAGAGCTAGCTTCTCGCACACATCTTGCATCTCGTTCTGCATTTGATTCATGATTCTTCGACAGTTGGTGCGGGTAGAATAGCGGTGCGGGTGCTGATCTGCAATCCTGAAAAGTACCTGGTACAGAGCAGGAAATAAGACACCATCCAAAGATTACCTGTAATGCAATATGAATATGAATGCAATGCAATGTGTGTCTGTGCATTAGGGAGATTCATTCCCCGATTCTAGTGTGAAGGTGTCGGTGCAGTGACGGTGATATCAATATAAAGATCAGAGCTGAATCACAGAAAGCCTCACATATTGCTGAGAAATTAATAAGCCCGGAATACAATGTCACTGAGAGTACAATCAAGAATGCATGACCTCAACCAACAATCCTAGTGATGGTCAGCACTATGCAAATAAAGCATACAAGTTACTACATGAAATGATCAAATCCTCCCATAAGTCTGGTACTCTTCTAGCAGCTTCTTGGTCTCCGGATGACTTGGTCGATCCAGCAGCCCTTCAACAAGTTGGTTTCTTTTCTTAAGAACACGCCGCACGTCTTCAGCAGTTTCTTCCCATGCCCCCTCTCCGAAGCGATCTTCTAGTTTACGCTTCTGAGACACAGCTTCATCTCTGCCTTTGATGGCCTTGTTTAGTGCATTCTGGAGACTGTACCGGGTCATCACTTCTTCTTCACACTTTTGGATGCTAGACTTCAACTGCTCTTCGAGGTCAGAAATTTGCTGCTTCAACTTATCCTCCCTCTTCTTATTGTTGGTGAGTGTGGCATTCCAAGTCTTATTGCAAGAAGAGATCTCTCGGTGAGCGATGTCAAGCGCTTTCTTCTTGGATTCAAGCATGTCATGGGAGCTTCTGAACTCTTGCCCCAGACGTTCGCGCTTCTTCCTTTCCTCAGTCAACTCAGCCCCTAACCTGTTCATTAGCTCAATCTGCTGTTGGAAAGCATACACGGCCTTGTTTTTCTCGCTGCGTATCTGGGCTAGCTCCTGCTCTAACCCTTCGTTGATCTTCATCAAGGCTTCTTTTTCCTTCACGACTTGCTCGTAGGCTTCCCTAGAAACAATAGTTGGCTCTGCTACCGGAATGGGAACAAGGATCGGTGCATCTGAAAATGGCATCCTCAACTGACTAGCTCTCTCCTGGATCCACTCTCTGTAAGGTGCATAGGCCTGACAGTCATTCTTTCCTAACAACGGCTTCCCTCTTCGGTTAATACGCGTCCAGGCATGCTGCAACTTGGCCAATAACTCCCCTTTCAAATCTCCGGTGAAGTACAGAGATTCATGTACTTCTTCCTCTTTTGGCGGGCCCTTCAGCGCATACCCGAACTGACGGATGAACAGGGAAGGGTTGTAATTGATACACCCCTTTCTTCCTATCAGCGGAACATTAGGGTATCCAGAACAACTGAAGATAAGCTCAGATCCCAGCAGATCTCTATCAAACCATTCAACGTCTTCGGAAGATAGCCTCATCAGGCACTCTGACCAACTGGCGGTGGTTGCGCTCTCCACAAAAGACCCCTTCATGGGAAGATGACTTTTGAACCACATGTTCAACAATGGTACACAGAAATGAACATTCTTCCCCCTTCCCTTCTCATTCTTATAATGCAGTGAGTGGTAGAAATCTCCGAGCAAGGTCGGTACAGGATTACCAGCGGCAAACAAGTAGAAGGCATCGAAGTCCACAAAATCCGGTACACTGGGAAACAATATTATGCCATAAATGCACAGGGCCAGCACAGCATTGAAGGCAATCCAACACCCGCTCTTAGCGTACTCTTGGGCTTTACCAACCAAGAATTGGAGCGAGAAGCCTGGCACCCCACGAGAAACAGTAGTCAACATCTCAGAAGCATCCACATGCAAAGCTTTTGCCAAGTCTTCTGGCTTGGGCTTAATGCCGGAATGAATGAATGGAACCTGGTTCTGCACGGGTAACTCAGTAAACTCCACATACTCCTCAATGGTAGGCCCCATAATGAAATCAGCAAATGTAAAACATCTCAATGCGGGATCATAGAATTGCATCAAAGCATACAACCCATCTAGCTCTGTCTCCGTGGGTTTGTGCACCAATCTCAATAGTCTTCCATAGCTCATTCTGAAGCTCCTACGAACATCCTCATCAGCCAGAGAGATCAACCCAAGCAAGGGAACAACATCAGGAGTAGGCAATTTGTAAGCAACTGTCCTCCTTAAGCTGGCCATGACTAATCACTCAGAAATCCGGACACTAGAACTCGGGAAATGCAAATGCACCTGCAGCACAGACACACGTTAGTGGGATGCAATGATGATGAGTATGCAAACAAATGCAATGCAAGTAACATGCAACGGGGACCAACTGCCGTAGCTGAATAGCCTGAACCATATCAAGAAGTCTCAGATAGATTCTCTAGAAGTCATTAAACCCTGGTCTCAGATAGACCTAACACAAAGCTCCAACAATGGTCTCTGACAGACCTACAGCATAACTCTGGCTGGTCTCTGATAGACCTCAAATCACATCGCCAACTGGTCTCTGACAGACCTCGGAGCTATCCAACTGGTCTCTGACAGACCTCCTAACATATCTCCAGATGGTCTCTGACTGACCTCATAACTCTCCATAAATACCCAGGACCTCTGACAAAGAAATAACCAGTATCTGAAGGTCTAGTTACCTGCATATCCCCAAACCCTCTCACAGGTGGATGTCCTAGTAACTGACAAAGGCATGGCATCCTATGCGGTCGCCGGCGTCACAGACTTTCAGGGTTGATGATACGATTCCCAGAAGGAGTGGCATCATCAAATCCTGAAGAGGCCTCACTTAGCCAACTTCCAAATGATCGGTCCCCAGAGTCGACAATTCAACTAACCAGCAACCCACGCCAACCAAAGGAAGGGGCAGGAGGCCAACCAGAGGAACCTCGTCTGAGTGTAGATTTCGCGGGACACCAAAGCAAGCAAAGCAAGCGGGCGCCAACTAATCTCTACTCTAAGTCTAAGGTGCACTCAAGCCCAGGTCCGGCTTCTCACTCAGTATCAGAACACCCGTCACACCCCAATACAGTAATAATAATCAATATATATAATGCTGAAAATAACGGTCAGAAATATAAACCCATACAACATCCTCGACGGGAAAACAAGCGTTAGGATTGACTCTCTTAAGGGACGTTGGATCCCAAATGCATAAGGACTATCGCAGTCCATAGCAGCCAGGGGACGTTGGATCCCCAGCAGAGTCGTCAGCTGTCGCTACTGCGAAAATCGGCGCCGACTTGACAGAAGAGTCGCCACCGTGCGTTATTTATCCCACAGGAGGGAAAGGAAACGCTTAGAGTAAACCTCACACAACACGGGAAAGGTATGGTCGTCGCAACCAAAACCTGGATTCGGGAGTCGGTTACGCAAGGGGAAGGTATTAGCACCCCTCACGTCCGTCGTACTCGACGGGATCCACGCTTGTTTTCGGGTATGGATTATTATTCTATCTAAACTAAAGGTTAAGGGTTAAAAAGAAAATAAAATGAAAATAAAAATGACTCGGCAAAGTATCGCACTTTATGCCTACGTATTCCCGCCTGGAACGAGAAATCAGAGTCAACGTAGTTCGCCTACCTACGGGAAAGGAGGGGAAGGTTGCTCTCTAGGATATCGCATCCTATGCCTACGTACTTTCATACAGCATGAAAGATCAGAGCAAACGTAGTTCGGGCCACGGAAGACACAGGTCTGTCTTGATTGATTTTATTCCTTCTGAAAAAGGTTTTTCTGATTGACAGTCCCAGCGAACAAAAATGACGTCTTGATGAGTTCGCATTCTTTTACGGAAGAAGTGTCTTTTATGGTGTTTGAAATCTTTATGGTGTTTTTCTGTTTGTTTTGAGGAAGAAGAAACAGAACTCTAACCTACGGTTGTGAAGGGAATCAAACTATCCTAATGTTGTCATGCATGGGTTAAGACCTAGTGTCTATCATGCTCCTCTCCTGCACAGAGAGAAACAGAGATCCTAAGGGAATTGGCAACAACAGAAACAACATCAGATATATACAGTAAAGCAGCAAAATGCATGGATGCAACAATACAAGCGAGGCAAGGGAGTCCCACTCAACCTCGAACCTGGAAAACAATAGGCAAAAATGAACAGGATTCACTTTCAACCCAGCAGGATAAACAGCAAACAATACAGTCAGGGAAACCAATCAATACATCAGAAATGAAATACAGCAATAATAAACAGTTACAGCAGCTCTGCATCAATACCCATCTTCAAGTCATCTCCAATCAATTACAAGCTTCAGCCAGCATCAATCTCCATCCCCACAGTCTGCAAGCAAGGGCTTTGGTTGTCAATCTTCAGTCTACAATGGCTTTTCTTCAAGTCCTATCCTCCAAGCTGAGGAATCAATCACCAGAGTGAATTGGGTGTTGAGCAATTAGTTGACTACCAATGGTGGCAAACCAACTGTTATTAACACATAAGACATTTTCTCTCAAGAGTTCTACCCCTTAGACAGTAGCACCAAGCCTTCCAAAGGAAGGGGGTGGGTGTCTTAGAGAGACTCTGTATCACAGAGAGGAATGGAGGCAGTCAAAACCTTCCATGTTTGAGAATCAAGCTTTCTAATCTAGAGCTCTGCCTAGCTCCTAAACCCTAATCTCCTCAACAGCTGCTAGCAGGGATCTCCTCTTCAACTCTGGAAGTTGATCTTCAAGCCCTGGATCTCCAATGGCTTCATCTTCACAAGTTTTCAGCTCTCCCAAATCCCCAAGCAATCCCAATACCCAAACAAACAAGCAATAATCCCCAGAGGGCACACCACACCAGTCAATCCAATATATACAGTATATTAATAGCAGTAGGGGAATCCTGATTTTTCTAAGGGGATCTAATAACTACCCATAGCCCCTATAGTCCCATAGCTAAACTATTTAATCCCTAAGCCCTAAGGGAAATAAACTAATTCACCTAAGTTATCACTTAAAACCCTAATTTGTTCATGTTGTTCACACCTAAACTAAACACCTAAAATTAAGTCCTAAAAATGGGAAATAAATTGTATCTACAAGTTGTATATCTAAACTAAACAACCTAAAAAGAATGGACAAAAAATATTAAAGCAACTAGTAGAACAAAAATTATCAAAATCATGTATGAAATTAAACTATTTAAAATGCTATTTATTTGGAAAATATGGGAAAAATATCAAATGAAAAATAAAATGCAATTTTTATTTTTTATAATTTTCTAGACTCTTTAAAGAAAATTATGCAAAAATAATTATTAAAAAATAATGTTTTTATGATTTATTGTGATTTTTAGAAAATGCATGAAAATGAAAAGAAATTAAGAATTAAAACATAAAGAAAATAGAAAGAGAGGGTGAGAAAAGCAAGGGCGCTTAGTTATTTTTCCAGGTGGGCCACAGGACAGGGGGTGCGAATAGAATAAAGAGGTAGGCCCAGCGCGCTTCAGAATATCACCAAAAAACCAAAAACCTCAGAACGGTGCAAATAGCATGAATTCCAGTTCATTTACGTTGGGCTTGATTATTGGGGGTGTCATTAGTAATGAAATTCAAGGCCCACTCAGAACACTTAAATGAAACGGGGCGTTTTGATGCCCAGAGCTTCCCTCCGTTTCTCATTTTAAATCGCGTTCGTTGGATCAGATTCCCAGTCAAGGTCAACAACCCCATCGTGTGGCTTAGACCTCATCTTCAACCTTGAGCAACCCTAGGGTTTCAGAAAACCCTAACCATGCACGATCTTGCACACCTCTGTTCTCCCTCATACCTCCATGGGTTCACACGATTCCAAGAGCAAACTTGGTCCATTTTCTTCCCTCTACACAACCATGATAATAACTCTTTCTAAAATCCCCTCAAAATACAAACCCGATAGAGGCAACAGGTAGGATCCACCATGAACACCTGTGATCAAATGCTCCAATTCTCTTCAATCTTTATCCTAGCTTAATCTACATTTCATGCTGATCTTAACATGCTAATCCAACAAGATTTTCGTGCCTTATCCTAATAATTACAAGCTCTAACAGATTTGGTGCACTGTACTCAACCTTCATGAAACCTCCCCAAATTCATCAAAATCAATCATCTGCTTATGCTTAACCATTCTAACCTAATGACTAACCATAATTCTAGCTAATTCAGCCAATTCGAAAGAAATTAACCTGGTGCAAAAATGGTGGAAACAGCTATGGAGACCTTTGAATCTGATGCTTGCAGTGATTGGAACTTGTTTAGTAACCTTGATGATGGATTCTGTATGCAATATCTTTTGTGTAAACTCCTTGAATTTTGTTCTTGAAACCTTCTTGCAAATTGGATGATGGAGATGAATGGTACAATTCTTGATCAATTCAGCCAATTCTTGATGTGAATTATGATGCTTGGATGATGATGATGAAGATTCAATCAGAAAATGTGAAGATTGATGGAGATTTGGGAGAGTTTGTGATGCTTTTGCAAATTGGAGAAAGTGTCTATAACTTGGGGTTTTGAGAAAATGCAATCACCAACCATGGCATGAACCATCTCTTATCAATATATAGGTGATGTTAGAACCTCCTAGAAACTTGGAGAAGCTTCCCTTGCACAAATTCCCTTGGATTTGGTTTATGTATCTTCCATTACAAGCAACCATGGATAACTCACAAAATATGAACTAAGCTCAAAATTCCACTTTATCCAATGTCTTTAAAATGATCTTTCCATTCAAAATGACCTATAATTTTGCTTCATTTGGCCAAGATATGAAAAATCTCATTTTTAAGTCCATTTTTATTCATTAAATCCAACAATTTTGAAACCTTGTGCTATGAATCTTTCCAATCTCTCATGGTCATTTTTCTAGACTCAAAATGTCATTTGGAACAAGTTTGATGTTGTAAAGTTTTCCATTTGAAGCTTCCTTGTATGAGTTTTGGGCATAGGTTGAAATGACCTGTAATTCTCAAATGACCAAAATACCCTTTGCTTGCCAAGACCATAAGTAGAGTTCCACACATCATATGAAGGAATACTATACCATTCTAGAAAGCTAAGACAATGAGGAACAACTCTTATGTTGACCAGAAATTTATTTGAAATCTCCTTGAGGGGTAAAAATTGCTTGTAAGTAAAATCATTTTTACAGACAAAATTTCAGATACCTCAGATGACCTGTAACTTGCAAGGACCATAACTTGAGTTATATAAATCTCCTTAATGTCTTCCACCACTCAAATTAAAGGTCTTGAGATCCTCTACAAGTTCCATGTTGGCCAAGGATCCATTTGAAGCTTGCATTTTGACTTATCTTGCTTGGAAATTTGACCTAAACTAGGGGATTTTACATAGAAACCCTAATTTAGAACCTCCTCTTCTCCTTAATTTCTCTTGATTTCTTCTTAGCATAACAACATATCCTTATTCTCCATGTCACATGATGAACCCCACATCTCCTTAATAGCCCTCAATGCCTTTCCATTAGTCAATTGACCTAGAGTTGACCCAGGGTTGACCCAGATGAAACCCTAGTTGACTGTCTTCAACTGCAATACTTGTTGTCGCTACTGCGAAAATCGGCGCCGGCTGAACAGAAGAGTCGCCACCGTGCGTTATTTATCCCACGGGAGGGAAAGGAAACGCTCAGAGTAAACCTCGCACAACACGGGAAAGGTATGGTCATCGCAACCAAAACCTGGGTTCGGGAGTCGGTTACGCAAGGGGAAGGTATTAGCACCCCTCACGTCCATCGTACTCGATGGGATCCACGCTTGTTTTCGGGTATGGATTGTTATTCTATCTAAACTATAGGTCAAGGGTGAAAAAGAAAATAAAATGAAAATAAAAATGACTCGGCAAAGTATCGCACTTTATGCCTACGTATTCCCGTCTGGAACGAGAAATCAGAGTCAACGTAGTTCGCCTACCTACGGGAAAGGAGGGGAAGGTTGCTCGCTAGGATATCGCATCCTATGCGTACGTACTTCCACACAGCATGGAAGATCAGAGCAAACGTAGTTCGGGCCACGGAAGACACAGGCTTGTCTTGGTTGATTTTATTCCTTCTGAAAAAGGTTTTCTCATGATTACGCGTCCAAGCGGACAAAAATGACGCTTTGATAAGTTCACATTCTTTTACGGAAGAAGTGTCTTTTATTGTGTTTGAAATCTTTATGGTGTTTTTCTGTTTGTTTTGAGAAAGAAGAGACAGAACTCTAACCTACGGTTGCGAAGGGAATCAAACTAACCTAATGTTATCATGCATGGGTTAAAACCTAGTGTCTATCATGCTCCTCTCTTGCACAGAGAGAAACAGAGATCCTACGGGATAGGCAGAAACAGAAACAATATCAAATATATACAGTAAAGCAGTAAAATGCATGGATGCAACAGCACAAGCGAGGCAAGGGAGTCCCACTCAACCTCGAACCTAGAAAACAATAGGCAAAAGTGAACAGGCTTCACTTTCAACCCAACAGGGTAAACAGCAAACAATACAGTCCAGAAAACCAATCAATACATCAGCAAATGAAATACAACAGCAAAAGAAACAGCATCAGCAGCTCTGAATCAACATCTGGCTTCAAGTAATCTCCAATCAGCTACAGGCTTCAACAAGCATCAATCTCCATCCTCATGGCCTTCAGGCAAGGGCTTTGATCATCAGTCTTCTATCTGCAATGGCTTTTCTTCAAGCTCAAACCTCCAGGATGAGGAACCAGTCACAAGAGTGAAGTGAATGAATGTTAGACAGTTAATTACCTACCAAGGGTGGTTCATCAACTGTTAACATTAAACAGAAAGTTTCCTCTCAAAAGTTCTATCTTTCAAGTATATTTACTGATCCTTCCAAAGGAAGGAGGTGGATATTTGAAAGAGACTTTGAATCATAGAGAAAGGATGGATGCAGACAAGGCATTCCATGTTTGAGAAACAAGCTTTCTAATCTAGAGCTCTGCCTAGCTCCTAAACCCTAGTCTCCTCAGCAGCTGCTAGCAAGAACCTCCTCTCCAACTCTGGCAGTTGATCTTCAATCTTTGAATCTCCAATGGCTTCATCTCCTCAAGTCTTCAGCTTCCCCAGGTCCCCAGACAATCCCAATACCCAAGCAAGCAAGCAATAATCCCCAGAGGGCACACCACACCAGTCAATCAGACATACACAGAGTATTAATAGCAGTAGGGGAATCCTGACTTTTCTAAGGGGATCTAATAACTACCCATAGCCCCCTATAGTCCCATAACTAATCTATTCAAACCCTAAGTCCTAAGGGAAAGAATCAAACCTCCTAAGTCATCACCTAAAAAAAAACCTAATTTGTTCATGTTATTCAAGCCTACATTAAGCACCTAAAACTAACTCCTAAAAATGGGAACTAAATTGAATCTACAAGTTCAATATCTAATCTAAACACCCTAAAAAGAATGAACAAAAAATATGAAAGCATTTAATAGAACAAAAATTACTAAAATCATGCATGAAATGAAGCTATTTAAAATGACATTTATTTAGAAAATATGGAAAAAATATGAAATAAAAATAAAAATGCAATTTTATTTTTCTATAATTTTCTACACATCCTAAAGAAAATAGTGTAAAAAGAATGAATTGAAAATGATTTTCTATGAATTTATTATGAATTTTCAAAGTTGGTGAAAAATTAAAATGGAATTAAAAAATTGAATTGAATTAAAATGAGGGAGGGGGTATGAATAGAAACTACGCCTAGTTGAAATCAGGATGGGCCAAGCAGACAGGGGGTGTGGTTAGCGAATTACTAAGGCCCAACACCAATTCAGAATTATGAAAATAAAGACACAAGCTGGGGGGTGAAAATAGAAATAGAAACACGTTCAAAATGATTTTGGGCTTGGCATTGGGGGTGGAAATAGCACATCACAACTCAGGCCCGCCCGTTTCAATTAATGAAACGGTGCGTTTAGGGCCAACGCATCTCCCTCCAAAACTGAATCAAATAAGGACCACAGGATCACTCTCCAAGTCAAAAGTCTTGCTCAAAATGGATGGACACGATTTCATCTTCCTCGCTGGATCTGTGAGCTAGGGTTTAACTCCATGAATGCTCATGCACGAGCAAACTTCCCTCAACCTGTTCTCACTCTACAGGCCATGAATCAACATGCTATAAACATGAAAATTACTCTACATCTCTCCCTCTACACGTCTATGGTCTTAGATCAATCTGAAATTCACTAGATCACTCAACCCGATAACAACAAATTTTGGTCACCATGGAAATCCTCTGCAACTCGTCAACACAATTCTCCATCAAACTTGCACTAATCTAATCTATAACTAATGGTTATCATTCTGATCTATCAAGCTAAGATTATGATGCATTCTACTACAAGTTTCAAGCCCTAACAGTTTCTACCACCTGCTAACAATCATCACTAATCTACTCCAAATTCATCCTAATTGCTCTACTAACCTTCTACATCATATCTAAACTAACAAAATCATGCTAAACTAGCTAATTCAAGCTGTGGCAGAGGAAATGTACCTGGTGTGAAATCTTGAAAACAGCTATGGAGACTCGTGGATCTGAGGCTTCCAAGGCTTGGATCTTGATCAATTAACTCAGTGATTGATTCTGTATGCAATACCTTGATGACTCTTGACTTGAATTGTGCCGTCCAATGGAAACTTCAATTTTGATGTTGATGATGGAAGTGCTCGAAAATGGATGGATCACACCTTGTTCTTGATTGAAATATGATCTATGATGATGAAACAGTATAATGAAGTTGATTTTGATGATGATTGGTGAAGAATTTGAGGAATTTGGAGTGAAAATTCAATGAAAAAGAATGAGAAAATTTGTGAAATTTTTGGTGAAAATGAAGCCAACCCTTGATCAATCCTCATCTCATGAATATATAGGGCTCACATGAACATTCTAGATCCATCTTGCACATTCCCTTGCCTTCCAACTTTGATCCATTTTTGAAATGTTTCTTAAAATGCAAGTAACCATGAATATCTTTCTTTTTTCCTTCTAAACTCAAAAAAAGTGTTTGAACCATTGTTCTTAGAATTGCTTTTCCATTCAAAATCATATATTGGAAGTCTCCATTTGGAC
Organism: Lathyrus sativus; assembly: GCA_963859935.3. Classification (NCBI taxonomy): domain Eukaryota; kingdom Viridiplantae; phylum Streptophyta; class Magnoliopsida; order Fabales; family Fabaceae; genus Lathyrus; species Lathyrus sativus. Next base: position 352,972,317 of record OZ012741.1, read on the forward strand.
TCATAAATCTCCCAAACCATTTTCCATCTTGACTTTATTCAAATTATAAGCCATTTTAGTTCAACTTTGGACCAATCATGCAACTTCATGCTATGAGCTTTTCCAACAATTTGTGACCTTCTTTCTAGACTTAAAATCCCATTTGGAGCAAGTTTGATGTTGTAAGTTTTTCCATTTGAGGCCTCCTTGTATGAGTTTTGGACATAGGTTAAAATGACCTGTAATTCACAAATGCCCAAAATACCCTTTGCTTGCCAAGACCATAAGTTGAGCTCCACACATCATATGAAGGCATACTATACCATTCTAGAAAGCTAAGACAATGAGTAACAATTCTTATGTTGACCAAGAATTCATTTGAAATCTCCTTGAGGGGTAAAACTAGCTTGGAAGTCAAGTCACTTTCACAGACAAAATTTCAGACACCTCAGATGACCTGTAACTTGCAAGGACCATAACTTGAGTTCTATAAATCTCCTTGATGTCTTCCACCACTCAAATTAAAGGTCTTGAGATCCTCTACAAGTTTCATGTTGGCCAAGAAGCCATTTGAAGCTAGCATTTTGACTTATCTTGCTTGGAAATTTGACCTAAACTAGGGGATTTTGCACAGAAACCCTAATTTAGAAACTCCTCTTCTCCTTGATTCCTCTTGAATTATCCTTGGCATATCTCCATATCCTTCTTCATATGTCCAATGATGAACCCCACATCTCTCCAATAGACTTGAATGCCCTTTAAATCAGTCAATTGACCTAGGGTTGACCTAGGGTTGACCCAGATGAAACCCTAGTTGACTGCCTTCAGCTATAGCTCTTGTGCTCTCATCAATGACTTGTCTCCTTCTTCAAATGAATTTCTAAGTCTCTCATAATATCTAGATACTCTCCATGCCTTCAACTCACAGCTCACAACCCTCTTGTTGACCCTCAGATGCCCTCAGCTAGGAGATGGACTCAAGGCTTGATCTGCTGAACTCTTTGCTTTCAAATTCTTTCCTGATGACTTGAATGAGATTGAATTGGGATAATAACCTCTTGATAGGCTTCTAGAGATGAGAATAATGATTGGTCCCCTGTTGAATGACTTGCTATGCTTATGCTATGCAGATGATTAGTCTATGTACATGACTCTATATGCAAATGCTAATGATATTGAAACATAAACCAAATGAATAAGGTTGGGCAAATTTTAGGGTGCAACAGCTGCCCCTATTCAAGCGACTTGGACCCGATTGGGTGAAGAGCCCGGAGCCTTCAGACATTCGCGGTACGAGACGGTTGAATACTAGTGAAACCAGAAATTTGCCAACCGCAGAAATAAACTGCGCCCCGCTTGGGGAACGACATTCATCAGCTGAATCTGACTGTTACGGCAACCCACTGATCTTGTGCGAGCGTGCTGGGGATTGTCTTCATCGTTCTGAAAAGGATTCTGTCATAACAGATTGCTTGCTTGTCCACGTTAGGACTCTGTCCGTCATCAATACGAAGAAATCTCAACTGAAACCTGTCCACGTTAGGACTCCACTTGCTGTTAACCCAGAAAAATCTCGGCAACTCCGCTGGGGGACAATTCGTCTGCATTTCCATAAACTGAATCGTCCACGCTAGGAATAACACTCTTCCACGTTAGGAGTAACCCCTGTCCGCGTTAGGAATAACATCGTCCACGTTAGGAATACCACCTGTCCACGTTAGGACTAACCCTTTCATCTTTCCACATCAGGAAGCAATCTTCTTTCCACATAAGGAGAAATATATCAATCTGTCCGCGTCAGGACTCCAATCTTTCCACGTAAGGAATTCAACTTTGGTTCTAAACCTGTCCACGTCAGGACTCAACTTTCCACGTAAGGAGTACATCATTCTTCCACGTCAGGAATCAACTTTTCTTTAATCTATCCACGTAAGGACCCCAATTTTTCCACGTAAGGACTAAACCTTCCTCTTCCACATTAGGAATAACTTCTTTGATCTGTCCGCGTTAGGACTAAACTCTTCCACGTCAGGAATAATCTCTTTCTTTCCACGTCAGGAATCAATCTTCTTCCATGTAAGGAATGCTCTTGATACGTCCACGTAAGGACTCTGATCTTTCCACGTAAGGAATACCAACTTCTTTCCACGTAAGGAATCCTCTTCTGATATGTCCGCGTCAGGACTACATCTTTTCCGCGTAAGGAATCTCCATCTTTCCACGTCAGGAACACAATCTTAATCTGTCCACGTAAGGACTCTCCTCTTTCCACGTTAGGAATCACTTCTTTTGATATGTCCGCGTAAGGACTACATCGTCCACGTTAGGACCCATTTCTCCACGTTAGGAATAATAATTTCTTTGGTTTGTCCACGTCAGGACACTGATCTCGTCTTGATTTGTCCCCGTTAGGACTTATGCGTCTTCGACCCGCTGAGGAAATAAGACCTGTCCACGTAAGGACTCGCATCCTTGTCTGATCTGCCCGCGTCAGGACACAAACACAAAGAGTAATCACCTTTGTCAACGTCATGACTCCACATTCCACCAATTTCGAGAACCCACATCTGTCCACGTTAGGACTAACACACTTCACCAATCCGGGGAAATAAACCTGTCCACGTTAGGACGCCCACTTCTGAAGAAATCCCGTCAATATAGGAATAAATTGTCCACGTCAGGACTTAGTTCTCCCATGATCCACACCCACAAACTTCTTAGCACTGACGTGACAGCAACTTTGAGATGAACTCTACTGGGGATGTCTGGAAACCAACTATCGGACGCCTGTTCTGATAACCGGCGGTGGCCTCTGAAATTCTGACTCATGAAACCTTTTAATGTTGACGTAACAACAACTTTGAAGGAAACAATCCGCTGATCGGACTAGAGAAACTTCAACAAAAACTCTGGCGGGGACATAAGTAACTCTGCTTGGGGACAAAGAGAAACTTATCCTGCAGACTTTGTGGGGAATACTGCCGAAACTGACATTATCTTGAATGTTTGATTGTTCATTTGAGCAAGAGTTCTCTCCACCTGAACTGCTAGAATACAGGAACTGCTTCAGCAAAATAAATGCTGGAAGGGTAATGCCGACTCCGCCGGGGATAGCCAGACGCTACAGAATTATTCCAACAAACTAAATGCTGGAAGGGTGAAGTCAACCCTGCTGGGAAATTGGGCACTCAAACCAAACGCCTTGTTGAGGTAACCCCCTGCTAGGGAATATAACTTTGCTGGGGAATAGCAGATGTGCATAGTACGATCGGACTTTCTGCTGGAACGTGAACTGATATCACCAGTATCTCAGACAAATAAATGATAGGAACCACCATCAACTCTGCTTGGGAGAGTCTTAATCTTCGAGTTCCACTGGAAGGAATGAAAACACTTGCAAAGAGAATTCCGCTGGGAATGGGATGATTCTCTTGGGGAAAATTAACTGACTCCACTGGGGAGAGTGCATGACCCTGCAGGGAAAGATGAACCTGTCTGAATACAGCCTTACGATCTTGGACTCGCCAAACTCTGCTGAGGACGAATAACTTTTCTGGAGCGCGTCCTTTGGATAAGCTACGGCTAGCTGGGGAATTCGATCTCTCTTTAGGAAGAACATGCATGACCTGCGTGGGGATCAAGTCCTTCGTTATCGCAATCTTTCGATCATCTTCCTCGTACGGTTACGAAACCTGCAACAACACAAACAAGACACGACAAGCCTGTGCAATCAAATCAATTCAGGTTAGTGACGTTACACTCAGTTAATTCAAAGCTTTAACAATTGTTGGCAAGGGCCAGTGATGTTATACTCATGCTAGTTTCATCAAACTTAGGCGTTTTAACATGCACAAAACAGTAAAGAACCATCATCAAGTACTGAATAACATATTTTCATTGATCGGGCCCCTGAATGGGCGGAGTTTTTTGTACACGGGATGTAACTCCTGAAAAGAGGAAGCTACGCAAAGCAAATACATAAGTATGCACAAGAAGCAAGAATATTTTGACAAATTAAATTTTGTACACATGTCGGCAACGGGATGCAGATGAACACCACGAACTGATCCTCCTATGACTCATCCGACTCTAATGCTTTCCCGGTATCCCCACTTCTGAAGAGATTGTATCCGACAACTGACTCCTCCACCATATTCTCCCGCATTGATGCTCATTGAATTCGGACCGCAGTCATTTGCTTTTCACATCCCTAACTTTTGCGTGAACCGCCCTTTACGGGTTTTCGGTTCACCGGGATACCCTTTTTTTGCCGAAGCCGCCCAGTGTAGGTTTTCAACTTCGCGGGTGTACATTTTTTTCAATTTTATCCCTAACTTTTGCCCGAACCTTTCATTCTGTTTTTGGTTCGCCAGGATGCCCCATTTTTGCCTGGACTCTCTTTTTTCTGTCCAGCGGGTCTATTTTAAGCAAAGTATTTTTTAACTGCGTCCGAATTCACAGGTGACGCAAAGTCTTCTCCGTCCATGGTGGACAACAACAACGCTCCTCCCGAGAAGACTTTTCTGACAACGTATGGCCCTTCGTAGTTGGGGGTCCACTTGCCCCTGTGATCTGCTTGCGGCGGGAGAATCCTTTTCAGCACAAGGTCGCCCGTCTGAAAGCTTCGCGGAAGTATCTTCTTGTCGTACGCTTTCTTCATTCGTCTTTGGTACAAACGACCGTATGCCAGAGAAGCTAGCCTCTTCTCATCCATCAAACTCAGTTGGTTCAATCTATTTGTTACCCATTCTGCCTCGTCCAGCTGAACGTCTCGCAATACCCTCAGAGAAGGGATCTCAACTTCCAATGGTAATACCGCTTCCATTCCGTATACCAACGAGAACGGAGTTGCCCCGGTTGATGTGCGTACCGTCGTACGATAACCGTGCAAAGCGAAAGGTAGCATTTCATGCCAGTCCTTATAGGTCACCACCATCTTCTGGACGATCTTCTTTATATTCTTATTGGCCGCTTCGACAGCGCCATTCATCTTGGGTCGGTAAGGGGAGGAGTTGTGATGTTCGATCTTGAAATTCTGACAGAGCTCCTTCATCATTTTGTTGTTCAGGTTAGAACCGTTATCCGTGATTATCCGCTCGGGAATCCCGTATCGGCAAATGATATCTCTCTTGATGAATCTGGCCACCACTTGCTTCGTTACATTTGCGTAAGACGCCGCTTCCACCCACTTGGTGAAATAATCGATTGCTACTAGGATGAACCGATGCCCGTTAGAAGCTGTCGGCTCGATCTTCCCAATCATATCGATTCCCCACATCGAGAATGGCCATGGAGATGACATCACATTTAGAGGACTCGGAGGCACGTGGATTTTGTCAGCATAGATTTGGCACTTGTGGCACTTCCTCGCGAACTTGAAACAATCAGTTTCCATTGTCAGCCAAAAGTAACCTGCCCTCAGCAGTTTTCTCGTCATAGCATGCCCACCAGCATGCGTACCAAAGGCACCTTCGTGAATTTCCTCCATGAGAAGCTTTGCCTCTTTCTCGTCTACACAACGTAACAACACCAAATCGTGGTTTCTTCTGTACAAGACGCCATTCGGGTTCAAATAGAAATTGCCTGCTAATCTCCTGAGAGTCTTCTGATCTTGACTGGATGCCCCAGCCGGATACTCTTTATTCTTCAGGAAATTAAGGATATCGAAATACCACGGTTTGTCATCAGACGCTTCATCGATAGCAAATACATAAGCTGGCCTGTCCAACCGAGAGATAGTGATTTGGGGAGCTTCGTTCCAGAAGTTGACCTTGTACATGGAAGACAAAGTGGCAAGGGCGTCAGCCATTTGATTTTCTGCCCGCGGTACGTGATGCAATTCAACCTTGTCGAAGAAAGGCAACAATCTCCTTGCATAATTCATGTAATGTATCAAATTAGGCTGCCGTGTCTCCCATTCCCCTTTGATCTGATTCACCACCAGAGCTGAGTCTCCGTATACGTCTAGATGTTTGATTCGCAAATCAATGGCTTCTTCAAGCCCCATTATACAAGCTTCGTATTCGGCCTCATTGTTGGTAACGGCAAAGGTCAATCGGGCAGTAAACGGAATGTGCGACCCGTGTGGCGTGGTGATGATTGCCCCTATTCCGCTACCGTAAGCGTTCACAGCTCCGTCAAAAATCATTTTCCACTGGGACCCCAACTCTGGTCCTTCGTCTGGCAACGGCTCTTCACAATCTTTCATCTTTAAGTACATGATATCCTCGTCAGGAAAATCAAACCTCATCGATTGGTACTCTTCAATAGGCTGCTCCGCCAGATACTCAGACAGCACACTCCCCTTTATAGCCTTTTGCGAGACGTATTGAATATCATATTCAGTCAAGACCATCTGCCACCGGGCAATTCTACCTGACAACGCCTGCTTTTCGAATATATATTTGATTGGATCCATCTTCGAGATGAGCATGGTTGTATGATTCAGCATGTACTGCCTCAAACGCTTGGCGGCCCAGGCTAGCGCGCAACAAGTTTTCTCCAGCATTGTGTATCGAGATTCACAGTCTGTAAATTTCTTACTCAAGTAATAGATTGCATGCTCCTTTCTCCCTGTCTCGTCGTGTTGACCGAGAACACAACCCATGCTTCCCTCAAGAACCGTCAAATACATTATCAAGGGTCTCCCTGCCACCGGGGGTATCAAAATAGGAGGCTCCTGCAGATACTTCTTTATTTTATCGAACGCCTTTTGACAATTTTCGTTCCACGTTACAGCTTGATCTTTCTTCAACAGCTTGAATAATGGTTCACACGTGGCCGTTAGGTGAGATATGAACCGGGCAATGTAGTTCAATCTCCCTAAAAACCCGCGTACCTCTTTCTCTGTTTTAGGCGTCGGCATTTCTTGAATCGCTTTTATTTTAGCAGGATCAACCTCTATTCCTCTTTCGCTTACGATAAACCCCAGCAGTTTACCCGATCTCACCCCGAAGGTGCATTTGTTAGGGTTCAGCCTCAGCCTGAACTTCCTAAGCCTTTTAAACAACTTCAGCAGATTCACCAGATGCTCTTCCTCTGTCTGGGATTTGGCAATCATATCGTCAACATAAACTTCGATCTCTTTATGCATCATGTCATGAAAAAGAGTCGTCATCGCACGCTGATATGTTGCCCCAGCATTTTTCAAACCAAAGGGCATCACTTTGTAGCAAAATGTTCCCCAAGGCGTTATGAAAGTAGTCTTCTCCATATCCTCTGGCGCCATTTTAATCTGATTATAGCCTGAAAAGCCATCCATGAAGGAGAATACGGAGTACTGAGCAGTATTATCAACTAACACGTCAATGTGAGGAAGTGGAAAATCGTCTTTTGGGCTTGCTTTATTCAGATCTCTATAATCCACGCACATCCGAACCTTGCCATCTTTCTTTGGCACTGGTACGATGTTGGCAACCCATGAAGGATACTTTGTCACAGCCAGGAAACCAGCGTCCCACTGTTTCTGAACCTCCTCTTTGATCTTCATTGCCATATCTGGTCGAGTTCTGCGAAGTTTTTGTTTGACTGGCGGGCAATCTTCTTTCAGTGGCAGGCGATGCACAACCATATCTGTATCGAGCCCTGGCATATCTTCATATGACCAAGCGAATACATCATTATACTCTCGGAGCATTTCAACCAGTCTTCGCTTGATATCACTCTGCAGTACGGCTCCGATACGAATATTCTTCTCAACCCCTTCCGACCCCAAATTGATAATTTCGATGACCTCGTCGTGAGGCAGAATGGCTCTTTCCTCTTGCTTCACCAACCAAGACAGTTCTTCAGGAACGTCGCTATCTTCGACAACCTCTTCTTTGGTCTGGAATACCGGGTGCTCGAAGTCGGGACGAGTCATAGGTGGTTCAAGGATGTCGTCTGAAAATGTTATCCTGCAAAAGGAATGGTTAAGTGCTTCAAAATGCATATAAAGCGAATAACCACGTTGCCATTTTATTGAAAAATATAAAACAAGAAAGACAGAGATTACGGTATTTGCACATGAAAAAACGCCATTTATTTAATGATTAACACGCAATGTTTATAACAACACAGCCCTAAGCAAATCCTGATGCCCCGGGCAAGACATCAGATTATTCAACAATTAATAAAGCAAAGCATTACTGTTTAAAAGTCACAGGAACAAGCTCCTGAATAGACCAGTTGCACAGTCCTTGTCCTGGCGTGCTTGGCTGAATCCAGGCATCCATATCACAGTCGCTGTCTCCTTCATCAGACTCTGAAGCAGCATTGACAGTTTCATGACATACTCCACTGGCAGAGATGGTAATTGACTTTCTGAAATGGGGGGCCCCCACGGAAGGAGTTGATGACGACGGTCGGTACCCCAGTCCGAACCGGTCCATCTTCACAGGAATGTCCAGCACTTTGCCCCAGCCCTTGGCTTCTCCTGCTTCCACTAGAGCTTGAGCTTCTTTATACGATGAGACAGCTATCTCTGGCACTTTGCTCGGCCCGGGATCTTTGTCCTTGATGCGCAAACCTTCGAATGCCTGGCACGGCGTCTCGTGGATCTCTCCGTCGACTTCCACATATTTAAATGAAGATAAATGGCTGACCAGGATGTCCTCTTCTCCGCACACGGTGACTACACTGTCTCCGACCATATATTTTAATTTCTGATGCAGGGTAGACGTGACTGCCCCTGCCCCGTGAATCCAGGGTCTTCCCAGCAAGCAGCTGTACGCAGGCTGTATATCCATGATATAAAACTCCGTTGCAAACACTTCCGGCCCTACTTGCAGAGGCAAAGTAATCGACCCGAAGACTGTTCTTCGCGTGCCGTCAAACGCTCTGACTACCAAATCGCTGGGTGTACACAAAATTCCTCGAACATCCAGCTTCATCATCGCCTTCTTGGGCAGCACATTCAGAGATGATCCGGTGTCAACCAATACGTGCGACATTACTGATCCTCTACACTCAACCGATACATGTAATGCCATATTATGATCCCTCCCTTTCGGAGTCAAGTCAAAATCGGTAAAGCCCAGACTGTGGCCTGCATTCACATGTGCCAATACTCCTTCTAGCTGATTTACGGAGACATCCTGGGGTACAAAAGAAGTGTCCAGGACTTTCAGCAAAGCGTTTCGGTGGGCTTCCGAACACAACAGCAATGACAGGATAGATATTTTGGACGGTGTCTGCTGCAGATGCTCCACAATCTTATAATCACTTTTCCGAATTAAGCGCATGAATTCTTCTACATCCTTCGATGTTGCTTCTTTTTCATTTACTTGTACCGGAACATTTTCAACCGCTTTCCCTTTTCCTTTCGCTAGCCTTTCAGCCTCCACTTCAGGAGATATAAAGATCCTGCCACTCCTTGTCATGCCTCCTGAGCCAACAACATTATCCACAATCTCCACTGGCTGCTTGTTAACATCAATCTTTATTCCGTCACAATACACCTCCAACCCATATGACCATGGGACTGCCTTCGTGTTCTCGTACAGGATCGGTCCGACTTTAGTTATGGTGATCGGTGGTCGCTGAACCGGTGCTGCAATAGTAATTGTCTTCCGAGGAATCGTTACAGTGGCCACATCACTCTGATCATCTGCTACTGCCCTTGCAGGCTCGTCAGTTGCCGCTCGATCAAACTGCAATATGCCCTCATCAATTAAGGCCTGAATGCCTTTCTTCAAATCCTCACACCCCCCATCTAGGGTCCAACAGTCTAAGCAGTACTCATTACATCCTGGGTAAACACCTCCTTGCAACAGTCGGCTCTTTATCTCGCTCAGCGGCGTCTTTAAATCTTCAACATTCATAACCAGATTCAGACCTTCCTCAGTCAGCACGGCGTTCGCCCCATGATTAGGCATGGGTTTCTGGACTATATTCGGACCTGCCGTTCCGAAATTGATAGTCTTGTTGTCCAAAAGATCCTGCACAACGTGCTTAAAAGCATGGCAACCTTCTATACCGTGGCCCGGGGGCCCAGAATGAAACTCGCAGTGCCTGTTTGCATCGTAGCCGAACGGGGGAGCTCCCGTTATCGGTGCCAGAGTTCTTTTCTCTACTAGATTCAATCCCAACAATGTCTGCAATAAATCGGCATAGGTAGAGGGAGGCTTCTCAAACACTCTTCTCGGCTTGCCACCCTGGAATCTTCGTTGAGCCTGCTGCGCCCCCTGATGAGGCTGCTGCTGCTGTGGCATCGGTTGCTGCTGAACCGGTTGTTGTTGCTGGATTGGTTGTTGTTGATATGGGATAGTAACACTCGACACCTGCTGCGGCTAACGATATTGACCTCTTCCCCTGCCTCGGCCTCGGCCTCGGCCTCCAAATACTGCGCTAGCTTCGCCCTGACGGCGCCCACCATAAGCTTTCCTATTACTGCCAGATGCAGTTGATTCCTCGACCTGGAACTTTCCTTGCTTAATATTACGCTCAATCTTTTCCCCCATCAGAATCAGGTCTGAAAAACTGGCCAGAGACGTATGAAACAGCATATCATGAAACAGCCCGGTGAATGTGCCAACAAACATATCATTCATTTCTTTATCGTCTACAGGAGGACGGACCCTGGCAGCCATATCGCGCCACCTTTGCGCGTACTCTTTAAAACTCTCCCCCTTCTTCTGCGAAAGCCCGGCCAACTGGACCCGATTGGGCGCCAGGTCGCTATTATATTTGTAATGGGCTACAAACGCCTCCGCCAATTGCTTCCATGTCTTGATATCAGTTGGCTCCAACCCCATGTACCACTCTAGGGAAGGGCCTGATAGACTATCCTGAAAGAAATGCATTAGCATTCTTTCATCAGTTGAGTATGCAGACATCTTTCTGTAATAAGCTCGTACATGCACTTTCGGACATGTGTCTCCTTTATACTTATCGAACGCAGGCGCTTTGAATTTAATTGGCACCCTCAAGCCAGGTACCAAGCCCATTGTTGCCATGTCCAATCCCACAGCACTTTGATTTAAGACTCCCTTCATCTGCTCTTCCAGCATTCTAATCTTTTGGGAATCATCCATCGGCCCTTCAAAACCTCCTCCGGAGAAGGCGTCCTCCTGCTGATCTTCTTGCCACATACCGTTTCCAGCCCCGTACCCATCATACGCATTATTACGTCCAGTTCTGATCTGATTCATCCCCGGACCTCGGCCTCTGTTGCCGTACCCTTGAGCACCTCCAGCAGGACCATAAGCCATAAATCCAGTACCGTTTCCGTTTCCAAAGCCTCCGTAACCCTGATTGACCATACCATAACCATCTTGCCCAAAGCCTTGAGCATTAAAGCCATACTTGCCAGTGTTGTCGAATCCCTGATCGTTGAATCCGAACCCAGTATTGCCAAAGCCATTGCCTCCTAGATTATCTCCCAAATTGACATCACCCAGCCCAACATTATGGACAGCAGTCTCATTCCCAACTCCGACGTTACCATTCACAGCAGCGGTAGCGTTGTTGACATTAGCAGCAGGCATATTGATTACGGGCGGAGCCACTGGCGTGGGAGTGCCGTCCCCATGAGCAGTATCAACCCGGACAGACTGATGATCTTCATTACCATGACCAGCGTTGCGAGCCAACAGAGGCTGGACCATGGCCTGCAAATTCTCTTGCCCTTTTGCTATAGCTTCCATGGTCTGCATGAAGAGGGCGAGCTTCTCGCGCACATCCTGCATCTCGTTCTGGATTTGGTCCATGATTTTCCGACAGTTGGAGCGTGTAGAATAGCGGTGCGGATGTTGATCTGGAATCCTGTTAAGTACCTGATACAGAGCAGGAAATAAGACACCATTCAAAGATTACCGGTAATGCAGTATGAATATGAATGCAATGCAATGTGTCTGTGCATTAGGGAAGTTCATTCCCCCAGTTCTAGTGCGAAGGTGCCGGTGCAGTGACAGTGCTGACAATAGGAATATCGGAGCTGAATCATAGAAAGCCTCATATATTGCAGGGAGAATGAATAAGCCCAGGGTACAGTATCACTGAGAGTATAAAGAAGGCATGACCTCAACCAACAATCCTGGTGATGGTCAGCACTATGCAAATAAAGCATACAAGTCACTATATGAAATGATCAAATCCTCCCAAAAGTCTGGTACTCCTCTATCAACTTCTTGGTCTCCGGATGGCTTGGTTGATCAAGCAGCCCTTCAACAAGCTGGTTTCTCCTCTTAAGGACACGGCGTACGTCTTCAGCAGTTTCTTCCCATGTTGCTTCTCCGAAGCAATCTTCTAACTTTCGCTTCTGAGACACTGCTTCATCTCTGGACTTGATCGCCTTGTTCAGTGCATGCTGGACACTATACCGGGTCATCACTTCTTCCTCACACTTCTTGATGCTAGACTTCAACTTCTCTTCGAGGTCGGAGATTTGCTGCTTCAGCTTATCTTCCCTCTTCTTATTGTTAGTGAGCGTAGCATTCCAAGTCTTATTGCAAGAGGATATCTCTCGGTGTGCTGCGTCGAGCGCCTTCTTTTTGGCTTCCAGCATGTCATGGGAACTTCTGAACTCTTGCCCCAGACGTTCACGCTTTTTCTTTTCCTCAGTCAACTCAGCCCCTAGTCTGTTTACCAGCTCGATCTGTTGTTGGAAAGCATATACGGCCTTGTTTTTCTCACTGCGTACTTGAGCTAGCTCTTGCTCTAACCCTTCGTTGATCTTCATCAAGGCTTCCTTTTCCCTCACAACTTGCTCGTAGACTTCTCTAGAAACAGTAGTCGGCTCTGCTACCGGAACGGGAACAAGAATTGGTACATCTGGGAATGGCATCTTCAACTGACTAGCCCTCTCCTGAATCCAAACTCTATAAGGTGCATAGGCCTGACAGTCATTCTTTCCTAACAACGGCTTCCCTTTGCGGTTAATACGCGTCCAGGCATGTTGCAACTTGGCTAATAACTCCCCTTTCACGTCCCCGGTGAAGTACAGAGATTCCTGTACTTCTTCCTCCTGAGGTGGATTCTTCAGCGCATATCCGAACTGGCGAATGAATAGAGCAGGGTTATAATTGATACACCCTTTTCTTCCTATCAGTGGCACATTAGGGTACCCCGAACAACTGAAGATAAGTTCAGATCCCAGTAGGTCTCTGTCAAACCATCTAATGTCTTCGGAAGATAGCCTCATCAGGCGTTCTGACCAACTGGCTGAGGTTGCACTGTCCACAAATGGTCCCTTCATGGGAAGATGACTTTTGAACCACATATTCAACAGAGGAGCACAGCAGTACACAACCTTTCCTCTTCGGTTCTCATTCTTGTAGTGCAATGAGTGGTAGAAGTCTCCAATCAACGTTGGCACTGGGTTGCCTGCAGCAAACAGGTAGAAAGCATCCAAATCCACAAAGTTGGGCAAGTTAGGAAACAGCACAATTCCATAGATGCATAAAGCCAGAATAGCATTGAAAACCACCCAACAACCGTTCTTGGCGTATTCTCGAGCTTTGACAACTAAGAAATCCAGAGAGAAACCTGACACCCCAAGCCAAGAAGTCAATAACAGATCTGCAGCGTTCATATGCAAGGCTTTGGCTAAGTCCTCCAACTTGGGCTCAGCAGCAGAGTGAATAAAAGGAACCTTGTTCTGCACAGGAAGCTCAGTAAACTCCACATACTCCTCAATGGTAGGCCCTAGAATGAAGTCAGCAAAAGTAAAACCTCTCAATGCGGGGTCGTAGAACTGCATCAAGGTGTATAGCCCGTTCATCTCATCAGCAGTGGGCTTACAGACTAATCTCAGTAATCTCCCATGGCTCATTCTGAAGCTTCTCCTAACCTCCTCATCAGCAAGAGATATCAGACCAAGCAAAGAAGTAATATCAGGTGAAGGCAGCTTGTACGCAACTGTTTTCCTCAAACCAGCCATAATCAATACTCAGAAGTCCGGGCACTAGAACTAGGGAAATGCAAATGCACCTGCAGCACAGACACACGTTAATGGGATGCAAGAGGTAATGGATATGCAGGCAATGCAATGCAAGTAACATGCAACAGGGACCAAAGCTGTAGCTGAATGGCCTGAACCCAATCAAGAAAGGTCTCAGATAGACCATCCAGAAGTCATCAAGCCCTGGTCTCAGATAGACCTAAAACAAAGCTCCAACACTGGTCTCTGACAGACCTCAAACCATAACTCCAACTGGTCTCTGGTAGACCTCAAATCATATCTCCAATTGGTCTCTAACAGACCTCAAGACTCTCCTACTGGTCTCTGACAGACCTCAGAACACATCTCCAAACGGTCTCTGACAGGCCTCCTAACTCTCCAAATGGTCTCTGACAGACCTCATAACTCTCCATAAATAACCAGGATCTCTGATCAAGAAATAACCGGTATCTGAAGGTCTAGTTACCTGCATAACCCCAAACCCTCTCACAGGTGGGTGGCCCTATAACTGACACAAGGTACGGCATCCTATGCGGTCGTCGGCGTCACAGACTTTCAGGGTTGATGATACGATTCCCAGAAGGAGTGGCATCATCAATTCCTGAAGAGGCCTCACTTAGCCAACTTCCAAGTGATCGGTCCCCGGAGTCGACAATTCAGCTGACCAACAACCCCTTCGACCCAAAGGGTAGAAAAAGAAGCCAACCAGAAGAACCTCGTCCGAGTGTAGATTTCATGAGACACTAATGCAAGCAAAGCCGGCACGCGCCCACTACTTTCTACGCTAATTCTAGGTGCACTCAAGCCCAGGTTCGGCTTATCTCTCAATATCAGAACACCCGTCACACCCCAAATACAGCAATAATAATCAATATACAAAGCTGAAAATACAAGGTTAGAAATATACAATAACTCCATACAACATCCTCGACGGGAAAACAAGCGCTAGGATTGACTCGCTCAAAGGGACGTTGGATCCCAAATGCATAAGAACCATCGCAGTCCTTAGCAGCCAGGGGACGTTGGATCCCCAGCAGAGTCGCCAGCTGTCGCTACTGCGAAAATCGGCGCCGGCTGAACAGAAGAGTCGCCACCGTGCGTTATTTATCCCACGGGAGGGAAAGGAAACGCTCAGAGTAAACCTCGCACAACACGGGAAAGGTATGGTCATCGCAACCAAAACCTGGGTTCGGGAGTCGGTTACGCAAGGGGAAGGTATTAGCACCCCTCACGTCCATCGTACTCGATGGGATCCACGCTTGTTTTCGGGTATGGATTGTTATTCTATCTAAACTATAGGTCAAGGGTGAAAAAGAAAATAAAATGAAAATAAAAATGACTCGGCAAAGTATCGCACTTTATGCCTACGTATTCCCGTCTGGAACGAGAAATCAGAGTCAACGTAGTTCGCCTACCTACGGGAAAGGAGGGGAAGGTTGCTCGCTAGGATATCGCATCCTATGCCTACGTACTTCCACACAGCATGGAAGATCAGAGCAAACGTAGTTCGGGCCACGGAAGACACAGGCTTGTCTTGGTTGATTTTATTCCTTCTGAAAAAGGTTTTCTCATGATTACGCGTCCAAGCGGACAAAAATGACGCTTTGATAAGTTCACATTCTTTTACGGAAGAAGTGTCTTTTATTGTGTTTGAAATCTTTATGGTGTTTTTCTGTTTGTTTTGAGAAAGAAGAGACAGAACTCTAACCTACGGTTGCGAAGGGAATCAAACTAACCTAATGTTATCATGCATGGGTTAAGACCTAGTGTCTATCATGCTCCTCTCTTGCACAGAGAGAAACAGAGATCCTACGGGATAGGCAGAAACAGAAACAATATCAAATATATACAGTAAAGCAGTAAAATGCATGGATGCAACAGCACAAGCGAGGCAAGGGAGTCCCACTCAACCTCGAACCTAGAAAACAATAGGCAAAAGTGAACAGGCTTCACTTTCAACCCAACAGGGTAAACAGCAAACAATACAGTCCAGAAAACCAATCAATACATCAGCAAATGAAATACAACAGCAAAAGAAACAGCATCAGCAGCTCTGAATCAACATCTGGCTTCAAGTAATCTCCAATCAGCTACAGGCTTCAACAAGCATCAATCTCCATCCTCATGGCCTTCAGGCAAGGGCTTTGATCATCAGTCTTCTATCTGCAATGGCTTTTCTTCAAGCTCAAACCTCCAGGATGAGGAACCAGTCACAAGAGTGAAGTGAATGAATGTTAGACAGTTAATTACCTACCAAGTGTGGTTCATCAACTGTTAACATTAAACAGAAAGTTTCCTCTCAAAAGTTCTATCTTTCAAGTATATTTACTGATCCTTCCAAAGGAAGGAGGTGGATATTTGAAAGAGACTTTGAATCATAGAGAAAGGATGGATGCAGACAAGGCATTCCATGTTTGAGAAACAAGCTTTCTAATCTAGAGCTCTGCCTAGCTCCTAAACCCTAGTCTCCTCAGCAGCTGCTAGCAAGAACCTCCTCTCCAACTCTGGCAGTTGATCTTCAATCTTTGAATCTCCAATGGCTTCATCTCCTCAAGTCTTCAGCTTCCCCAGGTCCCCAGACAATCCCAATACCCAAGCAAGCAAGCAATAATCCCCAGAGGGCACACCACACCAGTCAATCAGACATACACAGAGTATTAATAGCAGTAGGGGAATCCTGACTTTTCTAAGGGGATCTAATAACTACCCATAGCCCCTATAGTCCCATAACTAATCTATTCAAACCCTAAGTCCTAAGGGAAAGAATCAAACCTCCTAAGTCATCACCTAAAAAAAAACCTAATTTGTTCATGTTATTCAAGCCTACATTAAGCACCTAAAACTAACTCCTAAAAATGGGAACTAAATTGAATCTACAAGTTCAATATCTAATCTAAACACCCTAAAAAGAATGAACAAAAAATATGAAAGCATTTAATAGAACAAAAATTACTAAAATCATGCATGAAATGAAGCTATTTAAAATGACATTTATTTAGAAAATATGGAAAAAATATGAAATAAAAATAAAAATGCAATTTTATTTTTCTATAATTTTCTACACATCCTAAAGAAAATAGTGTAAAAAGAATGAATTGAAAATGATTTTCTATGAATTTATTATGAATTTTCAAAGTTGGTGAAAAATTAAAATGGAATTAAAAAAATTGAATTGAATTAAAATGAGGGAGGGGGTATGAATAGAAACTACGCCTAGTTGAAATCAGGATGGGCCAAGCAGACAGGGGGTGTGGTTAGCGAATTACTAAGGCCCAGCACCAATTCAGAATTATGAAAATAAAGACACAAGCTGGGGGGTGAAAATAGAAATAGAAACACGTTCAAAATGATTTTGGTCTTGGCATTGGGGGTGGAAATAGCACATCACAACTCAGGCCCGCCCGTTTCAATTAATGAAACGGTGCGTTTAGGGCCAACGCATCTCCCTCCAAAACTGAATCAAATAAGGACCACAGGATCACTCTCCAAGTCAAAAGTCTTGCTCAAAATGGATGGACACGATTTCATCTTCCTCGCTGGATCTGTGAGCTAGGGTTTAACTCCATGAATGCTCATGCACGAGCAAACTTCCCTCAACCTGTTCTCACTCTACAGGCCATGAATCAACATGCTATAAACATGAAAATTACTCTACATCTCTCCCTCTACACGTCTATGGTCTTAGATCAATCTGAAATTCACTAGATCACTCAACCCGATAACAACAAATTCTGGTCACCATGGAAATCCTCTGCAACTCGTCAACACAATTCTCCATCAAACTTGCACTAATCTAATCTATAACTAATGGTTATCATTCTGATCTATCAAGCTAAGATTATGATGCATTCTACTACAAGTTTCAAGCCCTAACAGTTTCTACCACCTGCTAACAATCATCACTAATCTACTCCAAATTCATCCTAATTGCTCTACTAACCTTCTACATCATATCTAAACTAACAAAATCATGCTAAACTAGCTAATTCAAGCTGTGGCAGAGGAAATGTACCTGGTGTGAAATCTTGAAAACAGCTATGGAGACTCGTGGATCTGAGGCTTCCAAGGCTTGGATCTTGATCAATTAACTCAGTGATTGATTCTGTATGCAATACCTTGATGACTCTTGACTTGAATTGTGCCGTCCAATGGAAACTTCAATTTTGATGTTGATGATGGAAGTGCTCGAAAATGGATGGATCACACCTTGTTCTTGATTGAAATATGATCTATGATGATGAAACAGTATAATGAAGTTGATTTTGATGATGATTGGTGAAGAATTTGAGGAATTTGGAGTGAAAATTCAATGAAAAAGAATGAGAAAATTTGTGAAATTTTTGGTGAAAATGAAGCCAACCCTTGATCAATCCTCATCTCATGAATATATAGGGCTCACATGAACATTCTAGATCCATCTTGCACATTCCCTTGCCTTCCAACTTTGATCCATTTTTGAAATGTTTCTTAAAATGCAAGTAACCATGAATATCTTTCTTTTTTCCTTCTAAACTCAAAAAAAGTGTTTGAACCATTGTTCTTAGAATTGCTTTTCCATTCAAAATCATATATTGGAAGTCTCCATTTGGACTCATAAATCTCCCAAACCATTTTCCATCTTGACTTTATTCAAATTATAAGCCATTTTAGTTCAACTTTGGACCAATCATGCAACTTCATGCTATGAGCTTTTCCAACAATTTGTGACCTTCTTTATAGACTTAAAATCCCATTTGGAGCAAGTTTGATGTTGTAAGTTTTTCCATTTGAGGCCTCCTTGTATGAGTTTTGGACATAGGTTAAAATGACCTGTAATTCACAAATGCCCAAAATACCCTTTGCTTGCCAAGACCATAAGTTGAGCTCCACACATCATATGAAGGCATACTATACCATTCTAGAAATCTAAGACAATGAGGAACAATTCTTATGTTGACCAAGAATTCATTTGAAATCTCCTTGAGGGGTAAAACTAGCTTGGAAGTCAAGTCACTTTCACAGACAAAATTTCAGACACCTCAGATGACCTGTAACTTGCAAGGACCATAACTTGAGTTCTATAAATCTCCTTGATGTCTTCCACCACTCAAATTAAAGGTCTTGAGATCCTCTACAAGTTTCATGTTGGCCAAGAAGCCATTTGAAGCTAGCATTTTGACTTATCTTGCTTGGAAATTTGACCTAAACTAGGGGATTTTGCACAGAAACCCTAATTTAGAAACTCCTCTTCTCCTTGATTCCTCTTGAATTATCCTTGGCATATCTCCATATCCTTCTTCATATGTCCAATGATGAACCCCACATCTCTCCAATAGACTTGAATGCCCTTTAAATCAGTCAATTGACCTAGGGTTGACCTAGGGTTGACCCAGATGAAACCCTAGTTGACTGCCTTCAGCTATAGCTCTTGTGCTCTCATCAATGACTTGTCTCCTTCTTCAAATGACTTTCTAAGTCTCTCATAATATCTAGATACTCTCCATGCCTTCAACTCACAGCTCACAACCCTCTTGTTGACCCTCAGATGCCCTCAGCTAGGAGATGGACTCAAGGCTTGATCTGCTGAACTCTTTGCTTTCAAATTCTTTCCTGATGACTTGAATGAGATTGAATTGGGATAATAACCTCTTGATAGGCTTCTAGAGATGAGAATAATGATTGGTCCCCTGTTGAATGACTTGCTATGCTTATGCTATGCAGATGATTAGTCTATGTACATGACTCTATATGCAAATGCTAATGATATTGAAACATAAACCAAATGAATAAGGTTGGGCAAATTTTAGGGTGCAACACTTGTGACCACATTAATGACTTGTTTTCTTCTCCAAATGACTTTATAAATCCCCCAAGATGTCTAGATACTCCCCATGCTCAGCCCACAGCTCACACTTTCTTTGTTGATCCTCAGACATTCTCAGATAGGAGATATACTCAATGCTTGATCTAATGACTTCTCCACCTTTCCAATTCTTTTCTGGTGACTTGAATGAGATAAATCTCCTTATGTTCATGACTTTATATGCAAATGCTAATGATATTGAAACATAAACCAAGTGATTAAGGTTGAGCAAATTTTAGGGTGCAACAGCTGCCCCTATTCAAGCGACTTGGACCCGATTGGGGTGAAGAGCCCGGAGCCTTCAGACATTCGCGGTACGAGACGGTTGAATACTAGTGAAACCAGAAATTTGCCAACCGCAGAAATAAACTGCGCCACTGCTTGAGGAACGACATTCATCAGCTGAACCTGACTGTTACGACAACCAACTGATCTCGCGCGACCGTGCTGGGGATTATTTTCATCGTTCTGAAAAAGATTCTATCAGGACGCCTGCTTCGTCAATTTGGAAAAACTTCAACAACTTTGATGGGGATGGCTCGTTTGCCTTCTCGTCAGAAATAAATCGTCCACGTTAGACATAAACTCTTCCACGTTAGGAATAACACCGTCCATGTAAGGAATAACATCTTCTTCCACGTAAGGAAGCGAACTTCTTTTCTTTCCACGTCAGGAATCGATCTTGATATGTCCGCGTAAGGACTCAATCTTTCCATGTAAAGAATGAACTCGTCTTTCCACGTAAGGAAACCATTTTTCCTTCCATGTAAGGAATGCTCTTGATATGTCCACGTAAGGACTCTGATTTTCCCACGTTAGGAATCAAACTTTGATCTGTCCACGTCAGGACGCCCACTTGATATGTCAATCTTTCCACGTAAGGAATCAATCTTTTTTCCACGTAAGGAAACCCTTTTTGATTTGTCCACGTAAGGACTCCCATCTTTCCACGTAAGGAATGCATCTTCGTTCCACGTAAGGACTCAAACTTGTCCATGTTAGGACTACATCTTTCCACGTCAGGAATGCTATCTTTCCACGTAAGGAATAAATCTGATATGTCCGCGTAAGGACTCAATCTTTCCACGTAAGGAATAAACTCGTCTTTCCATGTAAGGAATCTCCATCTTTCCACGTAAGGAATAACTTTCGTTCCACGTAAGGAATCACAATCTCTTTTCTCAATCTGTCCGCGTCAGGACTAAGCTTTCCACGTAAGGAATCAATCTCCTTCCCCGTAAGGAAACCATTTTCTTTCCCCATAAGGAAAACAATTCACGTAAGGACTCAATCTTTCCACGTGAGGAATATATTGCTCTCCGCGTAAGGAATAACTCGTCCACGTCAGGACCCATGTTTCGTCTAGATTTGTCCACGTCAGGACTCACCTCTCAACTCGCTGAGGAAATAAACTTTGTCCACGTCAGGACTCCTGCGCCTTCGACCCGCTGGGAAGTGAGATTTTGTCCACGTCAGGACTCAAATCTCAACCTGCTGAAGTAATAGGACCTGTCCACGTCAGGACTTGCGCGTCTTCGACTTGCTGGGGAAATAAACCCCGTCCACGTCAGGACACACTCATTGCCACCAACACGAAGAAGGATAAATTTGTCCACGTCAGGACTCTCGTATCTTGTCATCGCGAAGAACTATAAACTTGTCCACGTAAGGACGCACATTTCACCATTACGAATAGAGACATATGCTGGAAATAAAATGGTCCACGTCAGGACTCCAACACGAAGAGTAATCAACCTTGTCAACGTTATGACTTCATACTCAATCAATACTGAGAACTCGAATCTGTCCACGTCAGGACTACCACATATCGTCACCGGGAAGAAATGTCCACGTCAGGACTCCACATTCCATCAATTCTGAGAAATCGAACCCGTCCACGTTAGGACTAGCACCTCCTATCAGCCCAGGGAAATAAAACTTGTCCACGTTAGAACCCCGCTTCTCTAGCACAAAGAAAACTCGTTGATAGAATTGTCCACGTTAGGACTCATCCTTCCATTGGTCCGCAAACTTTTTATCACTGATGTTACAGCAGCTTTGAGGCTGACTCCACTGGGGATACTTGGAAACCAAACTTCCGGACGCCTGTTCTGATAACCGGCGGTAGCCTCTGAAATTCTGGCTCATGAAACCTTTTAATGCTGACGTAACAACAACTTTGAAGGAAACAAATCCGCTGGTCGGACTAGAGAAACTTCACCCAGAAACCCTGGCAGGGAAATAAGTAACTCTGCTTGGGGACAACAAGAACTTATCCTGCTGACTCTGTGGGGAGTAGCGCCGAAGCTGATACTTCGTTGATTGTCTCACGCCGAGGCCTCGACTGTTTATTGATTTACCTGAGCAAGGGCTCTCTCTACCTACAAGATAAATAATACCTAATTTATGTTTCAAAAATGCGTATGTTTGATAACGATGCGATGCTCCATTTGACATGGAAATGCTACGCTTTTATTTAGTGGATGCAAGTATGACACTATATGCTGATGCAAATGTAGACTCGAATTGATACAGAAACTGCTTCAGCAAAATAAATGCTGAAGATAATGCCAACTCCGCTGGGGATAGCTAGATGCTATAGAATTATTCCAGCACAATAAATGCTGGAAGAGTGAAGTCGACTCAGCTGGGAAATTGGGAATTCGAACCAAACACCTCACTGAAGTAACACCCTGCTGGGGATATAACTCTTGCTGGAGAATGGTAGATGCGCCTGGTATGATCGAACTTCTGCTGGAGAGTGAACTGATATCACACGGTATTCGGACAAAATAAATGCCAAGACACACCACCAACTCTGTCGGGGATAGTCTTAATCTTCGAGTTCCACTGGGAGGAATGAAAACACTTGCAAAGAGAATTCCACTGGGGATGGGATGATTCTCTTGGGGAAACCAACTGACTCCGCTGGGGGAGAGTAAATGACCCTGCGGGAAAAGGTAAACTGCCTGAATACAGCTCACCAATCTGAAATATTAATCTTCTGAGGCTAAACCGCTCTGCTTGCGATGCACTGTCTGAATACAGCCCTCGATCTAGGAATCGCCAAACTTGTTGAGGATAAACGACTTTGTTGGAGAATATCTTTTGGATACGCTACGGCTAGCTGGGGAATTCTATCCTTCTTCAGGAATACCATGCATGACCTGCGTGGGGAACGCGTCTTTTATTACTGCAGTCTTTTGATCATCTTTCTCGTACGTCTATGAAACCTGCAACAACACACACAAACAAGACAAGACAAGCCTATACAACCAAATCGATTCAGGTTAGCGACGTTATTTTCAGTTAATCCAAAGCTTTAGCAATCGTTGGCAAGGGCCAGTGATGTTATACATATGCTAGTTTCAATAAACTTAGGCGTCTTATCATGCACAAAACAGTAAAGAACCAGCATCAAGTACTGAATATCATATTTTATTGATTGGGCCCCTGAATGGGCGGAGTTTTATACACGGGACGTAACTCCTGAAAAGAGGAAGCTACGCAAAGCAGATATACAAGTATGCACAATAAGCATAAATACTTTGACAAATTAAATTTTTGTACACATGTCGGCAACGGGATGCAGATGAACACCACGAATTGATCCTCCTATGACTCATCCGACTCTAATGCTTTCCCGGTATTCACACTTCCGAAGAGGTTGTATCTGATAATCGACCCTTCAGGTGTTCTCCCGCATTGATGCTCACTACAATATCAAATTCGGACCGCAGTCATTTGCTTTTCAAATCCCTAACTTTTGCGTGAACCGCCCTTTACGGGTTTTCAGTTCACCGGGATACCCCTTTTTGCCGAAGCCGCCCAGTGTAGGTTTTCAACTTCGCGGGTGTACATTTTTTTCAACTTTATCCCTAACTTTTACCCGAACCTTTCATTCTGTTTTTGGTTCGCCAGGATGCCCCATTTTTGCCTGGACTCTCTTTTCTCTGTCCAGCGGGTCTATTTTAAGCAAAGTATTTTTTAACTGCGTCCGAATTCACAGGTGACATGAAGTCTTCACCGTCCATAGTGGACAACAACAATGCTCCTCCTGAAAAGACTTTCCTGACAACGTATGGCCCTTCGTAGTTGGGGGTCCATTTGCCCCTGTGATCTGCCTGCGGCGGGAGAATTCTTTTCAGCACAAGGTCGCCCGTCTGAAAGCTCCGAGGATGTATCTTCTTATCATATGCTTTCTTCATTCGGCTCTGGTACAAACGACCGTATGCTAGGGAAGCTAGCCTCTTCTCATCCATCAAACTCAGTTGATTCAACCTATCTTTCACCCATTCTGCCTCGTCCAGCTGAACGTCTCGCAATACCCTCAGAGAAGGGATCTCAACTTCCAACGGTAGCACTGCTTCCATTCCGTATACCAACGAGAACGGGGTTGCCCCGATTGATGTGCGTACCGTCGTACGATAACCGTGCAATGCGAAGGGTAGCATCTCATGCCAATCCTTATAGGTCACCACCATCTTCTGAACGATCTTCTTGATATTCTTATTGGCCGCTTCAACAGCGCCATTCATCTTGGGTCGGTACGGGGAGGAGTTGTGATGTTCGATCTTGAAATTCTGAAAGAGCTCCTTCATCATTTTGTTGTTCAGGTTTGAACCATTATCCGTGATTATCCGCTCGGGAATCCCATATCGGTAAATGATATCTCTCTTGATGAATCTGGCCACCACTTGCTTCGTTACATTTGCGTAAGACTCCGCTTCCACCCACTTGGTGAAATAATCGATTGCTACTAGAATGAACCGGTGCCCATTAGAAGCCGTCGGCTCGATCTTTCCAATCATATCGATTCCCCACATCGAGAAGGGCCATGGCGATGACATCACATTTAGAGGACTCGGAGGTATATGGATCTTATCAGCATAGATTTGGCACTTGTGGCACTTTCTTGCAAACTTGAAACAATCAGTTTCCATGGTCAGCCAAAAATAACCTGCCCGCAGCAGCTTTCTCGTCATAGCATGCCCGCCAGCATGCGTACCAAAGGTACCTTCGTGTATTTCTTCCATGAGCAGCTTCGCCTCTTTCTCGTCTACACACCGCAACAGCACTAAGTCGTGGTTTCTTCTGTATAAGACGCCATCCGGATTCAAATAGAAATTACCCGCTAATCTCCTGAGAGTCTTCTGATCTTGATTGGATGCCCCAGCCGGATACTCTTTATTCTTCAGGAAATTAAGGATATCAAAATACCACGGTTTGTCATCGGATGCTTCCTCAATAGCAAATACGTAAGCTGGTCTGTCAAGCCGAGAGATAACGATTCGGGGAGCCTCGTTCCAGAAGTTGACTTTGTACATGGAAGACAAAGTGGCGAGGGCGTCAGCCATTTGATTCTCTTCTCTCGGTACGTGATGCAATTCAACCTTGTCGAAGAAAGGCAACAATCTCCTTGCGTAGTTCATGTAATGTATCAAATTGGGCTGACGTGTCTCCCATTCCCCTTTTATTTGATTCACCACCAGAGCTGAGTCTCCGTATACGTCGAGATGCTTGATTCGCAAATCAATGGCTTCTTCAAGCCCCATTATACAAGCTTCGTATTCGGCCTCATTATTGGTAACGGCAAAGGTCAATCGGGCAGTAAACGGGATGTGCGACCCATGTGGCGTAGTGATGATTGCCCCTATTCCGCTACCGTAAGCGTTCACAGCTCCGTCAAATATCATCTTCCATTTGGAACCCAACTCTGGTCCTTCGTCTGGCAACGGCTCTTCGCAATCTTTCATCTTTAGGTACATGATATCCTCGTCAGGAAAATCAAACCTCATCGATTGGTACTCTTCAATAGGCTGCTCCGCCAGATACTCAGACAGCACACTCCCCTTTATAGCCTTTTGCGAGACGTATTGGATGTCATATTCAGTCAAGACCATCTGCCAACGGGCAATTCTCCCTGACAGCGCCTGCTTTTCGAATACATATTTGATAGGATCCATCTTCGAGATGAGCATGGTTGTATAATTCAGCATGTATTGCCTCAATCGCTTGGCGGCCCAGGCTAGCGCGCAACAAGTTTTCTCAAGCATTGAATATCGAGATTCACAATCTGTAAATTTCTTACTCAAGTAATAGATCGCATGCTCTTTTCTTCCTGTCTCGTCGTGTTGACCGAGAACACAACCCATGCTTCCCTCAAGAACTGTCAAATACATGATCAAGGGTCTGCCTGCCACTGGGGGTATCAAAATAGGAGGCTCCTGCAAATACTTCTTTATTTTATCGAACGCCTTTTGACAATTTTCGTTCCACGTTACAGCTTGATCCTTCTTCAACAACTTGAATAATGGTTCACACGTAGCAGTTAGGTGAGATATGAATCGGGCGATGTAGTTCAACCTCCCTAAAAACCCGCGCACCTCTTTCTCTGTTTTAGGCGTCGGCATTTCTTGGATCGCTTTTATTTTAGCAGGATCGACCTCTATTCCTCTTTCGCTTACGATAAACCCCAACAGTTTACCCGATCTCACCCCGAAGGTGCATTTGTTAGGGTTCAGTCTCAGCCTGAACTTCCTAAGCCTTTTAAATAGCTTCAACAGATTCACCAGATGTTCTTCCTCCGTCTGGGATTTGGCAATCATATCGTCTACATAAACTTCGATCTCTTTATGCATCATATCATGGAAAAGAGTCGTCATCGCACGTTGATATGTTGCCCCAGCATTTTTCAAACCAAAGGGCATCACTTTGTAGCAAAATGTTCCCCAAGGCGTTATGAAAGTAGTCTTCTCCATATCCTCTGGCGCCATTTTAATCTGGTTATAGCCTGAAAAGCCATCCATGAAGGAGAATACGGAATATTGAGCAGTATTATCAACTAGCACGTCAATATGAGGAAGCGGAAAATCGTCTTTTGGGCTTGCTTTATTCAAATCCCTATAATCCACGCACATCCGGACCTTGCCGTCTTTCTTTGGCACTGGTACGATGTTAGCAACCCATGAGGGATATTTTGTCACAGCCAGGA
The DNA here is from genome assembly GCA_963859935.3 of Lathyrus sativus. Lineage (NCBI taxonomy): Eukaryota > Viridiplantae > Streptophyta > Magnoliopsida > Fabales > Fabaceae > Lathyrus > Lathyrus sativus. The sequence continues at coordinate 352,999,011 of OZ012741.1, forward strand.
AACCAGCGTCCCACTGTTTTTGAACTTCCTCTTTGATCTTTACTGCCATGTCTGGTCGAGTTCTGCGAAGTTTTTGTTTGACGAGCGGGCATTCTTCTTTCAGTGGCAGGCGGTGCACAACCATATCTGTATCGAGCCCTGGCATATCTTCATATGACCAAGCGAACACATCATTGTACTCTCGGAGCATTTCAACCAGTCTTCGCTTGATATCGCTCTGCAGCGCGGCTCCGATACGAATATTCTTCTCAACCCCTTCCGATCCCAAATTGATAATTTCGATGACCTCGTCGTGAGGAAGAATGGCTCTTTCCTCTTGCTTCACCAACCAAGACAGTTCTTCAGGAATGTCGCTATCTTCGACAACCTCTTCTTCGGCCTGAAATACCGGGTGCTCGAAGTCGGGACGAGTCATAGGTGGTTCAAGGGTGTCATCTGAAAATGTTATCCTGCACAAGGAATGGTTAAGGGATTCAAAATGCATATAAAGCGAAAAACCACATTGCCATTTTATTGAAAAATATAAAACAAGAAAGACAGAGATTACGGTATTTGCACATGAAAAACGCCATTTATTTAATGATTAACACGCAATGTTCATAACAACACAACCCTAAGCAAATCCTGATGCCCCGGGCAAGACATCAGATTATTCAACAATTAATAAAGCAAAGCATTACTGTTTAAGAGTCACAGGAACAAGCTCCTGAATAGACCAGTTGCACAGTCCCTGTCCTGGCGTGCTTGGCTGAATCCAGGCATCCATATCACAGTCGTTGTCTCCTTCGTCAGACTCCGAAGTAGCGTTGATGGTTTCATGACATACTCCACTGGCAGAGATGGTGATTGGCCCTCTGAAACGGGGTGCCCCCACAGCAGGTGCTGACGACGACGGTTGGTATCCCAGCCCAAACCGGTCCATCTTCACAGGAATATCCAACACTTTGCCCCAGCCCTTGGCTTCTCCTGCCTCCACTAGAGCTTGAGCTTCTTTATACGACGAAACGGCTATCTCCGAAGCTTTGCTCAGCCCGGGACCTTTGTCCTTGATACGCAACCCTTCAAATTCCTGGCAGGGTGTTTCATGGATTTCTCTGTCGACTTCCACATATTTAAATGACGATAGATGGATGACCAGGATGTCTTCTTCTCCGCATATGGTGACTACGCTGTCTCCAACCATATATTTCAACTTCTGATGCAGGGTAGACGTGACTGCCCCAGCCCCATGAATCCAGGGTCGTCCGAGCAGGCAGCTATAAGCGGGCTGTATATCCATGATATAAAACTCAGTTGCAAACACCTCCGGCCCTACTTGCAGGGGAAATGTGATCGATCCAAAGACTGTTCTTCGCGTGCCGTCAAACGCTCTAACTACCAAGTCACTGGGCGTGCACAAGATTCCTCTAACATCTAGCTTCATCATCGCCTTCTTAGGCATCACATTCAGAGACGATCCGGTGTCGACCAATACATGTGACATTACCGATCCTCTACACTCGACCGATATGTGCAGCGCCATATTATGATCTCTCCCCTTTGGGGTCAAATCGAAGTCGGTAAAGCCTAAGCTTGGCCTGCATTCACATGTGCCAACACTCCTTCCAGCTGATTCACGGAGACGTCTTGGGGTACAAAGGAAGTATCCAGGACTTTCAGCAAAGCATTTATGTGAGCTTCTGAACACAAGAGTAATGACAAGATGGATATTTTGGACGGCGTCTGCTGCAGATGCTCCACAATCTTATAATCACTTTTTCGAATCAAGCGCATGAACTCTTCTACATCCTTCGATGCCGCTTCTTTTTCGCTTGCTTGCACTGGAACATTCTCAACCATCTTCCCTTTTCCTTTCGCTAGTCTTTCGGCCTCCACCTCAGGCGATATGAAGATCCTACCACTTCTTGTCATACCTCCTGAACCAACAACGTTATCGACAGTCTCAGCTGGCTGCTTGTTAACATCAATCTTTATTCCGTCACAATACACCTCCAACCCATATGACCATGGGACTGCCTTCGTGTTCTCGTACGGGATCGGTCCGGCTTTAGTTATGGTGATCGGTGGTCGCTGAACCGGTGCTGCAATAGTAATTGTCTTCCGAGGAATCGTTACAGTGGCCACATCACTCTGATCATCTGCTACTGCCCTTGCAGGCTCTTCAGTTGCTGCTCGGTCAAACTGCAATGTGCCTCCATCAATTAAAGCCTGAATGCCTTTCTTCAAATCATCACACCCTCCCGCTAGGGTCCAGCATTCTAAGCAATACTCGTCACATCCTGGATAAACACCCCCTTGCAACAATCTGCTCTTTATCTCGCTCAGCGGCGTCTTTAAATCGTCGACATTCATAATCAGATTCAACCCTTCCTCAGTCAGAATGGCATTCGCCCCATGATTAGGCATGGGTTTCTGCACTATATGCGGGCCTGCCGTTCCGAAATTGATAGTCTTATTGTCCAAAAGATCCTGCACAACGTGCTTAAAAGCATGGCAACCCTCTATATCGTGGCCCGGAGCCCCAGAATGAAACTCACAGTGCCTGCTTGCATCGTAACCATACAGAGGAGTTCCCGTTATCGGTGCCAGAGTTCTCTTCTCTACCAGGTTCAAACCCAACAATGTCTGCAACAAATCTGCGTAGGTTGAGGGAGGCTTCTCAAACACTCTTCTCGGCTTACCACCCTGAAATCTTCGCTGAGCCTGCTGTGCCCCCTGTTGGGGTTGCTGCTGCTGCTGCTGAACCGGTTGTTGTTGTTGAAGTGGTTGCTGCTGATATGGGATAGTAACACTCGCCACCTGCTGCAGCTGATGATATTGGTTCCGACCTCTGCCTCGGCCTCGGCCTCGGCCTCCAAATACTGCGCTTGCTTCGCCCTGACGGCGCCCACCAAAAGCCTTCTTATTACTGCCAGATGCAGTTGATTCCTCAGCCTGGAACTTTCCTTGCTTAATGTTACGCTCAATCTTTTCTCCCATCAGAATCAAATCTGAGAAACTGGCCAGAGATGTATGAAACAACATGTCATGAAACAAGCCTGTGAATGTGCCGACGAACATGTCGTTCATTTCCTTATCTTCTACAGGAGGACGGACCCTGGCAGCCATATCGCGCCACCTTTGCGCGTACTCTTTAAAGCTCTCCCCCTTCTTCTGAGACAGCCCTGCCAATTGGACCCGATTGGGCGCCAAATCGCTGTTATACTTGTAGTGGGCTACAAATGCCTCTGCCAATTGCTTCCATGTCTTGATATTAGTCAGCTCCAACCCCATGTACCACTCTAAGGAAGGGCCCAACAAACTATCTTGAAAGAAATGCATTAGCATTCTCTCATCAGTTGAATATGCAGACATCTTTCTATAATAAGCCCGCACGTGCACTTTCGGACATGTGTCCCCTTTATACTTATCAAACGCAGGAGCTTTGAATTTGATTGGCACCCTCAAGCCAGGCACCAAACCCATTGTTGCCATGTCCAGGCCCACAGCACTTTGGTTCAGGACCCCCCTCATCTGCTCTTCCAGCATTCTGATCTTCTGGGAGTCATCCATCGGCCCTTCGAAACCTCCGCCGGAGAAAGCGTCCTCCTGCTGATCTTCTTGCCACATGCCATTCCCAGCTCCATACCCATCATATCCATTATTTCGGCCAGCTCTAATCTGATTCATCCCCGGACCTCGGCCTCTGTTGCCGTATCCCTGAACACCTCCAGCAGGCCCAAAAGCCATTAACCCAGCGCCGTTTCCATTGCCAAAACCTCCGTAGCCCTGATTGGCCATACCGTAACCATCTTGCCCAAAGCCTTGAGCATTGAAACCATATTTCCCAGCGTTATCGAATCCCTGATCGTTGAACGCGAATCCAGCATTGACAAAGTCGTTGCCTCCCATATTATCACCCAAGTTGACATCACCAAGCCCAACGTTATGGACAGCAGTCTCGTTCCCAACTCCGACGTTACCGTTCACAGCAGCGGTAGCGTTGTTGACATTAGCAGCAGGTATATTGACTACGGGTGGAGCCACTGGCGCGGGAGTGCCGTCTCCATGAACAGTATCGACTCGCACAGACTAATGGTCCTCGTTGCCGTGACCAGCATTTCGGGCCAACAGAGGCTGGACCATGGCTTGCAAATTCTCTTGACCTTTTGCAATAGCTTCCATGGTCTGCATAAAGAGAGCTAGCTTCTCGCGCACATCTTGCATCTCGTTCTGCATTTGATCCATGATTCTTCGACAGTTGGTGCGGGTAGAATAGCGGTGCGGGTGCTGATCTGCAATCCTGAAAAGTACCTGGTACAGAGCAGGAAATAAGACACCATCCAAAGATTACCTGTAATGCAATATGAATATGAATGCAATGCAATGTGTGTCTGTGCATTAGGGAGATTCATTCCCCGATTCTAGTGTGAAGGTGCCGGTGCAGTGACGATGATATCAATATAAAGATCAGAGCTGAATCACAGAAAGCCTCACATATTGCTGAGAAATTAATAAGCCCGGAATACAATGTCACTGAGAGTACAATCAAGAATGCATGACCTCAACCAACAATCCTGGTGATGGTCAGCACTATGCAAATAAAGCATACAAGTTACTACATGAAATGATCAAATCCTCCCATAAGTCTGGTACTCTTCTAGCAGCTTCTTGGTCTCCGGATGACTTGGTCGATCCAGCAGCCCTTCAACAAGTTGGTTTCTTTTCTTAAGAACACGCCGCACGTCTTCAGCAGTTTCTTCCCATGCCCCCTCTCCGAAGCGATCTTCTAGTTTACGCTTCTGAGACACAGCTTCATCTCTGCCTTTGATGGCCTTGTTTAGTGCATTCTGGAGACTGTACCGGGTCATCACTTCTTCTTCACACTTTTGGATGCTAGACTTCAACTGCTCTTCGAGGTCAGAAATTTGCTGCTTCAACTTATCCTCCCTCTTCTTATTGTTGGTGAGCGTGGCATTCCAAGTCTTATTGCAAGAAGAGATCTCTCGGTGAGCGATGTCAAGCGCTTTCTTCTTGGATTCAAGCATGTCATGGGAGCTTCTGAACTCTTTCCCCAGACGTTCGCGCTTCTTCCTTTCCTCAGTCAACTCAGCCCCTAACCTGTTCATTAGCTCAATCTGCTGTTGGAAAGCATACACGGCCTTGTTTTTCTCGCTGCGTATCTGGGCTAGCTCCTGCTCTAACCCTTCGTTGATCTTCATCAAGGCTTCTTTTTCCTTCACGACTTGCTCGTAGGCTTCCCTAGAAACAGTAGTTGGCTCTGCTACCGGAATGGGAACAAGGATCAGTGCATCTGGAAATGGCATCCTCAACTGACTGGCTCTCTCCTGGATCCACTCTCTGTAAGGTGCATAGGCCTGACAGTCATTCTTTCCTAACAACGGCTTCCCTCTTCGGTTAATACGCGTCCAGGCATGCTGCAACTTGGCCAATAACTCCCCTTTTAAATCTCCGGTGAAGTACAGAGATTCCTGTACTTCTTCCTCTTTTGGCGGGCCCTTCACCGCATACCCGAACTGACGGATGAACAGGGAAGGGTTGTAATTGATACACCCCTTTCTTCCTATCAGCGGAACATTAGGGTACCCAGAACAACTGAAGATAAGCTCAGATCCCAGCAGATCTCTATCAAACCATTCAACGTCTTCGGAAGATAGCCTCATCAGGCGCTCTGACCAACTGGCGGTGGTTGCGCTCTCCACAAAAGACCCCTTCATGGGAAGATGACTTTTGAACCACATGTTCAACAATGGTACACAGAAATGAACATTCTTCCCCCTTCCCTTCTCATTCTTATAATGCAGTGAGTGGTAGAAATCTCCGAGCAAGGTCGGTACAGGATTACCAGCGGCAAACAAGTAGAAGGCATCGAAGTCCACAAAATCTGGTACACTGGGAAACAATATTATGCCATAAATGCACAGGGCCAGCACAGCATTGAAGGCAATCCAACACCCGCTCTTAGCGTACTCTTGGGCTTTACCAACCAAGAATTGGAGCGAGAAGCCTGGCACCCCACGAGAAACAGTAGTCAACATCTCAGAAGCATCCACATGCAAAGCTTTTGCCAAGTCTTCTGGCTTGGGCTTAATGCCGGAATGAATGAATGGAACCTGGTTCTGCACGGGTAACTCAGTAAACTCCACATACTCCTCAATGGTAGGCCCCATAATGAAATCAGCAAATGTAAAACATCTCAATGCGGGATCATAGAATTGCATCAAAGCGTACAGCCCATCTAGCTCTGTCTCCGTGGGTTTGTGCACCAATCTCAATAGTCTTCCATAGCTCATTCTGAAGCTCCTACGAACATCCTCATCAGCCAGAGAGATCAACCCAAGCAAGGGAACAACATCAGGAGTAGGCAATTTGTAAGCAACTGTCCTCCTTAAGCTGGCCATGACTAATCACTCAGAAATCCGGACACTAGAACTCGGGAAATGCAAATGCACCTGCAGCACAGACACACGTTAGTGGGATGCAATGATGATGAGTATGCAAACAAATGCAATGCAAGTAACATGCAACGGGGACCAACTGCCGTAGCTGAATAGCCTGAACCATATCAAGAAGTCTCAGATAGATTCTCTAGAAGTCATTAAACCCTGGTCTCAGATAGACCTAACACAAAGCTCCAACAATGGTCTCTGACAGACCTACAGCATAACTCTGGCTGGTCTCTGATAGACCTCAAATCACATCGCCAACTGGTCTCTGACAGACCTCGGAGCTATCCAACTGGTCTCTGACAGACCTCCTAACATATCTCCAGATGGTCTCTGACTGACCTCATAACTCTCCATAAATACCCAGGACCTCTGACAAAGAAATAACCAGTATCTGAAGGTCTAGTTACCTGCATATCCCCAAACCCTCTCACAGGTGGATGTCCTAGTAACTGACAAAGGCATGGCATCCTATGCGGTCGCCGGCGTCACAGACTTTCAGGGTTGATGATACGATTCCCAGAAGGAGTGGCATCATCAAATCCTGAAGAGGCCTCACTTAGCCAACTTCCAAATGATCGGTCCCCAGAGTCGACAATTCAACTAACCAGCAACCCACGCCAACCAAAGGAAGGGGCAGGAGGCCAACCAGAGGAACCTCGTCTGAGTGTAGATTTCGCGGGACACCAAAGCAAGCAAAGCAAGCGGGCGCCAACTAATCTCTACTCTAAGTTTAAGGTGCACTCAAGCCCAGGTCCGGCTTCTCACTCAGTATCAGAACACCCGTCACACCCCAATACAGTAATAATAATCAATATATATAATGCTGAAAATAACGGTCAAAAATATAAACCCATACAACATCCTCGACGGGAAAACAAGCGTTAGGATTGACTCTCTTAAGGGACGTTGGATCCCAAATGCATAAGGACTATCACAGTCCTTAGCAGCCAGGGGACGTTGGATCCCCAGCAGAGTCGCCAGCTGTCGCTACTGCGAAAATCGGCGCCGGCTTGACAGAAGAGTCGCCACCGTGCGTTATTTATCCCACAGGAGGGAAAGGAAACGCTCAGAGTAAACCTCGCACAACACGGGAAAGGTATGGTCGTCGCAACCAAAACCTGGATTCGGAGTCGGTTACGCAAGGGGAAGGTATTAGCACCCCTCACGTCCGTCGTACTCGACGGGATCCACGCTTGTTTTCGGGTATGGATTGTTATTCTATCTAAACTAAAGGTTAAGGGTTAAAAAGAAAATAAAATGAAAATAAAAATGACTCGGCAAAGTATCGCACTTTATGCCTACGTATTCCCGCCTGGAACGAGAAATCAGAGTCAACGTAGTTCGCCTACCTACGGGAAAGGAGGGGAAGGTTGCTCGCTAGGATATCGCATCCTATGCCTACGTACTTTCATACAGCATGAAAGATCAGAGCAAACGTAGTTCGGGCCACGGAAGACACAGGTCTGTCTTGATTGATTTTATTCCTTCTGAAAAAGGTTTTTCTGATTGACAGTCCCAGCGGACAAAAATGACATCTTGATGAGTTCGCATTCTTTTACGGAAGAAGTGTCTTTTATGGTGTTTGAAATCTTTATGGTGTTTTTCTGTTTGTTTTGAGGAAGAAGAGACAGAACTCTAACCTACGGTTGCGAAGGGAATCAAACTATCCTAATGTTGTCATGCATGGGTTAAGACCTAGTGTCTATCATGCTCCTCTCCTGCACAGAGAGAAACAGAGATCCTAAGGGAATTGGCAACAACAGAAACAACATCAGATATATACAGTAAAGCAGTAAAATGCATGGATGCAACAATACAAGCGAGGCAAGGGAGTCCCACTCAACCTCGAACCTGGAAAACAATAGGCAAAAATGAACAGGATTCACTTTCAACCCAGCAGGGTAAACAACAAACAATACAGTCATGGAAACCAATCAATACATCAGAAATGAAATACAGCAATAATAAACAGCTACAGCAGCTCTGCATCAATACCCATCTTCAAGTCATCTCCAATCAATTACAAGCTTCAGCCAGCATCAATCTCCATCCCCACAGTCTGCAAGCAAGGGCTTTGGTTGTCAATCTTCAGTCTACAATGGCTTTTCTTCAAGTCCTATCCTCCAAGCTGAGGAATCAATCACCAGAGTGAATTGGGTGTTGAGCAATTAGTTGACTACCAATGGTGGCAAACCAACTGCTATTAACACATAAGACATTTTCTCTCAAGAGTTCTACCCCTTAGACAGTAGCACCAAGCCTTCCAAAGGAAGGGGGTGGATGTCTTAGAGAGACTCTGTATCACAGAGAGGAATGGAGGCAGTCAAAACCTTCCATGTTTGAGAATCAAGCTTTCTAATCTAGAGCTCTGCCTAGCTCCTAAACCCTAATCTCCTCAACAGCTGCTAGCAGGGATCTCCTCTTCAACTCTGGAAGTTGATCTTCAAGCTCTGGATCTCCAATGGCTTCATCTTCACAAGTCTTCAGCTCTCCCAAATCCCCAAGCAATCCCAATACCCAAACAAACAAGCAATAATCCCCAGAGGGCACACCACACCAGTCAATCCAATATATACAGTATATTAATAGCAGTAGGGGAATCCTGATTTTTCTAAGGGGATCTAATAACTACCCATAGCCCCTATAGTCCCATAGCTAAACTATTTAATCCCTAAGCCCTAAGGGAAATAAACTAATTCACCTTAAGTTATCACTTAAAACCCTAATTTGTTCATGTTGTTCACACCTAAACTAAACACCTAAAATTAAGTCCTAAAAATGGGAAATAAATTGTATCTACAAGTTGTATATCTAAACTAAACAACCTAAAAAGAATGGACAAAAAATATTAAAGCAACTAGTAGAACAAAAATTATCAAAATCATGTATGAAATTAAACTATTTAAAATGCTATTTATTTGGAAAATATGGGAAAAATATCAAATGAAAAATAAAATGCAATTTTTATTTTTTATAATTTTCTAGACTCTTTAAAGAAAATTATGCAAAAAGAATTATTAAAAAATAATGTTTTTATGATTTATTGTGATTTTTAGAAAATGCATGAAAATGAAAAGAAATTAAGAATTAAAACATAAAGAAAATAGAAAGAGAGGGTGAGAAAAGCAAGGGCGCTTAGTTATTTTTCCAGGTGGGCCACAGGACAGGGGGTGCGAATAGAATAAAGAGGTAGGCCCAGCGCGCTTCAGAATATCACCAAAAAACCAAAAACCTCAGAACGGTGCAAATAGAATGAATTCCAGTTCATTTACGTTGGGCTTGATTATTGGGGGTGTCATTAGTAATGAAATTCAAGGCCCACTCAGAACACTTAAATGAAACGGGGCGTTTTGATGCCCAGAGCTTCCCTCCGTTTCTCATTTTAAATCGCGTTCGTTGGATCAGATTCCCAGTCAAGGTCAACAACCCCATCGTGTGGCTTAGACCTCATCTTCAACCTTGAGCAACCCTAGGGTTTCAGAAAACCCTAACCATGCACGATCTTGCACACCTCTGTTCTCCCTCATACCTCCATGGATTCACACGATTCCAAGAGCAAACTTGGTCCATTTTCTTCCCTCTACACAACCATGATAATAACTCTTTCTAAAATCCCCTCAAAATACAAACCCGATAGAGGCAACAGGTAGGATCCACCATGAACACCTGTGATCAAATGCTCCAATTCTCTTCAATCTTTATCCTAGCTTAATCTACATTTCATGCTGATCTTAACATGCTAATCCAACAAGATTTTCGTGCCTTATCCTAATAATTACAAGCTCTAACAGATTTGGTGCACTGTACTCAACCTTCATGAAACCTCCCCAAATTCATCAAAATCAATCATCTGCTTATGCTTAACCATTCTAACCTAATGACTAACCATAATTCTAGCTAATTCAGCCAATTCGAAAGAAACTAACCTGGTGCAAAAATGGTGGAAACAGGTATGGAGACCTTTGAATCTGATGCTTGCAGTGATTGGAACTTGTTTAGTAACCTTGATGATGGATTCTGTATGCAATATCTTTTGTGTAAACTCCTTGAATTTTGTTCTTGAAACCTTCTTGCAAATTGGATGATGGAGATGAATGGTACAATTCTTGATCAATTCAGCCAATTCTTGATGTGAATTATGATGCTTGGATGATGATGATGAAGATTCAATCAGAAAATGTGAAGATTGATGGAGATTTGGGAGAGTTTGTGATGCTTTTGCAAATTGGAGAAAGTGTGTATAACTTGGGGTTTTGAGAAAATGCAATCACCAACCATGGCATGAACCATCTCTTATCAATATATAGGTGATGTTAGAACCTCCTAGAAACTTGGAGAAGCTTCCCTTGCACAAATTCCCTTGGATTTGGTTTATGTATCTTCCATTACAAGCAACCATGGATAACTCACAAAATATAAACTAAGCTCAAAATTCCACTTTAGCCAATGTCTTTAAAATGATCTTTCCATTCAAAATGACCTATAATTTTGCTTCATTTGGCCAAGATATGAAAAATCTCATTTTTAAGTCCATTTTTATTCATTAAATCCAACAATTTTGAAACCTTGTGCTATGAATCTTTCCAATCTCTCATGGTCACTTTTCTAGACTCAAAATGTCATTTGGAACAAGTTTTATGTTGTAAAGTTTTCCATTTGAAGCTTCCTTGTATGAGTTTTGGGCATAGGTTGAAATGACCTGTAATTCTCAAATGACCAAAATACCCTTTGCTTGCCAAGACCATAAGTAGAGTTCCACACATCATATGAAGGCATACTATACCATTATAGAAATATAAGACAATGAGGAACAACTCTTATGTTGACCATAAATTTATTTGAAATATCCTTGAGGGGTAAAAATTGCTTGGAAGTCAAATCATTTTTACAGACAAAATTTCAGATACCTCAGATGACCTGTAACTTGCAAGGACCATAACTTGAGTTCTATAAATCTCCTTAATATCTTCCACCACTCAAATTAAAGGTCTTGAGATCCTCTACAAGTTCCATGTTGGCCAAGGATCCATTTGAAGCTTGCATTTTGACTTATCTTGCTTGGAAATTTGACCTAAACTAGGGGATTTTACATAGAAACCCTAATTTAGAACCTCCTCTTCTCCTTGATTTCTCTTGATTTCTTCTTAGCATAACAACATATCCTTATTCTCCATGTCGCATGATGAACCCCACATCTCCTTAATAGCCCTCAATGCCTTTCCATTAGTCAATTGACCTAGAGTTGACCCAGGGTTGACCCAGATGAAACCCTAGTTGACTGTCTTCAACTGCAATACTTGTGACCACATTAATGACTTGTTTTCTTCTCCAAATTACTTTCTAAATCCCCCAAGATGTCTAGATACTCCCCATGCTCAGCCCACAACTCACACTTTCTTTGTTGATCCTCAGACATTCTCAGATAGGAGATATACTCAATGCTTGATCTAATGACTTCTCCACCTTTCCAATTCTTTTCTGGTGACTTGAATGAGATTGAATTTGAAGAATAACCTCTTGATAAGCCTCTAGAGATGAGAATAATGGTTGGTCCCTTGTTGGATAACTTGCTATGCTTATGCTATACAGATGGTTAGGCTATGTTCATGACTTTATATGCAAATGCTAATGATATTGAAACATAAACCAAGTGATTAAGGTTGAGCAAATTTTAGGGTGCAACATTCTGGAAGTCCGTCCAGGGCCTTTTTCCTCAGTGGAGTTGGCTCTGTCTCTTCATCATTTATTTTGCTGAAGTGGTTCCTGTGCATTTGCGTAGCATCCTCCCAAACGCGTAGCATTTCCATTTTGTATAGAGCATTACTCCATATTCAAACATGTGCATTTGAAAGATAAGTCAGGTTGTTACCTCTTGTTTTCAGGTGTATCTCCAATAGACATTGGTGTTTCTTCTTTAGCCCGTGCGGTATTCAGAACCTGGCTATCACCGGTTTACTTTTTTAGCATGTGAGGTATCCAGACCCCGGCTTCCTCCAGTTTGTTGCTTTAGCCCGTGTGGTATCCAAACCCCAACTATCACCGGTTTACTTCTTTAGCCCATGCAGTATCCAGACCTCGGCTTCCACCGGTTTACTTCTTTAGCCCGTGCGGTATCCAGACCCCGGCTTCCACCGGTTTACTTCTTTAGCCCGTGTGGTATCCAGACCCCGGCTTCCTCCGATTTATTGCTTTATCCCGTGCGGTATCCAGACCTCGGCTTCCACCGGTTTACTTCTTTAGATCGTGCGGTATCTAGACCCCGGCTTCCACCGGTTTTATTGGCTCAAGCCCGTGCGGCTTCCAAACCCTGGCTTTCACTATTTTATTTGTTCAGGCCCGTGTGGTTTCTAGACCCCGACTCCCACTGTTTTATTTGTTCAAGCCCGAGCAGTATCCAGACCCTGGCTTACACTATTTGATTCTTGAGCCTGTGCGGTATCCAGACCCCCGCCAATGTTTTATCCTGCCTGCGTGGTATCTAGACCTCGGCAGATTATAAAATTTTCTCTCGCCTGTGCGATATCCAGACCCCGGCAGATTGTGATGTCTTTAACGGATGCGTTCATCTTATCTCATTTTCCCCCAACAAAGTTTATTAGTTATGACTATTAATTATAGTTTCTTTTTGCGGTTAGCCAATTTCTGGGTTTTTGGTATTCAACCTTCTTCTACCTTGAAGTTTTGAAAGTCGTTCGCTTTTCATCCTTTCAGGTCCAAGTCATTTGAATAGGGGCAGCTGTTGTACCCCAAAATTGGACCAACCCTTTTCTTACTTGGCTTATGTTTCTTTTCATTTTAAAATTTTTCATTTGCATAGCATTTGTTCTTAACAAGGGATCAAGAGTTTGTTTATGGTGCCATTCAAGAGGAGAGTCTTCTTGGTTCAAGCATGGGCATTTGTACAAGTCATCAGGGTTTCATCACCATGAAGTTGTCAAAGCTCCTTAAGAGGAGAGGTTTGCCATACCTTTTAATCTGAGGACCATCAGAGGGATATCAAGAGTTCATGAGGTCTCTATATTGGATAAGACATGGTTCAAAAGTCCATTGAGCACCTTAGGGGTCATTGTAGAGTTTGAGTAGTCATTCAATTCATCTGCAAAGGGCATAGACAAAGGACATGGAACTAGGGTTTCATCTGGTCAACTCAAGGTCAACTGTGGACTTGAGGAGGTTTGCAACTTAGTTCTAAGTCATTGAGGCCATGGGAAGTCATTTTAAAGCATCTAGGATGTCATGACAAGGTCAAATCAAGAGGAATCAAGAGTTCAAGAAGTTACTAAATTAGGGTTTCAAATGATTTCAATGTAAAATTCCCTTCTTTAGCACCCAACTTCAAGGACATTTTCCTCTATGATGAAAGTCTAATATCATTTTCATGAAAACATGAAACTTGTAAGGCATGTTCCAAGCTTTCTTTTAAGTACAATAACTCATCCATTGAGTCTGTACATCTCAAGTTATGATGCCAACAAGTTAGGGTTCTCAGATGAATAAAGTTTTGGTCAACTTAAAGTCAACTCACTTCCAAGGCATTTTTGGCATAGAATAAAGTTTCTCCTCAACTTCAAGTGAACATGAAGTTGTTTCTTATGATCTTAGCTTTCCAAAAATTCCTATAAGTCCTTTTTATCATGTTTACATCTCAAGTTATGGACCTCACAAGGCAAGGGCATTTTAGGAAAGTTCATTATAGGTCATTTGTTTCAATGGTCAATTTCATGAGCTTATGGACCTCAAATGCAATTCCAACCAACATGAAACTTGTGCCTAAGAGTCTTATCTCCATCATTGAACTCAAAATTCATGAAGATTGGTGGATTATGTGGCCATATGGAGCATTTTTAAGGGGAAATTTTGGTTTTTGGTCATGGTTTGAGTACCTTACATTATAAGTCATCTTTGCTTCATATTTTGATTCATTTCACACCATTAAATGCCCAAAAGAAGTTTGCCACATTTGAACCAACATGTTTAAGTCATCATGTGCCATATTTTCAAATTTCTTACTCAAAAAGTAATGAATTCAAACTTGGTGTATGGAATGTTTACAAACCCAAAATTATTCCAATTCATTTCTACACCATGTACTTGATTGATTGCTGACCCAAAAGGATGTGTACATGGCCAACCCGTGTGTATGCATGAAAATTAATTTTGGAAGGAAAGTTTTGAAATTGCATGATTCCACCATTATGGGCCTGCATGACTATCAGAAACCCATTATATAAAAAGATTTTAGTTGCCCTAATGGCTCAGAAGAGGTTGCTTGCGTAGGAGAGGAGAGAATTGCTCAAGATTTTCTCAACATTTTCCATTTTTGAATCTCACTTTTTTTTGCAAATCAACTTCAATTGGTGCTTGAATCTTCTTCATCAGACCTCAAGGAGTGGATTAGAAGCAAGAGCTTGTAGCTTGTAAGCATTTCAAGAGCCAACAGAGCTGCTCCGTTCAGTAAGTTTCCACCTCCAATCTCTCTCATTCTAGGCATGTTTTAGGGACATTCTGGGTTGCATCTGAAGCCCTACCTATGGTAGGCCATGTTTGAACCATTGTTGTGCTTGTTTGATGAAGTTTCAGATCATGCTTTCATTTATTCAAGCTTTCGATTCTCCTTATTTATGAACCTTTTTGAAAATCCAAGGGTAGATTCATGATCCTTGTAGCTCTAGCTTTCGAATGGTACAAGAGTTTACCATTTTTATGGAGTTTTGAACCCTGAGCTTCGGCGAGCTGGCCGGAGAAGACGACCAGAGCCCTAGCTTCGGCGTCTGGTTCATTCCACGTTCAAAGCTGAGTTGGATGCGTGGACTTGTTGACATGCTTGTGTGTTTCGTTTCAATTGTCTTGACCAGATGCCACGCACGCGTTGAAATCTAGCTGGATTAATGAAATGGTGCGTTTCATGGTTTAAACTGAGTCAGGGTCAATTGGGCTCAGAGTGATATTCACGCCCCCCTTAACCAAAACCCAATTGTGCTTTTGCCTGTTTGCAGTTCATTTTGGTTTTTACTATCACACCCCCTTTGCTATTTCAATTTATTTTACTTTATTTCTTTTACTGTTTTCATTTTAATTTATTAAAAACAGTTCCAATTATCAGAAAATTCCATAAAATTTGTTTTCAATTATTTCAAGATGTTATTTAATTTTCTATTGTTTATATTTTAGATTTTATTTTTATTTGCCATTTTATTTTAATTGCGCAATTAAAAGTGTTTTATGATGTGCATCCTAACTTAATCATGGCCATTGACCTTCATTCAAATACCCCCTATGACCAAACTTTTTATCCCACTTAGGTGATGGATTGAAGGCGTTTTGAGGGCTGGTTTGAGTCATTGTTGATCAATTTTCATTTAGCTTTGAGTTGTTTTTCTTGTCCCTCAACTCATGCTTGATAAGGTGGAGAACCCTTGATAATTTATTTATTTGGGTGATGCCTTGAGATTAGTTTGACTTTGAAACTTTGGTTTCTGTTTGCCAGTTGACTTAGCTACTTTGTGCTTTTTATTTGGAATTTATTGAACATATCTTCTATTTTTGATGAAGCTTGCAAGTCAAGTCATCTTAGAAGAGGTTCATACAAACTAGTTTGACCTAGTTCCTTTGGGAGGTGACTTTTATGGATCCCATATGCACCCTATGATCTTTGATGTTTTTTTATAACATGATTAAGGTGCTGGTTCTTTGGTTTTAGTTCATACATTTGTGTAACTTGTTTTATAAGTTACATTTGTGTAACTTGGACGGCAAGCACATGTTTCTAAGTGTTGATTTTGTGAAGGAACCTTGTTTCTTTCACTTGCCATGACTTGATAGATGGTTGTGTTTTGTTTATATTCTTGTTTTGAGCTTTCTTCTTGTTGGTTCACTTCTCCCCCATTTTCTTTGACCATCATTCAAGGTGATTTGGTGTTCATGTTTATGCTTTAAGTTTGTCTTGAATGATGTATCACTTCTTGCACTTGTTTGCTCTATCTTTCTTCATGATCAATTTGATTTGTTTGGTTGAGATAATATACATGTGTTTGCCGCCCAAGCTTTTTTCTCCCATCCCTTCCTTTGATCATGACTTGTGTCTTTGATTTATGCTTAGCTTTTGTTAAGTGATTGATGTTTGAATGGTTGTAGGAGTTGTTACTTCTCACATTTCATCTCACTCCTCTTTGACTTGTTCAAGCCAACTTGTTTGAATAATTTATTTTATTGCATCATTGGAGTTTTGCATCTCATCTTTTCACCTTTGTATATCATGTTTGCATTGCTTTTGACTTGTTCGAGTCAACTTCTTCTCATTCTTCATTTCATCTGTGATTGAATTATCTGTTGTTTACTTGGTCTTTTGCCATGATCCCTTAGGATTCCTAGTCCCTCTGTTTAAGATGGGAGTAGGAGAGACATTAGGTGTTCAATCCTTATGCATGATAACATTAGGGTTCAGTTTCCCCATAGAGTTTGTGTCTTCTCTTCTCATCTCTTAACACCTTAAGACACCTAATAAAGGATAATAAGTGTTGTACGCTATGAGCCTTAAGTACTTGGGAAATGATGGTTGGGGGGCCTCCTCTCAACTATCTAGAGTGTTTAGCATATGCCCTTTGGGAGATATGCGACGCATTCACTCTCAAGTCATAGTCTTTAGTGCAACATGATTTACAAACTTAATTCAATTCACTTCTTGTTTGAAAAACACAAAACAAAACATCAAACCCTTTTATCCTTCGGGATTAATTTAAAGTCATTTTCAGGAAGAGTATGTTAAGTCTTTGTTCTACAGCAAACAGGTAACGCCTAAGTCTCCAATGGTCGAGCAACAATACACCTAACTGCTAGAATGAAGTTTTAACCCTACTTAGTTAAAACACTTGAACCAGTCTGTGGTCGTGTCGGCCCGAACTACGTTTGCTCTGATTTCTCGTACCAGACGAGGATACGTAGACACAAGACGTCGATGTCTTGACGAGCAACCTTCCCCACCTTCACCCGTAGTTTTACGAACTACATTGACTCTGACTTTCCCATTGCACAAGGGAATACGTAGGCATAGAGCGGCGATGCTCTATCGAGTATCTTTTCTTTCCCTTTGTCCTTGTGAGCCAGCCTTTTGATAAATTAATACCCTTTTAGATAGACAACAAGTATGGATCCCGTTGAGTACAACGGACGTGAGGGGTGCTCATACCTTCCCCTTGCGTAACTGACTCCCGAACCTGAGATTTGGTTGCGATGACCTATCTTTTCCCTTTTTCGTAGGTGTTCTCTGATCGTTTCTTTTCCCCTCTCTTTGGGATAAATAATAAATGGTGGCGACTCTTTTGTCTTTCCCATCCCTCTTTTTCACGGTAGCGACAACCTCCAACCAGAAGGACATCGAGGCCTGGAAGCAACAACTCAAGGAGCTACAAACCAAAATTTTCGACGCTGAAAAACGCAACCTTGAGTTACAAAACTTCGATGACACTAAAATGGCCAAAGAGCTAAAGAGTGCCATACACCTTACTGATGCAGCTCAGAGATTCAAAAGAGAACTTGCAGCAGCTAGGCTTGACGAATCTTTGTATGAGGCTCGCCTCAAGCATCATATGGATACCTTTGCTCAGTTGAAGTTGAAACCTCCTTTCTAATGTCCTCATGACCTTTGTTTGTAATGTTGTTTAACTATCATTTATTTCTTGGCCTCTTTAAGGCCTTTATGTAATGACAATCTCATGCTTCTAGCATTTAAATTAATCATTTTCACTTCACCATTAATTCTTTTGACCCACAATTTTATGGCGTATATTATGATGTGTTTTATCTATGGCCTCAAATTTGAGTCAACTTTGCAATTAAGGCATTCTGCCTCTTTTTTGGAAAATATAAAATTTTCAACTCGACTTAATGCTCCAACGGCATAAGCTTCTAGCTTTAAATCATATTTATAGCGTAGCCCTCAGGCATACTCCCAAGACCAACCCACGTGTCTCCACTGTTTGAATGGCCACTCTAAACCAAGTTTCGCCTCTATAAAATCTCTTTCTCAAGAACCATGTCTTGCATCCATAGAAGCAAGCATGAGTAACCCTTCAGAAAAATCAACAATCAAGGCAAAAGCTAAATAGGCAAAGAAGCCTGAGGTGACAAAGAAGGCTAAGGAAACACAAAAACCTGAAGCCTCTACTAGAGTAATTTCTCGTGCAAAGAAGAGCGAAACAAGATGAAAATCCCTAAGAAAGGGCGTTCCAACACCAATAACGCTGATGATGGAGCTGATTAAGATTACATGGATTTCCTCAAGTCCACTAATTGGAGAGATTATGAGTAATCTTTGCTTGATTTATAGATTGTTACGTTGATTCTCCTTTACTTTGTATGTCATGTTAGACTTATTTGGCCTATTTTGGCTTTCATGCCATTAAATAAAACTTATGCTTTGATATGAACCTCTTGCAAGATAGGCCTATATTTTTTCAAATATTTGCCATTTACTTTCAAGATTCTTTTATCTTTGTCTAACTCTTCAACCTCATAAGCCCCATTGGAGAATACTTGTACGACTTGAAATAGACCTTCCCATTTAGGAGACCATTTGCCTAATATTCTGTCTTTTTGATCCATAGGCAAAATCACTTTCCAAACTAAATCCCCACATAAATAAGATTTAGACTTAACCTTTTTGTTGTAGGATTATTCGACCTTTTTCTTTTGTCTCCTTACTAACTCTAAGGCTTTAAGCCTTTCTTCGTCCAAATCCACTAATTCGTCCATAATCATTGCCTAATAAGATTCATAAGGGATCTCATGAAGTCTTTGAATTCTTACATATTGCAAACATATCTCAACAGGCAATACTGCATCATGACCAAAGGTAAGTTGAAATGGAGTAGTATTAGTAGCCTCCTTAGGGGAATTTCGACATGCCCAAAGGACCTGGTCTAATGTCTTATGCCAATTTCTAGGCTTCTTTCCCACATGCCTCTTAATCAGTCCAATCACCACCTTGTTGGCAGCTTCGACTTGCTCATTCGCCTGAGCATAATAAGGCGTAGAAGTCAAAAGTTTGAAACCTATTTCTTTAGCAAATTCCTGCATATTTCGACCAGTAAACATTAATCCTTGATGTATGGTAATTGTTTATGGAATGCCAAATCTGTAAATAATGTCATTTTGGATGAATTCAATAACATCTTCTTGACCTACGTTTGCCAATGATATTGCTTCAATCCATTTGGTGAAATAGTCAATACCCATCAAAATATATCTTTGGTTCTTTGAAGATGATGGTCGAATCTCTCCCACTATATCCAAAGCCCATCCTCTGAAAGGCCATGGTTTCACTATGGAGTGCAATTCACTTGTAGGGATATGTTGTATGCCATCATGAATCTGACACTCTTGGCAACCCTTGGCGAACTCTATGCAATCTTTCAGCAGAGTAGACCAATACATGCCATGTTGAAACAACAACCATTTCATTTTATGGTCAACTTGGTGTGCTCCACATGCCCTACTATGGACTGTCGAAAGAGCCAAATATGCCTCTATTTCACTAAGGCATTTCAATAAGACTCCCTCAGGGGTCTTCTTAAATAATTCATTACCCATAAGTATATAACTTAAGGCTTGATACCTAACTTTTCGTTTCGTAGAAGCCATTGGATTTTGTAGGTATTCGACTATAGGCTTTCTCCAGTCTTTATCTGTTAGACCATCTATAGCAAAAATTTCGCCATCCATGCACCCAAGCTTAGTTGTTTCTAAATCTGATGGGCACAATCCAACAGCCACCACTTTCCATCTTGCTTCAATTACTTCCTGAAGGTTTTCCTTCGACACTTTGTATCCAGAGGCAATTTGGGCTAAGTCATTAGCAACTTGATTTTCTATTCTGGGTATATATTGGATGACCACTACTTCAAATTTCTTTAATATCCTATTCGCTATCACAAAGTACATAATGAGATTTTCTTTAACACATTTATATTCCTTTGTGATTTACTTTACAACCAGCTCTTAGTCTCCCATTATTTCGACTCTAGTTGCCCCCAATTCTAACAAAATTTCAAGGCCAGCATAGAGCAAGGCCCTTTGACCCTGTATTTAAATTTTGTTGGAATTTTTTCAGGAGAAATAATGAATATACCCACTCATGTTCCATTTTTATGGCTTGATCCATCAAAGTATAACTTCCAGGATTTCAGTTCAACATGATTTAAATCATTTTCATTTATAGAATGATCAACTATAAAGTCTGCCACTATTTGCCCTTTCACAGCCTTTAAAGGTTGATATGTTAAAGAATATTTTGTTAATGCTAATGCCCATTTGCCAATTCAACTATGCAAAATAGGTTTAGATAACATATGTTTTACAACATCAAAATGAGACAAAACATACACATCAACAGGCTTTATATATTGCTTTAATTTAGTACAAGAGAAATACAAGAATAAACATAACTTTTCAATCATGTTATACCTAGTTTCTGCATCATTTAAAACTCTACTAAGATGATAAATGGCTCTTTCGACTCCATTTTCATCTTCTTGAGCTAACATGCTCCCTAAAGTTTTATCTGATGCAGCTATATACAATCTCATACTTTTATTTCTACAAGGTGGTGACAGAATTGGAGGGTGACTTAGGTACTCCTTGATCTTGTCGAAGGCTTCCTGTTGTAATTGCCCCCACTCAAAACCATCTTTGTTGAAACAAAGCAATGGTGAAAAAGCATGTGTTTTGCCACTCTGGTTAGATATAAACCTTCTTAGGAAGTTGATCTTGCCCAGCAACGACTGCAACTCCTTTTTTGTTGATGGCGCTTTCGCCTCTGTTATGGCTTTGGTTTTATTTTGATTTATTTCGATCCCCTTTTTGTGGACCACAAAGCCTAGAAAATCCTCTGCCTGCACACAAAACGCACATTTAAGAGGATTCATTTTAAGACCATATTTTCTCATCCTTAAAAAGGACTGTCGAAGATGGTCAATATGAATCTTCCCAAAAATAGATTTTATAACAATATCATCAATGTAAATTTGCATGAAAGTATCTACAAAATCACGGAAGATTGAATTCATTTCCCTTTGATAAGTGGCACCAACATTTTTAAGACCAAAAGGCATTACTACCCATTCATAGGTGCCTAAAGCCCCAGGACATCTAAAAGCAGTTTTAGGAATGTCGTACTCCAAATTTTACCCTTAGATCACTAATCATCTCGCATTTCTTTTTGTTCCATTTTTCATTTTTTTACTAATCGCTAACCGGTTTTTCTTAGTTGTGCGTTTTGCAGGTGAGTTAAAAGTGGACTCGAAAGTCCATCTAGTCGGGTTGAACCTACATAGAGATAAGGATCTTAAACGTTCACAGATTGGTCATCAATATTGTTCTGAGCCTCGATGTAAGGATTCACATCTCGATTGCCAATACTCAAAATTTAAGATAATCAGAGGTTCATAGTGTGCAATTTAACGACAAGAGTACAGATTCGGAGAATTGAGGTTCGAGGCAAGATTATCATTCTTTGGTTGGGTTAAGATTACATGAAGTGTGTTTTTTCTTTGGCTATGGTATGGGGTAGGATGGAAAGATTGCGTCAAGTTTATATTGGATGTCAGTTAATTTCAAGTGATTACAAGCTATCAAAGGTTTCGAAGTCGGATTACGAAGTTTAAAGCTTATTTGTAATAAGATTATGGCTCATATTTAATTTCATAAGAATCAAGTTCGCAGTTGATGCAAAAGATTTGAAATTCGTATTTTTATTCAAAAAAAAATGGAATTCTTATACATTTCAAGTTTATTTCTATTACAAGAATACAAGTTACACATTTTTGGTATTACAAATTCAAGTTCAAGTTCTAAAAAAATTTCTAAAGGTCCTAAGACTATTGTCTTCAGACTATGTCTTCGAACTTCCAACTACTGCAATCTTCAAGCTTCAAACAACCTGCAAATAAGCGAAAATGGTTAGAATTGTAGACATTCCAAAAAAGCGGATTTTTTTTTTCAGACCCTCAGAGTATATTCATCATTAGGTCCGGGAGGGGCAACAATTGAACGCTACCAAACCTCCCGTTTTATTTTTGATAAGCCTCAGGCCCAAGACCGGCAGTTTCTATTTTTGTTAGAGAGAGAGAGAGAGAGAGAGAGAGAGAGAGAGAGAGAGAGAGAGAGAGAGAGAGAGAGAGAGAGAGAGAGAGGAGGAGTTTTTGGGGAAAAATGACTTTATCCAAACAAGTCCTTAATAAAATCCAACCGTCATTTTTTCCATCAGTAAAGAAAATCCAACAAGACGATGGTGCGGATCTAGAAGGGGGGGGGGGTGAATAGATCCCTTATTAAAAAATCAGTCGGCGCTACCAATAAAATTGGTTTTAAAATTTTGTTTAATTTGCGGGAGCGGCCATGGAAAAATTACCGTCTATAACGAACCGTTACTAGAAAATTGGATATGCGTCTAGCCTATGGAAATTGATAATGAGTAAAGAGAATCACCATGCTAGTCACACTATTAATTGATTTATATCACTACTTGGTATGACTAGTTCCAATGCCTAAAAATGCCAACAAAATAAATGGACAGCACACGAGAATTTTGGTTCAGACAATTTATCAAACACTTGGCGTGCGGAGCACTCCAAGTGAGTTCGGCTTTGAGTAAGTAGCTTTAGTTTCCTTGTACAATAAACTATTGTACTAGAGTCAGAATCAATTCAACACTTACTTAAAACAGACCTAAATTTGATGAAATTGTTTGTACGGAAATCACGCGAATATTAAGCAAAATGAAAATGCGTAAAGTAAAAGGCACAAAGATTTATTGAGGCAGCTCCCCCGCCGTCCTCGCTTCAAGGTACATCTGCCCTCAATTCTAACAATAGAATTAAGCTCGTATAATATAAATGTAACCTGTTGTTGAATCGTTTATACAAGAATAGAATAGCAAATGCACAAACAAACTCCCTTGTTGTTGAAGATGCTTTCTCTTCTTGTCCCTTGATTCGAGTCGAATCAAGTCCTTCGATAGTTTGTGTTGAACTTCCGATTACAGCTCCTTGGTTGAACAACCTTGCGTTTTCAAACCCCAGCGGCTAATCTCAAACACTCACTAATCGAACCCGAACCTCTCCTTCACAATTCACCGATTACCGCTACTAGACAGACGGAACCCACCGCTCATCGATCACCTTCGCTCAGCTGAATATATGTTGAGAAGATTCGTACCAAAAACCCCCCAAATTCATTGAATCTTGGAGGACAAAACCCTCAAGGTTTTATTCAAGAAAAACCTGCCAGAATATCAACCCGAACCGGATTCCCAATTAACGGCTTTGGACGTTATCACTTTAAACAATCCATAATGCACAACAAAGATTATTGTGTGTGATTGTTGTGGTATGAAATGTAGAAGATGAAGATGATGAGAACTAATATCAACTCTTTCACTTTTCTTGTTTTCCAATTGATTCAACTTTTTTTGAAATGATTTGAGCAACTTTCTATTTATATATGCCAAAATAACAGACAAAACCACTTTTCAAAATAAGTGGACAGACCAAAATTATGCAGTAAAACAGCGAACGGTCGACCATACGAAAGGAAGGGTCGACCTGAGCTACCCCAAGCAAAACAGATTATGCAAAATAACAAGTTATGCGTCGACCAAAATAGGACCATGCGTCGACGCAAAGTCTGCATTTTTAGACAAACAGAAATGACAACCGTATGCATCGACCGGTAGGTCGATGTGCGCCAACCCGAAGAAAATGCAAGTTTGAGACACTTCCTATGAGTCGGCCGGAGCAAATGAGTGGTCGACTCAAAGACCTGTATTTTACAAAAATGCCTAATTTGATGTTTTTGACTCTTCTAGGTGCAACTTAGCACCAATGATATCTGACTCGTATGACGCTAATTTGATGACATAACATGCAAGCAAATGAGACATGAGAGATAAGGTATGCTTATGCATTATGGTGATGACGCCAAATATCGATTCTTTCATGTGGTTGCGTTTTGACATCATCGAAACACGCATGTATAGTATATGAGGCTTTGCCCTCACACTAATGATGTCATTAAGTATGGGGAACAGTGAGGATGTGACTTCAAAGACATGCAAAGGTCATGAGAGGCGTCGAAACAGAGTATAAAAAAATGTCATTTTCTCTAGAGGTCGAAAGTGACATTTTTGGGGGGCAATTTGTTAGCCTTGAATTTCGACGCCCATGTGGAAACGTTAGGTTTTTATGTTAAGACAATATATTTTACTATGGTAATGCTGCGGGGGTTTCGACCAGAAGAAAGACGACTCGACAGACAAGAATCTTTAAAGTTTAAATTTGATTTCTAGAGGGAAATACAATTATTTTACGCCAATAGAAGGAGGCACATGGCACTGTTTCAAGTAATCAAAGCATGCAGAGTGACATTTGTTTTAATCTAGTCCATTGAGTCATTAGGAGCGGTTATTTCGACTGCCTATAAATAGTGGCTCAGTTTAGGATTTTAGTGGTGTTCATTTTGTACAAGTTACTCAGAAAATTACTCAAAGCATCCAAGTCAAAGTGAGAAAAGAGTTATAACTGAGAATGTACGTGTCAAAACACCATCTTTTATCGTAACGCATTAAAGTTCTTCTTTTCTTTCATAAGAATCTTCCTTTACTTATTTGCTTTTATTCAAGTTATATTTTTCGGTCTTTACCTTTTACTTCGAGTTGCTATCTTCTTCGCCCCAAATGTCTTTCATTTTCTACTTGTTTTATTGCCAAAATTTTTTTTTATATTTTTTAATACTGTCGAAGTATTTGTCCTTCTCGTTTAGATTTCGTTTGGTTTTAAACTCATATTAGCTATGTCCTAGGATTTAGTGTGGTCGATCCTCCAAATTTCACGGTGAATAGTTGTATCTAGTGTCAGTTCTAGAGATTTAAATCATGTCATAGATGCTTAATTTTCCCCATTGGATTTTCTCTTGAGTAGAAATTTGTCTAGCCAAGCAAGGTATTCTTTGTTTTAAGTAGGAGGCACAGATTGAAAGACACGCGCATGTTTTCCATAAAGGATAGGTCGAGAGAGCGTTCTTCGAACGCTAAGGGCATAATAATTGAATAACATTGGAAGAATTTCTTGACTTTCCCAGTATTTGACTTTGCAGTCGGGTATTTTTCTAAGAAAGTAAATAACTTATCAGACAGAGAAAAAAGAACAAGTACTTGGCTAGCTCAAATGGTGATTTATTTTCCTTTTCCATTGGTGTTTCGGGTACGAAATCTCTACCCTTTTCATCTTCTTTTGGTGAAATCGTGAACGTCACCTAGTGTCAAGCTTGGATACTGAAGTATTGACTGCCATTGTTGGAGTTGAGAGCTTTTGAAAGGGTTTTGTTTGCGTTAAAGATGTGAAGTGAACGAAGATGAGATGAAAAGTTGAACCAGGTATTTATATAGCTTTTTTGCTTGCCAGAATTGGACACTTTGCATACGTGTGGAAAAGTAGAACATTTTATGTTGCAAGGAGTAATGACATTTATGTGAGTGGAGCAGTTATTGAAGATGTGTAAATGCGTGTTCTCTTAGAAAATAAGAGCACAAATGAGATTTTGAGAGGATCTTTTGAAAAATGACAACGCGTAGTAAAGTGGCAATGATGACGATGACGTCAGCGGAGGAATTAAAGCAATGTCGAAAATAAATAAATAAATGCCACCTTTCTCTCTGTTTAAAATCGAAACATGACATTTTGGGGGGAAATTTGTTACTTTAGATTTTCTACACACATTAATTGCAGAGTTGAAACAAGGATCATACAAGAGTTATTGAGAAAATTTAAAATGGTTAGTTATATCCATATTGATTCTTATGGATTCGACTTGTTGAAGGATGAGATTAATTCTAGTTGAATGTTACAATGAGTAAGAGATAAGAGGGGTTTGTCGAGTTTGAGACTTAGTGAAGTTTAGAGTCCTCATTGTTTCTCTACACAATCGAATAAGCTGTGATTGGATAAGACCATGTAGTTATTCAAGGACACGTAGGGATCTGTCAGAGGTGAAGGATGCATGGAGACTAAAACGTGGTGTGTTTGGCTTAGTCGACTGTTGTATATGGTTATTCTAAAGTAGTATATAAGTAGATGTTTGCTTATGTTTTAGGTGTCCGTAGTTGTACGCAAATTCTACAAAACTCTAGGTATCTGTGTGATTGAGAAACAAGTGAAGAATGTACATATGCGTTTCACATTTATGAATTCAAATCTTTTTATGTTCAAGTCACTTTCTGCATGTACATTAACCATTTTACTTCTAAATCTTTTATATTTCAATTTCAATCAATTTAAGTAATTATTTCTCAAACACTGTATTTCAATTTCAATATCAATATATTGTCTAAAAAATTATGAATCACACAAATATTTCTCAAAATTATTTTAAATTTAATTCCACAAATATTAATTTAAATTTATTTTATTTACTAAATTTCACAACAAAAACCCTATGAAAGTATGAGAGAGTGGAATCCTTAGTTATCGAATCTCCCATCAATAATAGATAAGATACCTACACATACAATTGATGTGAAACTTCGTTCAGAAATCAAACATGATATCAAATAATTCAACTTAAAATAGACAAATAAAGTTAGACATTTTTCATCCATAGACTTAGATACCATGCATTTTAACTTTTTGAATACGGTAAAATGAAAAATACATGTATTTATTTATTTTCTTATGGAAAAATACATGCATGTATATAATTTATTATACTTTGTATATAATTTATTTTCTTATGGAAAAACAAATGCATTTCGTGTACATAATCTATTATACTTTGTATAATTGACCAAAAAATTAAACTTCGCATCTACTATAAAAAATAATAGTTAAATATAACATCATTTTGTAAATTACACAATACCAATATTCATACTTCAAGTTAACATACAAAATCATATGAATATTCCTCTAATACCAAATATGAGAAATCTTTTAATACATATTTATCTCTTTTATAAATGATAATTCTAGGCTTTTAAAGTACATTTATCTATTGTTTAATGAGTTTTTTAAAATTTATTTACCCATTTTTTCATCCTATTAATAAAAATATTTCAAAAAATATATATATTTTTACCGTAAAAATATATTCAAAAAAGTAATAAATAATAAATATTCATGTTTTTTATTAATATTTTTATTCAGATTAACTAAAATAACGGGGGTAGGTGTAGGATTGACCGAACAGCCTTGCACAGTCACCATCCCCTCAAGACTTAGCATTGTCTCATTTACAATTCAAAATCTCATCACCACTTGCCAACTTCAACTAATATATAAACCCTTTAACCTCTCTCTTTTCTCTCGGCTTGAGGTTCCCTTCTTCAAAGAGAACACCAAGCTTAAACCAACTTCAACTCTCAACAAGTGTCTAACATGCATACCCTTACTCTCTCATCTTTTAACTCTCTTACCTATCTAAACCGGGTTCAACCCTCGCAAAACCGGGTTGGTCCACCTCGCTTAACCGTAAAATGTGGATACGGTTTAGAGTTTGGTGTCGGCTCAAGCCGATGTGACTGGCAAAGCTCCTGCACCATCTTAGCCAGTAAAGTAATTTCGCAGCAAAATGGCTCTCCTACCGACGGGAACCACCATGTTAGTGCCGTCAACGGTGAGTTAAACGCCGTGACGGATCTTCAACTTGTTCCTGTCGGAAACAAGCCGCTTCCGCCAAAGCCGCTTACCATCACCGATCTCTCTCCGGCTCCAATACACGGTTCACAGCTACGCGTTGCGTACCAAGGTGTTCCCGGCGCGTACTCAGAAGCTGCCGCTGGTAAAGCTTATCCAAACAGTGAAGCCATACCGTGCGACCAGTTCGAGGTAGCGTTCCAATCGGTTGAACTCTGGATCGCCGATCGCGCAGTTTTGCCGGTTGAAAACTCCCTCGGCGGTTCAATTCATAGAAATTATGACCTCCTCCTCCGTCACCGTCTCCACATCGTCGGAGAAGTTCAACTTCCTGTTCATCACTGTCTCCTCGCTCTCCCAGGGGTCCGGAAAGACTGCCTAACACGCGTGATTTCGCATCCACAGGCATTAGCGCAGTGCGAAAACACGTTAACAAAACTAGGTCTCAACGTAGCGCGTGAGGCCGTTGATGATACCGCCGGAGCCGCGGAGTTTATCGCTACAAACAACCTCCGTGACACGGCGGCTATCGCAAGTGCACGCGCAGCGGAGCTTTACGGTTTAAGTATTCTCGCTGATGGAATCCAAGATGATCCGAATAACGTGACCCGATTCGTTATGTTGGCCCGAGAACCCATAATTCCGAGAACGGATCGTCCTTTCAAAACCAGCATAGTATTCGCTCATGATAACGGAACTTCAGTGCTTTTTAAAGTGCTTTCCGCTTTTGCGTTTAGAAATATCAGCTTAACTAAGATCGAATCGAGGCCTCACCGTGGCCGTCCGATTCGCGTCGAGGATGATGAAAGTGAAGGAACAGCTAAACACTTTGAATATATTTTTTATATAGATTTTGATGCTTCTATGGCTGAAGTTAGAGCACAGCATGCACTTGCTGAGGTTCAAGAATTTACCTCTTTCTTGAGAGTTTTGGGGAGTTATCCTATGGATATGACACCATGGAGCCCTTCTTCTACTTCTCATTAAGAAGATTAGCAATTTAGAATTAATTAATTTAAAACAAAAATTGAAATATGAAATGTGGTTATCATGTCAAATTTGTTAAGGAAAATAATATTCCAAATTATTTCTATTCCCTTTTAGTGTGTTTTTGTTTGTTTGTTAAGTTGAATAGAAATGTTAGGTGAATGAATGTACATAGTACTTGAGTTTAAAGTTGGTGATTGTATATTATCGCTCAAAAAATGTTGCTGAAGTTAGGTGGGTCGTTATATAATGTTGTTAATTTGTATCCCCTAAACATCCTTAGATATATTTTATGTTGGGTGTTTATGTGAGGTGATATATTTTATATTTAAAATTTATGCACATGCAGATATTATATCAAGCTTTATTTTATACTCAGTCATCACACAGATTCGAAACCACCATTGCCAAAACCTCAAGAGGAAATCACGCAAAACCAACACAGGCAACAACACGCTTGCGAGAGGAAGAGAGAATCAAGGAAAAGTCGGAGAATGCAAGTGGAATAGGGGCGCCGTTTTTGGTGCTAGAAAGTT